>MU825873.1:1082430-1105336 GCA_029204205.1 Desmophyllum pertusum | reverse complement strand
ACAAATACAGTCAGAGCTGGAAATCACCAATAAAGTGGCATGCCCCTTAGGAAAAATGTACCCTGCGAAAGCCCTGTGAGAGTCCTGTAACAGCCCATTTCCAGCCCTGTTTAGAGACTTACAGGGCAGTACACTAGCTGTGACAGGGATGTAGCAGGGTCACAAGGTTACTTTGAGTTCAAGTAAATAGGATTGTGACAGGGTTGGAAGACTAACCATGCTAAAGTAACAGGCTTGTGATAGGGCTGGAAGACTACATTCTGACATAATTGTCGCCGGCCTTTAAATTATTCATAATGGACGGTCAACTGAAAAAGCAAAACTCGTCTAAATGGCTTTAAACTGGCACCAGTAACACCCAAACATCAAAATAACAAAACACTTGCACAATGTAAGTCAGCTTTAGTTAGTTTCCTTCGAAAAGATAACATTTAGAATGTATTTCGTGAGTTTCTCATACATTTCCTATAAATATTCAAATTGCCGCCATGAACATCAACATTGAATATTTAATATTCTCATACAGAGCCTGAGCTGCCTGTGAAATAACAGGGCTGTGACACGGCTGGAAGACTACCCCGGGGGGGGGGGGGTACTCCCTTATATGGCCTATACGGGGACGTGCCGCTGGACAGGGTATGGTTTTTGGCCTCTCTGCCCTGAACAGGGTATGGTTTTTGGCCTCTCTGCCCTGAACAGGGTATATAATTTCATGCGAGTCTGCCCTAAACAGGGTGTCTAAAATAAACCTGTCCTAAACAGAGTGTGTATTTTGTCGTTTGCCCTAAACAGGGTCCTAAAATAGAGGGTGTTGCCCTACACAGGGTGGGTATTTTAGGTTTTTTTTGCCCTAAACAGGGTCAGGGTTTCGAACCCTCAGCGGCACCCCTATACCCAAACATGGGTCAAGTACCCCCCCGGGAAGACTACCCATGCTAAAATCACAGGGATGTATGTGGCAAGATTGCCACCCACTTGAAATTTAATACGTAACATGCTTAACAAAATTGTTGAACATTTTAAGATCTTACACAAGTTAAAAAGCTCTTGCATGATCTTGTCACGATCTTAATGAAAACTGAGAGAAAGGGCAAGCATAAATAAACTAATATAATAAACAATTCTACATTTCCATCAACAACAGAAAAGAAATATTTATTTAAGCTTATAAGTTTTATCTTGAAAATCCAGCATGTGGGAAGCTTCCATTGACTAATTGATGATATTCAGTTTTCCTAATGCGAAAATATATGTTACAAATAAGAAAGTTTACCTTTTGGAATGCATAAAATTGAAAAAAGAAGTGTGCTCACTTGATCTAGAGCAGTCATGCCTGTTGTACCAGATGTGAGCTAGTGCAGTTCGAACTACTTTAAAACTCCATCATCCTTCTCACAATAAAAATCCATAAATGTTGAATTCTACACGAATAAAATTGTCTTCAAATCCTCATGTACTTTAGAAAATGATTCCTCGATACTTTTTAGCCGCCATCTTGGATTTGAATGCTGGTTGAGAAGACCCTGGGAACAAGTTGATCTGTCCCATGATGCCTCACTCTGTTGAAATATTTGCAGTCAAATTTTATGCTTGTCTTATAAATATGCTGAGAAATTCCCCTGGAAATATGACGTTTAAAAGCTACAAAATCAGGACCTTCTACTTCAGAGAAAGAAAGTAAGTATAGATAATCGTAATGGCTTCTTGAAGTAACACTTTAGATGAGGTATTTTGTAGTAATCTGCTTGTTTTTTGTATGTTTAAATCAACGGTTGTTCTTTGCACATGCATGGCTTCGAGATCATAGTGTGTTGTACATTTATATCTATGAGTTTAACCAAGAAAACATTTAAACCATTCAGTATCAGAACTTGATCTGAACCTTACTTCTTTTCTTTTAAATGTAGCAGTATCTGTCAAAGATTTCATATTCACATGTTGCTTTGTGTTTTTGTTGTAGTTTAATTGAGGAAGAAAGCCGGGTGTGACGAAAGCTCAGACCTCAAAAGCTCAGACCTCAGACCTCAGACCTCGAAACCTCAGACCTCGAAAACTCAGACCTCGAAAACTCAGACCTCGAAACCTCAGACCTCGAAAACTCGAATTGTGTATGTACTAGTGGGTACCCAACAGATAAGCTTACCTCACCTCAGCGAACACAATATGCGGAGAGGGAAACAAACATTTGAGGAGGCCAGCGGGGTCCAAGAAAGTCACTGATCACGCTGCACTGATCATTAAAAAAATAAATTAAATAAATTAAATCATAATAAAAATCAAAAAGCAATATCACTAGGTACTAATGAAATAAATTAACTTTGTTCTTAGAAAGTAACCGAGTGAACAGAAACAGTGGAAACAAAAGAATTAAATAGTTATGCCAGGACGAATATTATAAATTTATATAATTATGCAGTCAGTATTAATGTCAACAAATCACTGTAATCAGAATGAAGTGAAAAACAAAATAATCTCTCTTTGAAGGTCATTTCATTATGCTTGCTTGTTTATTGTATCCATCTTGGATACCGTCTGAACCTCCGTACCCTACCCTCTAATAGGCATTATTACTTGTTTTCACAGGACGCCTGTTACCCACACAAACGGGTTGGCTATGCCGAAAAACAATGGTGGGTTTCAGGCCGCATGTGTTCCAGCCATCAAGGAAGAGGCAAAACAATGCGATTTTCCAAGGCGTGATGTATTTGATGCTCCTTTGTTAGACTGGCTGGAGACATTTTCGAGAGCACACAACACAGTAATGGAGTTCATGTTTGTGGCTATTCTTCCTACAGTTTCTGCGCTTCTCGGACCAAACACTTGCGTAAAAGTGCTTCACAAAGATCACTAACTAGTTAGTATCCAAGGAATATACTGTATCTCTGCAATCAACGATGTAATATAAACAACCAGCGAACTAAAGTTATACACGACACCATCTCAGTAGAAAAGCTTCACCAATACTTCCATATTTGTCTATTAGCATAACAACTGAAAGCTACCTTAGTCTCGCATGAAGAGAATAATTTGTAGTTATTATTTTGGCAAGATGCAACATCTATTTGGTGCTGCTCAATAGTTTAGCCTTTTTAAAATTATTCAAGAGTATACAGAAAGCCACATGTCGAACGATACTGTAAATAGCCCCTGCAAGCTGGATTCTTGCATCGAATCTATTCTTTGAAAGAAAACTCACTTGGGTCTTCTATAAACAAACCAGTTAATGGAACAACTTGCAGCGAAAGGCACGATACCTACTGGACTTATAACATAAGTCGCATTCAAGCCACATACCATAATGTTGACGTCCTTTAATGCCTATTTAATGAAAAAAATCAGCATGAACAAAACCTTAGTTTTCGCTGTTGGTGTCTTTACAAAAGAAGCCTTTGTTTGTTGCACAATGAAAATCAGCGGAGCGATACATTAGCCGCTGTACCTAGTGATTCAAATCACAGCCGCTTCAATTTTGCGTTTAGAGTTGTAAAAATATTTACGTTGTTAACAGCGGCTTTATTGCAATATGTTGTCGTGATACTTCGCAGTTGTAGTGAAAGTTACGAGAACATACGGTTCGTTCCATGGTACAGTCGGTTAGTCGGTAGACATGTAATCGAGACATGCACCAGAAAATCTTGGAGGTTCTAGTCCTAATGTGCTACATATTTTCCTGTGTATTTTTTTTCAACTTTTTTGCCTTCATCTTATTTCTTATATTCATAAATAAAGGCCGATTTCTTTTTCGCATTATGGTACGAAATTTTTTGCTTTCTTGGAAAACAACGGCGATAGAGCAGTTCACACACGTGACCATAGGAATATATTGTCATGGCAAACAAAGGCGTTCCTTCATCACAGTGGCCTGATTTCACTTAAAGCTATGACAATATGTGCAATGTCAACAAGATGGCTGTTGCCAAGCAAGAATTACCTTTGGAAGCGCCATATGACGAACTTTGGTTGAAAATCAACAAAGTGATAGATCTTTTGCACTTGAAAAACCACAAAGATGAAAAATGTTTTGAACTATACAATCCAGCTTCGTTGAAAGAGAAGATTCCGAAGCTTAATACACCAGTAGCAGAACAAACATTTGTATGGGCAGGTCGCTTCAAAACAATTTTATGCGCTATGCCTAAGTGTCACCATTTGTTTTATTATCACCGTATGGTGTGTAGGAGAAATCGTTACACTGAGAAATGCTATAAGGCCAATACAGAGCCTCTTTTGCCAAAAGTGAGGTCAGACAAAACTTCTAAACTGATTTTAAACTTCCTCCTAGCTTACTTAGTAAAATAATATTTATTTTCCTATTCCAATATAACGTTTTATGTTTTTACATACAATGGTGACAAGAGTGAAGTTATTATTGGTTTTAGTAACTCCATGTAACCAGAAGAAAAACATTTTTATTGTTTTATAAGTACTCCTCACTTTCAAACCTTTCATACCACTCAGCAGAGGTCCTTTCAAAGAAATGAATTTTATCACGTCACTACTCGTTAACAGTTACTAGTAAACAGTTCTTGTTGTAGTTTTTTTACTTCTTCTTCTCGCTAATCCATAATCTGAAAGGGCCAACTCTTGACTTGAAGCTGAAATTAAATCAAAGGCACTATGTGCCAACTCGTGAATGGAAAAGTAAAGAAATTAATTAACATAGAAATATGCAGTAGTACCGGGTAAATGTAGTACCGGGTAAATGTAAGTTGACAGTCTCGTCCTCGATGTTTTTGAGAATCGAGTTTCGAGTTTTGAGTCTGACTCGAATAGGGATTTCGAGGAAACGATTTATTTCTCGAAACAGAACAATAAGATTCCGCGCGGCATTCACGCAAGCCGGTGTATTTCGTATTCACGTCCAAATCAGTGTTGGTCGGGAGGGAAACTCAAACGAAAAGTCTTTAATCACTGATATTCGATAATCCCCGGGCGATAATCGCCAACTTTATGGGGCGAATATTTTTAAAAACAGGGTTTAACAAAACCATGGCCTAATACGATTTTAAACTGACTGGCCAACCTAAATGTATATATATAAACCGTACAGTAAACCCTGTTTAGAAGATGTATATAAACACAGACTAAAAAAACATTTAGCGACCTAGACTGACCTGCTTATAAGTTGATTTAGACCTCATTAACTAACTTTTTAGACGTCGTTTAAATATTCGGTCAATATGTTCGAACTGGTTTGAGTTTTATTTTAAAGCAAGTTGCTGTTCGTGAAATAAAATATTTCAATCATTTCAAAACATTCTGATCTTGTTTGTGTAGTCTGTGCTTCGCACGCACAATATAAAATTAATTGTATGTAAACATTCATTCGTCTTCAGTTCTGTGGCATACACGAAACTCTTGGAAAGACAAAAATACTTCAGTTATCTATGAAGTTGCAATTCTTGGACTAAAATTAGCTACAGTTAAATTATCAAAAATGGGTTTGCTCTCCTATTAAAAAAACATATGAAAATGACAGGTAAATCTTAGTTTTTTGTCCCCCGTCACGCAACGCTTCCTCACACAGTCGTTCCGATAATAATATTTTACAATTATTTCAACCATTCATGCAACTAAAATAACATACATCGTTTGTTGAGTTATTTCTTTTATTAAGTCTTACCTCAGCTAGTCAGCGCGATGGACGATGTTATCATATGCATGTTATTAACATGCATATGATAACATCGTCCATCGCGCTGACTAGCTGAGGTAAGACTTAATAAAAGAAATAACTCAACAAACGATGCGAGTCCATTCGCCAGCGTCAAGGAAATATGGGGGTGAGCCAAAAAACACTGTCGAGCGTCTAAATAGATCCATGAATAGAAAAGATGAACATAGCCACTGAAACCAGTCCTTTGGTGAGTAAATCAAGCCACTTCCAGCTCAAAACAACAGCAACTCGGTGTCCTCGGTGAATCTCATTTGAGCCCGCGATAGGCGTTCATTCGTTCAGCGGAGCAAAAGTACAGGGCCTCTGTCGCTCCCGTGGGTGTCCCCCGTGAGTCAAAAAAGGAATCTTGCGTATCGAAGGTCGCGAGATCGAATCCCGGTGGAGGCACGTTTTTTTTTTTTTTTTTTTTTTTTTTTTCCCCCACAAGTATGAGAAACACAGGTACTAATATCAGTTCGCTTTAAATATATACGCTGGAAAAAAAGCATTGAAGGGTTTTTATAGTTCAGACGCAAGCAAAAGAAAATATCATAGAACTCCATAGTGGTACAAAAGAAAATATAGAATGATTCAGATAAATTAGATTTTATTCATACACTTGGTATAAAGAAGATACAACATTTAACATACTTAAGTGTTTTCCTAAGTCTTGAAGTCCGCAGCTTGGTTTTTAAAAGTTTCGACAGCTTGAGTCTTCATCAGAGCTTGAATCGATCGAAGAACTTCAAACGTGACTCACTTTTAATATTCTAAATGTCTCCTCTTTGGGCGGTCGAGTATTATTTAGGGTTATTTCTTTCAATTTCGAACTCCAAAAAGGTGTCTAATTGTAATTGTAGGAGTGAAAATACCGTGTTGAAAAATAGAAGAGATCCGCGCCAGACGCCATTTTGTTTACTGATAATGCATAAATTACCGCACTACGCATACATTATTGTTTACAACTTGTGGCCATCGACCGAGGGATCGAGCGAGGGATCGAGGGAGCGAGTGAAATTTGTCCGCTATACGCTATAACTTCGTTCATGCTAAGCATTCACTCGTTAAAAAGGGAAAATGTTTCGTTATAAGTGTAAATATTATTCCCATTGATTTATTGTTTAAAAAGTGAATTTAGACTTAAACTTAACTATATCATTCACGCGCCATACGTTACACGAGTGCTTTGTTGAGTTATAATCCACTCTGCCTGTCACAAGTTTCAGTGCGCTCAATTATATGAACATTTTTATAAAGGAAAGTCTGTGTAGATTTATTTGAAATAAAAATATGTGAATTACGTATTAGCTGCAGTATAAATTTTTGTTAATGTGTTAAATTATCATAATTTTATTTTTGATAAGGGTGAGGTTTTTCCCATGATTCCTTTTGGAAACCGAAAATTCACTTCGGGATTAAACTAACTTACGCGTCTTTGAAATAGAAAATCCAATTCCTTGAAATTGTCAAAGGAATAAACCGAAGCATAGTTTAGAGTTTTATTAAACTCACATACGCGTATTTGATGGTCAGGGCTCTTAGGCCCTTTGAAGCAAATAAATATTTGGAATATTTTTCCCTTTAAATATTTGGAAAGCAAAGACAAATTGTGACCCTCCACGGGAAAACAGGGATAAAGGTGATAGCACGCTCACAACACACTTCCACTTTAAAACAAAAGAAATTGGTTTTAGCACGCTTAAAGCGTGTCCAGGAGCACACTTCGGTAGAAAACTCCGTTGTTTCGTACAACAATAAGCGTGCGCATACGAACAATGCAGTCAAACAAAGAAGCGTGTTAAGCTTCGAAAACAAAAGCTAGCGTGCGACAACACGCTTAGCGTGCGAAATAGCACAACACGCTTAGCGTGCGAGATCTCACGCAAAATTTAACTAAAGAGTTTTCGAAAGAGAGAGAGAGTATTGAGATTACACGTTGATGCAAGCGTGAAACGTAAACATGCAAGTTTGTCTAGACAAACCGTTGCGTTACCGACTTTATGTTTCTGCACATGTAATCAAGATTTATTTTGCACAAAGACTTGTTTAGTGCCGGTTGTTAAGACTTTTCACTCGTTCCAATTAAAGTCAGTTTTGTATTTCATATTGCTCGACAGAACGGATTTCCCATGTTTGTGAGTGAAGAAGCGCGACGGTATTTTACGCTTGAACAAACACCGAAAAAAGAGAGCCGTTCACGATGCTTTGTTTGGAACGAAACACGTTAATTAAAATTCTGACGCTGACATTATTTTAGCAGTTCAAAGCATGCGATATGTGCGAAATGTTTTTAAAATCAGTTTATAATTTCAAGGTTTCTCAAGGAAGAAAGTGAAATTTCAATTCAGGAAGATTTTGGTCACGTGCTAGGCAACGGGTTCTTGGCAGATTCCCGTTAATTAGTGTAGCAGTACACACATGCAAATCGCGGAAAGTGAAAAAAGTTCAACTACTACGTGCTCATTCATTATTGACAGCCGGGAAAAAATGAGCCTTGACTAAAAAAGCCTACAAATTCAAGCTAAAAGCTGTGATTTTATTTTGAACCGGGATTCCCATAATATATTTTTGTTTTGAATTCACGTGTTCGTATGAATGGCGACCGCGGATTTGCAGAGCAATAACAATCACGATTAATGTTTAAGAGTCATTGACTGAGAAATCCGGGCAAAATTTGAAAAAGCTCAAAGAAGGGGGTCAACAGAATTACTTCATACTAACATCATAGATAGGTTTGGTGGACTAATGGATAAATATACTAAAGTTAGCTGCTCAAGAGTTTCTGTATTAGAGATACGAGATCCACTCTCCAACACCCTCTCAGGTGCCATTTTTACTCGTAAATTTGGCCCAAATTAGAAAAGCTGCAAAATCTTTAAAATGTAACGAACGAAGTTCTTATTTTCTGTCTGATACAAACAATCATTGAACTACTTGTATACAGCCACAAATCCGAGAAATAGCCACAGGACGTTCTACAGCTCTCATTTTTGGATCACCTATATTTCGTGTTTGCGAATGAGCAAGAAATGAGGCTTTTTCGAGTACCTGTAAAACATACAACTAAACCTGCAGAAATTATTGGACACCAAAAACAGATACTCTTATCTTCCCTCTATCAGAAACAGCAATAATCTTTTTGGGCCATCGAAACAGCAGGATGTAAGAATATTTTTACTTCATCGAGTTCTCGATACCATGTTCGATAACACGCGAAGCAGCCAATATGTTGTTCAAGCCCCTTTTGGAGTCCATATCGATTTTTTCCGTAGTTGAACACATGTACGTAATCGAAGCAGTTCATATGTATTCCAAAAAAACTTCATTTCTCAATTGAAAGCAAAGAAAAGTCAGAAAACACGAAAAAAAACATAGCGACGCCATCTTGAAATTTGAAGACTCGGAGAAACTGGGAACTAGTTGTTCTAGTCATTGTTCTACAGGTGGGTAGTGGGGCTGGGATTGTCAAACTTTTGGCTCCACGCTATTTTCGAAGGTTCTAAATTAGACTTTGTAGAAATAACTGGTTTTATTATACGGCATAGCATTTTAGGGTGCTAATACGCACTAAAACGAGTGCAAATAGGAGACCGTATTACATCCTCGCCTTAGTCTCCCTGACCACGCGCTATGAAAAACACTAAAAAAGTGATTTTACGAAAATATATATCATAAACAACTAATTGAGCAGAAAGTTGTATAATACGGTTTGGCATCTTTACTCCTCAGTTTTTTTTTCTCGCCTAAAGGTTGGAAAAAATAAAAGGTGACTGGTAAAAATACCCAGCCGTATTATACAACTTTCCGCTGGGTAACCTCTTAGCTTATCAGTTCAGTTTTAAAAATCGTAATTTTACAAAATACCTCGATACATTTTTTTAACGGTAGAGCCTAGAAGGAAATTATTTTATGACCAGTTTTGCCTAATTGGCCTAATTATGTTATATATTCGGCTTTGTTCCAGACTTTTACGTCGTTGTTTATTTTACCAATTAAAGTGTTATTTAAACGGACACGCGAAACACGATGAGTTGTTCATTTTCGACCACAAATTAATAGTGCGTGCGGTCCGACACCTAACGCTCTAAAGGAGGTCCAAATAATTCCCCTAACAGCATGCACGAAGGATGTAACAGAGTACCTAACTAATCTGGGTGCAAGTGGAAATCGGAGTCGTGGAACACGGACTGCGGAGTATGAACTTATTCTCAATCGCGCCGGATGGCATTCTGTCTCACAGGAACACAAAGAAAGAATCACCGTATGTCCGAAGCACAGGTACGATTTAACAACGCATTACCAGAAATTGACATCCAGCTGTTGTTACCCATGTCACAGAGGCGAAACAAAAACATTAAAAAATCCTCGTCGCGTAAACCAACAGGTTTCAAAAGAAATATATGGCATGTTTCACTTTTCCGTTCCAATTGGTTCTGGTAAGTACTATATACCTGATTAACTGGAATATTTATTTGTTATGCGCATATTCTCACAGTTGTTAATCTTACAATTCTAGTTGTTTCCCATCTTAGTAATTCCTTATCAGGTTTAGCCTCGCTGCGTTGCTTTATTTACAATGTATAAAACACAACGTCATTTAAAAACGAACTTGATCAAAGATTTCTGGACTTCTATTTTTAATCCATTTCAAGACTCATTTCATTATGATTTCACATACTACACTAGAAAAGTAACTTAATTTTAGGCTTATTCACATACAGTTGGGAGTTTGCTTACATTTTATCTTGTTTTTCAGATACACCAGAAAATCCATGTACTATTTTTGTTACATTTTCACATACTTCTAGTCCAGTTACTTATGGCAGTTTTAGTGGTGTTGCAAAATTGCCCATTTTGAACCACGTTCTCTATAGCTAAATTCGCTGTCTTGCTTATACCTCTTTTCAGAGACTTCATAGTTTACCATTTTCTTTCTTAATTTAAGTCGATTTCACATACCAAAATTTTCACTGCCAAATCGTAAATACAAAACCTGTGAAATTCGTATTTGTGTTCAATAGGTATAAGAACCTAATGCAATATGTACACCACTTAAAACGTGCTCAAAATGGTACACGAAAACGAAGGGAAAAGAAGGTTTAGGAGGCCGGGCACAGATGACAAAACTGTGGTATGGAATCTGTGGTATAACAGCCATACCTCAGATGTTATACATCAGATCTGAGGTATGGATGTTATATCTCAGATCTGAGCTATGGATGTTATACCTCAGATCTGAAAGTTAAGTATGGATGTTATACCTCAGATCTGAGGTATGGATGTTATACCTCAGATCTGAAAGTTAAGTATGGATGTTATACCTCAGATCTGAGGTATGGATGTTATACCTCAGATCTGAAAGTTAAAGTATGGATGTTATACCTAAGATCTGAGGTTCTGGTATGGTTGTTAGGTATGGATGTTATACCTCAGTTCTGAGGTATGGATGTTATACCACATATCTGAGGTATGGATGAGGGCTAACTATAATTTGTAAGAAAAAAAAACACTCAAACGAAAACTATTCATGGAGCAAAGACACACGTGTAGTCTTGTATTCCTGGGATTCAAAGGGTATAATTATTTGATAACAATAATAGCTTATATAGCGCTTGTAAACACATCGCTGTTGTTCTAAACGCGTGCCATACACTTGCCATACCACAGTTCAAGTGCCCTTAAGGCCCGATCAAACAGTCACAACATTCTCACAACATTTGTTGTGACATTCTGTGACCATGCCCGGTCAAACGGCCACAACAACCTCTCAACATTTCAAGAACAAAATAAATTTGTGTGAGGGGTGTCAAACGGTCTCAACATTGGCATGTTGTTACAAATGTTGTGACCGTTTGATCGGGTCTTTAGCGTAATTAGAAAACTATCTGAACATGCAAGTATGGAATGAAAGGTAAAAAGCTAAAAAGTTATTATTCTACTAGGATAAACATTAACATCAGAAATCTAGTGATACACAAACTAAAAATGTAATGATATTCACTGAATCAGTTTAAAATCTAGTGAAACTCAACAAATAAGAACCTTATGAAATATATGAGTGCACCTCTGTTCATTTAACAACTTCTAAAATCAAAAAAATCAAATTATCATCATGTTTAACCAGTTGGTAATAGCACATTATTAATTCAAGCGGTCAAGATCAACAGCCTAATTTAGAAAAATAATATACGGGTTAAAATGTCTGGCTAATTAAGTAATTTCCAATATTACGTGACGTCTTCTTCAATCTCTACTTTCGTCATCTACGTTTATCTCATTTTCCGTGTCAACTTGCATTTTGTATGCCTTGATATCTCGTAGGACTCTCTCTCTCAAGAGCTGCTTCGCTTCTGAAAAGATGCAGTGTCTTCCAAGTTTTACTGCGGCTTTTATCGCAGAGCCTATAAAAAATACGTTATCCAAATTGTATTTAACAAGTATAAACATTAAAATATATAATGTAAAGGCAGTTGATCAGAAGACTGCACAGTAATGAGCTCAGATTGGTTCTGTTAGGGCATGTCTCGTTTTATCAGTTAGTCACCGAACTAAACAATGTCACACCCGGCATCCGACTTGGAACTGAAAGGGCAAATTGCGTAATCTGTCTTCATGGTTTGCCACTATTTGTGTGCTATCAAAATGGGAAAATATGTAGGGACGTCACTTTAAAATGGTCATGATTTTACAAGTAAACTATGGGAGTAAAACCTTTTGTCTTAACCCTTAGCAGTGGTACTGTATTAGTTTTAGTTGTTGTTTGGCTTAGATCAATCAATCAATCAATCAATCAATCAATCAATCAATCAATCAATCAATCAATCAATCGGACTACTAATTGGGGACACTTAGTTTACAAATAAAATTACAATAAAATATCAGATACGACTAATTAAGATTACAATATAATATTAAAAACGGCTAGTAAATTAAATATATATGTTTCTGATATGGTTAAATTACAATATATTATTTGCTCAGATGCCCGATTGAGGGTAACCTGCGATCAGGCCCTCCTCTAACCTTGTGAATTTACGCGAAAAGAAAGAAAAGAACGCCTGATCGCAGGTTAGATTGAGGGTATCAAGATCTCACCTGTCAAATTCCGTACAACAATCACATAGTCGGATGGTTGACTGTAGTGACGCACAATGTGCTCGAACAGATGCACTGGTCTTCCTTCCGGAAAAGACCACAGGTTATGTTGGCATTCATTCAGTTTCCAGCAACCACGAGGACCACTTGATGGCTTTTCTCTAAGCCAGTGACCAAGCACCACCGGTGTGACAGTTTCTGTTAGCGCGTTTGGATCTACAAGGAAGAATATCGATGAATTAAGCGTTATGCAATTATTTTTTCAAACGTTACTCAACTATAGGTTATAAAACGTACATCATGATTATTTTTAACGCGATCATTGAATTGATGTGAATTGTACTGGATCTCATGATCATATTTAACAGTCACTGGAAAGCTCACTCGTCAAACATTGCATGTTTATATATATTTAGTTTGCACTAGGCTATCGTTAAATCAAAATAAAGGAGAGACCGAAAAGGCGTAGCTTATTTTGTTTTATATGAAACTATCAGCTGGTTCTGGATTATCGTTAAATGACGCAGCCTTTTTGCGGGGCGGTGCATGGTTAACAGCAGCTGCCTCCCTCCTCGTGTGTGACCGGGTAATAAGGTAAATGCAGCCGATCGAGATTTTTTAAATATACCTCTGTCCTTTTTATCCTGCTCATGGTAAAAGGCACGTTCTATGAAGGGGCAAATCAACTTTATATAATGCTGGACTCGCTCTTGTTGAGCGAAGGAGCACAAAACAACCACACTGTATCCACGCAGTTTGTTTCGACAGTTGATAGCATTCAAAAACGCTCCAAGTGTTGATATTTGCTGTTCAAGCCATTCCTGTGTATTAATAAAAGAGAAACAACAAGACAACCTATTATACGATGTACACCCGACACGCAGTCTTAACGGATAGCTACTAGGACTTCATTCCGCCTGGCACTGCACAATAAAAGAAGCCCAACACAGTTTATTTTCACGTGCCACACCACAGTTCAAGTGCCCTTAAGCTAAATATATTAAACAAACTTAAATGGCCTGATTCTAGCCTGAGAAAACAGACGTCGTTTCGCGTCGCAAGCCACTCAGGCTAGCCTGATTCTCACTAAAATCCGAATTAGCTCGCTTACCGAAGTGAATAAGACTTAAGTTAAGTTAATTTTTCAAGGTACGAATGAGAAATAATAAACATGTATAGAGCCCTTACATACTGATAAACAAAATGATTGAAAAAACCCATAAGGTTGCATAGAACCAGAGCTATGAAAGAGCAACCTCTGACGATGGAGACGTCAGTTTTCTTTTATTGCTTGCGCTGTATTAGTTATTAGCGCGGTTTTCGATTGAGTTTCGAAATTAATTTCGCTTGGTTGATTGGTTAAAAAAAGAAAAAAAATCACGCCACTTTCTGAACCAGCTAAAAGTTAAAGCAATGAACCAATCAGGACTTGTTCGCACGCGTATTCTCGCACTCGACGCCTTTACTTGTATTTAGTTTGAGTTCTGATTGATTCATTGTGTAGTTTGTGTTGTGATTGTCTAGAGTGATTATTCGGTCCGGTTTTGGTTTTACGACAGAAATGCAGAAATGTGATGATCAGTGTGATAAATGCAAATATGCATACCTCTGAAGTTTCTACTATAATCAGTGAGGCCCCAGGAAAGTCCTTGAGATGATCTTCCTTTCTAATGTCGTTAGCAGACAGTTCCAATCCTAGGCTAAAGACCGTGACAGCGACTGCTGTTGTAGTACCAATATCAAATGGAATTACAGTTGTCTCGTCGCCTACACGTATAGTTTCCACACGGGATCGAGGCAGAGCACAAAAAGCATCTAATCTATCCTGAAAGTCATCAGAAAAAAATCATTTAACGATATTTTCATGAAATTTTATATAATTAATACCAACGCTAGAAAATGACTGAAATGTCACTTGCCGATATTTCGGTTTTACGGTTTCTAATTAGGCTTCCTCAGGGCACTTAGAAAGCAATGACACATGTTAGTTTGTTACGCTGAAGACAATTGTCTATTTGTGACCTCCTTTGGGAAACAATTTCAATTGTCAATAATGGCAATCATTAAAAACTAACTTAGTACCCATTTATCTTTAACTATTAAATCTCTTTTAGGGACAATGTACTCAATGACCTGGTCGCAGGCTTTAAATGTTAAACGCGGTGTCACTTACTTGCATAGCCTTCTTAATCGTTTATTATAAACTTGGCAGATACTACGTTACTTTATGAAGAAAATTAAAATTTTAGCTTAATCGCTCACCTTCAATTCGAGTGGAAGAGTGCCCAAGTTCAACTCCAAATACTTTTCGAGTTTTCCGTCGTCCAGGATGTCTGGATATTGATCCAAGGCCTGCTCAAAGGTTTCGAAATGGAGGTGATTTTTTATTAAAGTTCTCAGTTGTTGCAGTTTCTTTATTTTGTTGGCTTCACGATACATGCCTTGCAAAGACAACGTCTTGTTTGCCACCTTTGTTAAGAGTTCTAATCGAACTGGGTTGGAAAGATTGCCTTGCAGTCTTTCGACGGCCTGAAAAAGAAAACAGATAATAGAAAAAAAGTTATTTGAAGCAAAAGTAAAATAATAAAAAAGCACTGCCTTTCAAAGAAGTATTCCTAACAATTGTCCGAAATAAGAAACACAAGAAGAAAAAAATATGTAGAAAAGGCAAAGTAAACGAAGAATAAAATACATACATTGATGCCTGAATGAATAATCCTGAAATGAATAATCGCCTATTATTATATTCGCCGGAATGGATACATAGATAGATGGACAGACGGACGGATTACGGATTGTATACTTACATAACCTCCAATACCTTCTTTACAAGGCAAGCAATTAGGCACATATGTGGCAGACCTTTTTGATTTCTTTTGTCCAACGAGTTCTCCTCTGCTAAATTTGTTGCTGACGTCTTCCAGTTTACTAAAAACGTCTTTTGGGAGCTTTGTGCAAAACCACAAAGCTCCAAGGCGGTTAAAAGTCTATGGAAATAAAACGTATTAGTAACTAGGCGCCAGTAAAGTCTGGTTTTCACTAGCGACGCAAGCACAAGCGCAAGCAACAGACGCAGTAACGCGTTCATCATCAGTGCCTTTTGTTTAGGACAAATCAACACGTTACTGCGTCTGCGTATGTGCTTGCGCTTGTGCTTGCGTCGCCAGTGAAAACCAGGCTTATTAAAAGAGAGTTAACAAATGTTGAGTTGAAAGTAATAATAATAATAACTGAAACAAGTTGTGAATAGGATTATAAATATATTGGATAGAAACTCTGTTCGATTTGATATCATTTCACTATATATAGCTTGTTAATAGCCACCCGCTACCCTGAAAAAATATAATCGAATGATTGACATAATTATTTACTGGTCGCTATATACCATATAATTTACTATACCTTGCTGTTGTCTTTGATGTAGGGTTCTTCTAATAAGTCACACATACGGGCTTTAAACTCGTTTGGAACGACGATTTCGCCGGCACCAAGTTCGGATTCGTCTATTCCCTTATATTCCACAAATCGTTTTCGGCAAAGCTTTGCCCTGTCCATGAATGTCAAAGAATGGGTTCTGTTTTGATCCAGCTGATGCTGGACTGCAAGAGCGACTGCCTCTTCATCGGTCAGTCCAACATATATTGTTACGTCGCGATTAGCGACAAACCCACATTCTGCGAAGCGCTGATCCGTGACCAGCTCTTGTGACGCTTTTCTGAGGTGGTTATTACCCAAGGTTTCTAGGCGTAGAGAGGGCAGGTCTTCCTCCTTAAATTCATCTTTCGACTGGAGCTGTGTGGCTATCACAGGAATTCTGGAGTAAAATCCATTGGGATGTTGAATTATTTTCTCCTTGAGTGCTTCCACTGCTTTTGGATCAATTTCTCTGACCAGCAATTTCTTTTTTCTGGCGTAGCTAGTTGGCTAACTGGTACAGAGAACGTTCCTGCGTGAATGAACGGGGAAAAATTTAATTAGGATTTATAATTTTAGGCATGCCATGAAGTATCTTGCGATTATTGCGATAACTGTAAACTTTGTTTGTTTTCTTGGTCTTTCATTGGCGATATGTAAAGTAAGAACAAACTGAAACAGTGTAACACGCACCAAACGATATTTTTACCAACAGGAAACTATATGATTTAGTATACCTGTCTGCGCAAAGCAGAGAAATAACTAAAGAACTCGTCAAAATAATTATCTAAATAATATCGCGGTTTTGGTTGATAATAATCCTTATTCCTGTGCTTGAATGAATGCCATAACCAAAATACTTGCGGGAGTTTTATCAGTTACAGATTTCTTGGCAAATTATTCTTGTGGTTTGGTAACGAGACTTATTTCCTGAATGACTAAAATTGTTACAGTTCCGCGGCCGATTTTCTGAAAACAAAGGCGTGATATGAGAAATTTTTTTTTATCAGTCAGTGACACGAGCTACTCGAAAACAAATTTATACGACGCGTTACAGACACATTTCAGTCGAGTCTGAATCAAATCTGCCTCTCTATTCGACTTTTAGATCATTCACCCCTCAAAGTAAAGTGTTTTAATTACTTGTCTGTGTGGATGTTGGGCTGAAATTACGATTATTGCCGGCAATTGGCAGTTTTCCCAAAGAATGCCTGCGTAGGAGGCCGCTAGGTCTGAGTATAAACAGTTTTAGTTTATTGCGTAAGCAGTAACCGAATAACATATGCTTTCATATTTAACCGCGAGTCAAGTTTTTTTTTTCTATTACGCGGACTCTAGATTGAATTGATGTGTTGATGTCCATCTTAGACTTTTAGCCGCTGCGCGCTCGGTTTTTCACCTTCGGCGAAAAGAAAAAGACCCCATGCTCGACTTGTGGGCAAGTCTAGCTAGTCCATCTCGACTCGCGCGGTGACAGCACAAGGTGTCACATAAAAAAAAAACTTTTAACATCTAGAATGAAAGGTTTATAGGCCATAATTCTCTTCTTGGTGAAATTGTTGTTTTCTTGGTCTTTCATTGGCGATCAGTGTAAAGTAAGAAAAAACGAACAAGCAAACAGTGTAACACGCACCAAGCGATATTTTCACCAAACAGGAAACTATCTGATTTAGTATATCGGTCTGCGCAAAGCAGAAAAATCGCCTCAGTATTCTCAGACAACTACTATTGTGGATATTTCAGTGATGCATGAATCATTCAACTTACCAACTTTGCACTCCTCGAATCTCCGCTGAAGAGGTGAAAGGACATCCTCGCGTGGCAGTCTCTGCATGATGTCGGCAGGATCCGTCTCAGGCAACCTTCTTTTGCGAATAGTTGTTCGCTTCGAAGTACAAGGTGTAGAAGCCGGTACTGTGATGTCTCCAGCATTGTTGCCAATATCTGGCGTTTCTGGCGTTTTATCAGTAACGCTTGAATCCGCACTGCTTGGAGTGCCACTCGGTGTGATCCGCGTTGGATATCTGGGAACGGCGGTAAACTGGTGTTCGACTTGAACTTTCTGGCGACAACTCTTTACTGCCGACAAACCTGTCCAGTTGTGCCTTGAAGCTTGCCGGAGTCGTACATTTGGCAAACACCCTAATCGATTTTTCCGTTGCAAATTTGGTAAGTCTAACCGCTTTTCCGCCTGATTCACATTTCACGTTTATAATTCCAACTTTATCTCGTGGCGACCCGAAATCTATAACAGGTCCTAGTTGAAGTCCAATTTATCTTTATAGCCGAGGAAAAAACTTTGTTTTGGCCTTCTTGCTGACCTAAAAACCAAGACATTTCTTACTTTAGTACGTGACTCACGATGTGTAGGGCAATAAATGGAAGGATGACTGTTTGTTTATTGTAGCTTATTGTTTTGCACGCATGATAAGGGGGGATGTGGGTAAAATGAGTGACATTTAGCTGTACTGGAACTTTTCGCGCCTCATTGTGCTACTTCCGATACAAAAAGCCGTCTTTTATCTGTTTGCCTTTTCTCGTAAGAAAATAAAACAGGAATATAATATATGAAGCCCCGGGCCAATTGAAGTGAATCGTAACCGAGTGACACTTCGACACACTCGCTTTATAGCGTTGGTTACATATGTTTCGTAAAAACCTGTACCTTGTGCTTTGAAATATGTATTAATTATTTAGGTTCTGGTGTTTTTGGAAGGCTGGTCGGTTGTCATTGAACAGCCAACAATTTTTCCACAACGGAATTAAAATAACAACAAACAACAAAGTGTGAGCCGCAGTGAAGAGCGTGAGAAATATTTTGCGGTGGTTGAACCGTTTTGTATCAAACATTATGCCGCCGTTTGCTTTTTACGCGCGCAATTAGTGCAATTAACTGATAAGAAAAGCGTGGGAGAGATATATATACTCCTATCCGGGCTCTTTCTAAGTGTAAGCATGTCCGGCAGCAATCATTTCAGTGACTCTTCTCGTGGGCAGTATGCAAGGACTGATGTGATGGATGAGTATTCACTGTTAACGAGCGAGGAGCGTAGCGAGAACGTTGAAAATCCGACCTGTTTTCATGATAATAGTGATGAAAACCAATCGTGGGAAGAGCTTTCCCTGATATCCGATGATGATGAATTTTCAGTGTTATCTAGCGACGTCGAGGAGCTAAGCCAAAGTGAGATCGGGCACGGCGAGGCTGAGGAAATATGTAATAATGATAGCCCCTGCTATTCTCCTATGTCAGACGATAGTACTTTGGAGGAATCGCTCAGTGATCATGAAGTCCTTGAAGATCAACCGTCTCAATCAAGTTCCGCAACAAACCAAAGAAAGCGTCAACATGCTGAAAGTCCAATTTTCCATCCAACCACAAAATTTCCCGAAGCTTTATCAGTGGAAAGTGACAGTGACGATAGCAGTGTGAACTCCAACACGGCTGAATGTCCCTCTGCTGAGAATGCGAAGAAAAGCAAAGAAGCAAGAAAGAGAAAGAAAGATAAAGGTATTCAATATTATTCATTACTGACGTGAATTGGGTTTACTAAACTTTGATTTTGCGTGATATTTTAATATGCGCATTTTCTATTTCAAAAAAGGTTTGCAAACGGATTTCTTAAAGAACGCACGAATACGCCCTTACCAAATTTTGTGGCCCGCCGAATGATAAATTGCTCAAATTAATATCGGTAAAACATTACTTTTTCACCTGTCAAGCACGTAGTTGCA
Source organism: Desmophyllum pertusum (assembly GCA_029204205.1). Lineage (NCBI taxonomy): Eukaryota > Metazoa > Cnidaria > Anthozoa > Scleractinia > Caryophylliidae > Desmophyllum > Desmophyllum pertusum. The sequence goes on along the minus strand of MU825873.1, from coordinate 1,085,436 downwards.
CGCGTACGTGGCATGCAAGATGATACGTGTACCGGTTAGGTTCGAAAAGGGTTATGTTATTAGGATGTTTTCAGTGCTGCTTTATTCGCCCTTCCGACCCCAGCGCGCCGAAAAGTAGTTTAGGATTAGCCGCGATAATAGATACCCTGGGTACCAGAGGTTTATTTCTCCGTCGCGTCGAGATCCGAATTCGGCCGAAGGCGACGACGCCCCGGAAACCGCGCAAGAAACGCCTCTGGCACCCAGGGTAGATTAATAGACTGCAAAACAGTCGTATTTTTTGCGTTGGTCTGTCAAACAAATGCGCGCGGTCTTTGAACGAGAGTTGCGACCAGCGATTTAAAGAAAAACGACTGTTTTGCAGTCTTTACCGCGATAAGCTTATTTCGAAGAACTTTTCTCCGATACAGGGATTCAATTCTGCTATTGCAAAATAAACTTTAACAAGGAAATTGAAAGGGAATAATGCTCGTTATTGTGAGCAATTAAGAATAGGTTGTTTGTTTCCTAATTGAACTAACACGCCGCTATACTTCAAGTGCGACATCAAAACTTGCGACTTGAAACTGCATGTGTAAAATACCTGCGATTAGAAGCGATTTTACGGCAATTTTGATTGAGATTTATATTTATACCTAATCGTACCTTTTTGGTCGCTTCGGCGGCATATCAGGCGAGTTCTCCGTAAAAATCGCCGCAAAAATAGCAGGTTAGTTTTGCACACGCGATCTCATATGGCGATTAAAATCCCCACACCACATCGCTGCTAGAATCGGCCAAGAATCACATGTGACAAAGACACTATTTATTATTGACAAGACCACTAGACTGCGAGCAGTCGGTCTTTTTTCTAAGCGGAAATGTAATAATTATACAAATTAAATAGAGGCAGGAAAAACATTGTTCTTTCTCCCCTTCTTAGATGTCTGCGCTAGCGCTTCTCGCGGCTCGATCGTCGGCATCTTACGCCCCAGAAAGATAAGGAAAAGAAAGGGACTGCTCACAGTCTAACAAGACACCGGTTTAAAACCCCTAATAAGTTTTACAACAAATAATACATTTTCCTTAGGAATTCAAGATTGGACGCCACTGAGAGGAAGAAAATCTACCTGCAAACAAACCAGAATTGCGACAGTCTTGTTAAGGACATAAAGTGTCTTGGAGGAGCCATTAGTCAATTCCTGACAAAGCGTGTAGATTATGTTGTTGCGGATCCATTCGATAGCTTAACTAAGACTTCGGAAAATGTGTTAGTTAGTAAACATGTATCTAGAGCGCAAATGATGTTAGCTACTGCACTGAATTCGTCGAATTATCAAAAGAAAACCTTGCAAGAAAAAGCGCAGCAATTTGGGTTTAAAGTGTTCTCAGTTTCAGAATTCAAGAAAAAGCTAAATGAATTGACAATTTCTAAGAGGAGAGATTACAGTCCTGCTGATACTGGAGAACGTGGGCCTCAGCATATTTATAGAAATGAGCATGCACATCCTAATGAAACATCTGCCCAAGGTCCGAGGGCTCCCTTTATTAAAGTTGAGGATCATTCTGGACAATATAGGCCTATTTTTAAAGAATTCGACGTTTGGCCGACAATTGACATGATAGCCCAACTGTATGGAAAGGAGGCAATAGCAGGCATTTAAAGAACAGTGGTAAACAGGGGGAAATAGAGAGATTTTGTGGAATGTTGCCAGTGCCATTATACAAACCTAAATAGTCACCTTGAATCCAAAGAGCATAAGTCTTTCGCAGAAAACGATAAAAACTATGAGGCTATTGACAAATTAATTAAGAGAGGACTCTCTCTGGATGAGTTTGTGAAAAATGCTATAACAAAACGTACTAGATGAGTATGTCTGTTTTCTTTTCAGACTGTTGCAGAATCATTAGCTTATGACGACTACCGTGAAAGAGAAAATTACTGAGCCGTATATCTAGTGTAATACTTAACAATTATTCGCTTAAGGCTCGTAATATTGGTGAATATTCCGCGAAACGAATTATATTATACAAATCACAGGGAAATTGAATGTTGAATTTCTCGATCCGAGGAAAATAGAAAAATACGAATCAGAGACAAAACAATTTGCGGAACTTCACAGCATTTCCAAATATGGTAGAGAGGATATATTGCCTCTGAGACCATGAGTAGGAAACTGAATAATGAAATTGTTTTGAAAATGCATCAGTTATCCCATGGTTAGTATATTATAATTCAGTATATACCGCTATTAATGATAAGTCAAGCTATGTATTTAACATATTGGGAATATTGGTTGAAAAATAAAGGGTTTTGCGTGCAGTTCAAAGCAGTCTTGAGCAGTGAGTCGAATAACATTCTTACAGTACGGGTACTTAGTAACTGGGGCTACTTGGAATAAGGTTAACCAATCCAATAGCAAGAAAAAAACACATTGAATTTAGGAGTTTCATTTTTTTAAATTTAAAATTAACGCTTCAGGCCATTGTTTTCTGCCCGAACTTGATTGTCCAAAACGACCCGCACCGTAGTTGGATTCGTTTTGTTTTCCTTTCCTATACCGGATGGATTGATGACGTTCTTTGCAGGTGATGTCATTAGTCTCTTTCATGCAGTCAAAAGGCAAATAAAAAGGTTAATGAAGATCACTTTTATATCAACAGCGCCCTCTCATGTTCCAGCTGTTGAAGATATCATTCTAGGGAAAGTTTCCTGTTGCACTAAATGTTGTTTTAGAAATCTACCAGGAGAACAGGTCAGATCCTGCCAGAGGGATGTTTACTTCGAAAAGTTCTGTGGAGCAGAGACAGTGGATTCTAGATTATTTTAACACCCACACTGAAGGAAGGAGAGTTACTTTCGTAATTGGAAAAGACAGCGGAGTCTGTGGGAAAGCGTGGAGAAATTGTCTAGGTCTTACGCGTTCAAGGTACTAGCTCGTTTGTTCTGCATGTTTAGTCATCTGAAAACTGGATATAACAATAGTCATGATGTCATAATACTGAAAAAAGTTCCGATATCTTTCG
>MU825873.1:1047513-1081930 GCA_029204205.1 Desmophyllum pertusum | reverse complement strand
GGCCTCGAGAACATTGCATGCTAGGAACAAGTTGAAATCAGTGTCGATTAAAAATGTGTGCATTTATCATAAAACATACATTAAATTGTTCCTTGAAGTCGATGCAATATATTTATTGTTATATTTCACGTTTTGGCTTTCTCCCTATTTTTTCTGCTCCCACGAACGTAAAGTGAACGGTTAAAAATAAAAACGTTTCTGGAAGCTGTTATTGTACGGAATTATGGGGTATACAAATTATCTCCGGTACGCAGTATAGGAGATAATGATTTTCTATGCGTTAATTCCGTGGAGCATGTTGGGCTTTTATAGCCATTTGTTGCTAGTTAATTATCCATTGTGTTCTGTAGTATATATAGCGGTTAATGTATTCTGTTAGTCACTCTCGCTCCGGTACTCGCTCTAAGTTCATTACTTTTTTATATAATGAAAAAAAAAAAATAGCTCTTTTCTCTAAAGCAATTGTGTAGCTGGAAGCATAGACGCGCGCGTACGCGTGGAGTGTGAAGGAGTGAAACACGGAAGTACGCGCGCGACGCGAGTTCCCCCCTTTCCCCAATCCCACTCCACGCAATCACAGAGATGGACGTGTTCGTACGCCAAACTCGCGCGAAAAGGGAAATCAGCCAAGAAAGCGACATCTGAAAGGTCATCCATAAGTAAAACACCTCTGGCATTAGTGGCATTGTATTAACTTAACTAAAGCCCCCGACACACTGGGCGATTTTATACGCTCGTCGCAGCGAAATTCGCCAGCGAATTTCGTCGCTGGGTGCTGCGGCACACTTGGCGATTTTTTCTGACGATTCGGTACCATTCTCGGAAATCGCGAAATCTGCTTGGTTGGATAGTTGGCTATTGACGATTTCAATTGCGAGAGCGGGCACACGTGGCGATTGCTGGCGAATTTTATCGCCGATATCTGACATGCCAGATATCGGCGATTTGGATCGCAGGTCGCGGCGATCAAAATCGCTGGCGAAATTCGCCGTCGCAGAAGCGGCACACTTGACGATTTTCACCGATCGCCCCGACGAGCTTATAAAATCGCCTAGTGTGTCGGGGGCTTAACGTTCTGGAATTACCTTCGCTTAAAATGTCACTGTCGTGTCGATAACTGAAGTAGATTTTCGCTGAATACATTTCGAGGTGATCGGTAGCCCTGCAAACATCACGAATAACATATATCTTGTTTAATTAATTAAACCCTTCTCTTGGTTTTAATTTGAAATCATATTAAAATTTACCTTGAAATACAGGCGTTTCTTGGCGTGATTTCCCTGAATCCTTCAGTCAAACGCAAATTGGCGAGGAGAATTGGGGCGAGACAAACGTAGGCTCGTCCCCAGAGCGATTCGAGTCTCTTAGCCAGCAGAGCCTCGGCACGAGACGTACCAAGGCCCCGCCACCACGGCTACGAGAATCAAATGGCTCTGGGGACGAGAAAGTTTCAAATTGAAGCGCGAAAGGTCGGGCGAATGAAATTTCCTCTCGCACCAGTTCTCCTCGACAAATCCAAAACACAGGCACAAATTCAGCTATTACCTAGGCCTGGGACTGTGCTGATTCTTAAATCCACAATATTTTTATAGTAATTAAAGTATTCTCTTGGTATATTTCATTAGATTGGTTTTATGAAAAGTGATGAAAAGTTCAATAACCAAATTTAAAAAAATAAATAAAACATGTACTTATCAGTGTTAAGCGTCAAATCATTATTCGTGAAATGTGAAATGAACAAGTACAAAATCATCATTATCAACATCACTATCATCAAAAAACAACAACAAGACGAACAAATAGAAATATAAACATGAAAAAAACATGGACAAGAACTGAAGTACTAGAGCTTGAAGAACAAGCTCAACAAGAACAATAATAAGACACAACAAGTACAAGAATAACATGGGACAAGAACAGCAAGAAGAACATGTACAAGAACAAGAACAAGAAGATAAAAAACAAGAGCAAGTACTAGAAGAACAGGACGAAACAAGTACAAGAACAAGAAGAACAAGTAAAAGAACAGAACAAGAACGAAAAAAACAACAACAACAACAACAACAAACAATCTTTATTAAGTCTTAGGTTAAAATACATAGATTTTCACCTCCGCAAATTAGCAGGGCTATTCGAGGCGGGAGGTGAAGAAAAAAATAATTATAATAAGCCGGGTAGCTAACAGTATAGTGTTTTAGTACGTAATATAGTAAGTAAGTAAGTAAGTAAGTAGGTAAGTAAGGTAAGTAAGCAAATAAGTAAGTAAGTAAGTAATAAAAATGTAATAAGGGTAGCTACCAGTAGTGTTCAGTTTAGTAAGTAATAACAATAAGGAAATTTCGGTATATAAATGGCGTAGTTACAGTGCTGCTACTGTTACCGGGGCCACTTAAACTAAACTAACCAATCAGATTACAGGAAACGAACAATGCATTCCAAATAAAATCGTTTGAGCCAATCAATGTTCATAACGCTGTTGATTGGTTTCAACGATTTTAGTTGGAATGCATTGTTCGTTTCCTGTAATCTGATTGGTTAGTCTAGTTTTAAGTGTGGCCCGGAACAGTAGCAGCACTGCAAAGTGGTAATTTTGTTTCTGTATAAGTAGAAAAGAAAAAGGAAAACAAACTAAACAAACTAACAAAACAAACTAAAGAAGGGAAGAAGAAGAAGAAGAAATTATTCAAGAACAAGAAGGACAAGTTCAAGAATAAGAAGAACAAACACAAGTACAAAAAAAAAGAAGAACAAGTACCAGCACAACAACAACAACAACAACAACAACAACAACAACAACAACAAGACAAGTACAAGAACAAGAAGAAAAAAGTACAGGAAAAAGAACAAGAATAACCAGAAGAACAACAGCAAGAAGAACAAGTGAGTTCTATCATGACTGAACCGTGCCATCTTTTGCTTTAATTGGTGAGGATTTTTGATGTTGTCTTCCTGTAGCGCATTTTATCACCATCATACATCTTTTTGATGTTACCAGGGTTTGCTGCATCTTGGATTTCTTGGCTTAGATTTTTTACATTACTTGTTTACAGCCTGTTTTGCTTTCTTTTGAAAGTTGTTTCTTGCTTTCTTAATTTTCCTAAGTTTCTCTTAGTTTGTGTTTCTTTGTACTGCAGAAGAGCTTTTCTCTTCTTTTCTCTGATGGGGTTGAGATCTTTGGCAGACTCTTTGGTCTTTGGCCTTTGTTTTTCCAAATGCTGTAAAAGCTGCACGTTGAATGGCTGTTTTGATGTTATCCCATTCATCTCTCTTCTACGTTGTCTGCATTTGATGGTTGTTGCAGTTTCTTCTGAAACTCGGACTGAAAGTTGTCTTTCTTTTCTTGGTTTTTTGTGTTGATGGTGTTGATCTTCAGTGTTGCTTTTGGCTTGGCATGATGGATCTTCTTTGGCCTTTGCTTGACGGTACTGCAGAGTAGAGCATGGTCAGTGTCACAATTAACACTCAATCAATCAATCAATCAATCAATCAATCAATCAATCAATCAATCAATCAATCAATTGACACATTGAAAAATGTGTTTGAGTTATGCACAGGTTGAAGTATACACCAAAGCTCTAAAAGCCTGTGTCCATTGCTGTTTATCCTGCCTATCCAAACTTGCCAAGATGTGGGTGCCATGAAGTATAGTCACAGCCAACACGTGCATTGAAGTCTCCAAGGATGAAGAGCTCTTCACTTGTTGATATTGTTTTCTTTTTTGCTCTAGTTTTTCATACAATTTGTCAATTCCTTCAGTAGGCGTCTGCATCGTTAGAAGCATACACATTTATAAGATTGACCAGGCCGTTGTTAGTATTAACCTTTGAGATATATAATGCGTTCACTTCCAATAGATGGTAGTTGCACATATGGTAGTAAGGGTTTTCTTACAGCAAAAGTAACTCCCCATGCTCTAGCTTTTCTCCATCTTCTTTACCAAGCCAGAAGAAAATGTAGTTCTCCTCTGATATGGACCCTTGACCAAGCAGTCTTGCCTATTGGCTGACCCTATTGGCTGGGGGCTGCTCAACTTAAGGCATGCAGGCAGTTACTGATCAATGGAGCTAAATAGCCCCTTCTACCGTCAGAAGTAACCCGTAGCGTCCTTCCTTATGCCAATCTGGAATGAACTTGTCACTCGTAACTGCTACTTCCCGATTTTGTTTCATCTGTGCCCAGATGCCAGAGTTGTCCTCTCCGGTGTGCGCTTTCCTGGGTAAGTGTTAAGGACTTGAGTGTTATCCATGCTTCTCAGATCCTCTCTCGGCCTTCCATGTCGGTTCTGAAGGAGAGCACAGTAATACATACAGGACAATGTCAGCTGCAGCATCTTTGAGATGATTTTGGAGATGTTACACCAAGGGAAAAGATCGATGCGTACCCTCTCGCCACTGGCTCTGTTTAAGCCACAGATGGGGGCTTTAGATTCGGAGGATCCGTCTCCTCGGTGAGCTGCCGATCAAGGCTGAAGAGTCCCACCTATCTTATGAGCTAATGTTGTAACCAAAACGAGGGTGGCTATGGGGTTACTGACACTTGCCAAAGGTGCTATCCCAGACTCTGGAGCGTCTAACTTCCCGTAATAGGCTAAAGCAAAAGCTTGCCCTACCCCAAGATTTAATTACAATTCAATAAAAGAGTGAATTGATAGATATTTTTTAGTAGAGAAAAGTAATGGTGTACATACAGATTGATGGTTGGAAGTAAGTTGTTGTCCTTTAATATTAATTATACAATACTCTGTCTGACTATACACCTAAATACTATATATCTAGCCACTAGTTCTGCATGTACACCAAAATTATTATTAATTTATAACTAGCCTAATTTATAAATAATAATTACACGTAATGTTCCCTTTGCAGCTATTTTTCAGGTTGCCATGCAACACTTTTACCACCTGTTGTGACAAGAACTGTTGCATGCAACCAAAAATACCGTTACTATGGAAACAAAAACTTAAACCTCACTAGCTAACAATCCATGCTGTTAGTATAGGAAATCGTATGAACGCGAGTGCAATTCGTGATTTATGGGCACGAGTGATGTTTTGAAAGTTCTTAAAATTGCACGAGCCTTTAGGCGAGTGCAATTTGAGATTTTTCAAAACATCACGAGTGACCATAAATCACAAAAATGCACGAGCAGTTCATACGATGTTTTTTGTTCTTTAATATTCTTTAATATTCTTAATATTTTTGTTTTTTAATATTCTCAACAAAATTTGCTGCGACCATCACGCTACTCTGCACACGAAACGCTTCACTGGTTTCCAAAGTGCTCACATGTTTTATTCGAACGCGTATAGGCAAACCAAGCGTGAACTTTTTGAAAGAATTACAGTACTAGTCTAGTATTGTAGCTCAGAAAATAAGCATTAACCTGAAAGCTTATTTCAATGTCATTAAGCGGCATAAACGTCTCTACTTGTCCGGTACCGTTTATCACAATTTCGTATTGCACTCTATAACCTATTTATGCATTCGTCATTGACCAATCAGAAGCTGCATATTTTGTTGAGTATATTATAATACAAATTAAATACAGTGCATCAAGTCATTGAGAATTTTAAAAACCTGTCTGCATATAACCTGTATAACGGCGTAGCAATATGTGTGACCATTGCGTAGCAATGCCTATTGTGAACAGGGGCATTTTTACATCAAAAGATGACAGTGGGGGATCAGAGCAGTCAACTGAGTCAATGAGAGCCATAGGGAAGTGGAGAGGGAGGGGACTGTCATGTTAGAACCGTAGGGAAATGTGCCACTGGATTCAGTTGTTTTCCCTTTTATTCTGAGACAGCTCATCTTCAGTTAAACCAAGGGTCCCGAAGAGGGTTTGGTGTTCTGGGGGTCTGGCCTAAAAAAATACAGGGCACTAGGGCTCAGAGATCCAAAGAACAAGAATCAACATTTTACCCTAGCCCTAAGAAGAGAAGGGGCTACAAAGCCTGCCTAGTACCCAGGTCTTCCCTTCCCACTTACTCGATTTGGCGCGAAATTTGATGACGTCACTGAATGACTAGAAAACTCGTTCCCAGGTCCTTACGTGTACGTAGCGCTCGCTCGAGAGAGGAAGAGAACTCCTAGGGACTAGTCTGCTCCAAAGCTAAAGCTCCAGCTCCAGGGCTCCAGACTCCACCCATTCAGTTTGAGAAAAGTTAATAATTTTCTATAATTTTTTTCAAAAACCACAACTCCTGTTGAGGACTAGACTACGAGCAGTCCCTCTTTCCCAGCTTGGAAAATAGCCGCGCGAAAAACTGGGGGCGGGCGAGTCAAGCGTGCTTGACTCGCCCCCAGTTTTTCTCGCGGGTATTTTCCGATCGCGAATTTTTATCGCTCTCGCTCGATGGACTAAGCTGGGAAACAGGGGACGGCTCGTAGTCTAGTTGAGGACCATCCCCGCCAAAATTCACTTGAGTGACAAGCGACCAAAAATGCGCTGAAAATGAAGATTTCGTGGGAGATTTATTTTTCTTTCTCTAGCTTCCCATTTTCGTTTTTATCTCATCCATTTGTGGTTTTAAATAAACTTTTCCATTCCAGGGGGTCTAAATGCAAATTTTGCAATCCGGTTTTTTCTTCTTTTTTTGTAAAGAGAAGAATAGGGCTAGTGAAAACGAAAATAAATTAAGTAACTCTGTTTATAAACGCAAGTTATAGCAGACATTTGTTTCAAGTTTAACTTTTTTATTACATGTTCCAGATGAACAGTAAAATACAGTTTACTGTGAAACTCATAAAAGTTAAACTGTTCAAGCTTCACAGCTTTTTGAAGATCTGGAAGCCAGTGAGAGTGTTTACAGCTGCGCATGATGATTTACTGGTGGCGCTGCAGCCTTGGGAATAAAAATAGCCGCCGGAACGTTTCAGCCAGGCACTGCTGCCACCATACGGGAACTTGAATCCCACCACATCACCATACTGCACAGGGGTACCATCAACGGCGTTTCTGGAGTAGATCTGGAAAGCGGTATAGTAGTGGGACAACCAGTTGTTTCCTGTCATCGAGCTAGTAGTTCTGCGCAAAAGAAAATTAGTCTTATTAGAAACTATCATGTTTAGATTTGTTTCAGTTGGGGGGGGGGGGGGGGGGAGGGGGTCTGAGCTTCCCGTACCTTGTACCCCCGGTTCCCACCCCTTCTGTTGTGGTTTCTACCTCTTTGTGCTTTTTCTATTGAAAAATATCATACAATGTTGCGAAACAAATTTCCTATTTCTCCCGGCTCCCGCCACCTTAGTTGGAATCCCGCTTTCCGTCCTATTTTCTTCCGCCTCCCGTAGACTTCCCACCCCCTTTACTCCCTGCATATTTTTCGCGTGAAATTAGTGATTGCTTGCGCTATTAATTCTACAAATTTTTATCTTCGTTAAAGTATCGCAATGAATTGTAATAACTCCTTTACAAAATATGGTAAAAAATTGTTGCCTATTTTCTAGGCTATTATATTATGAGTCCAACACTTACGAATTCATGCGACATTTGTAGCTCGTAGACGTGTCACATCTCAGATGGACAGCAGAAGTATAGCCATAGTTTTTGGTTTTAAGCGTCACAGTATCACCACTGTTGATAGGCTGTCCGTCCATCTTTCCCATGGCAGTGATCTTAAAGATGATGTTGGACGAGCAGGTGGACCATGATGATGACAACATAGTAGTACCTTGGCAGGTATTATAGTGACAGGAAGTGGAATGACAACAAAACCAATTTTAGAAAGGCTGCCTGAACTGTACGCCAGGCGCAAAGCAATCTCGTCACCACTGTTGATGATGGGAAAACGGTGGCCTTTAGGAATAAAAATATACCTGAAAATTAGTTCTTTCAAGAAAATTTGTCTTCCGTAGTCTTTCCAGCTCTTAAAATGTAGAAACGGACGGCAAATTATGTTTTTCTCAGGCAACTCGTTTCTAACTAAAATTTGAAGAAGCTTCAAATCAATCAATAAAATAAGTCAAAAAATGGTTATGCGTTTGTCCTCTTCTATGCTGTGGATTCACGAGGCGCTTCACCAGTCCAAGCGTTATTTTTATGCTTCTTTCCTGACAGGGGAACCAAACACTGAAATGGCACGCGTGTGTTACGCGTGGCGTGTCACGTGTGCCGTGTTGCGCTTTTCGAACATTGGACTCGCGCTCTACTTGTAACCCAGAAAAATCCTCCAAGACTATTTTTTACTTAGCTACATTGGGTCCGACATAAGTTTCGAAAATCAAAGAACTTAATCATTGAAATTTTTACCGTCAGACAAACCAGCCCAAATCACTTCTCTAGGCCCCAAAAACTGAATGCGAGCGTTACCACTCAGCGTCAATTGGCTGCTGGAAAGGCTAACGGACGCTGAATCCACGCTAACCGCCAAAAAGAACGCCACGAAAACGACCGCAACGACAGACTTCATGTTCTGAATCTCGAGGAGGAAGAAGGTTTCTGTTCCTGTTGGAGCTCTGTACGCTTTGAAAGTTGAATACCAACTGATCACAAGAGATGTGTAACGTTACTTTCAAGATGATTGTTTGTTAACATGCTTGAAGTGAAACAGGTTCAGAGCTCTAGAACGTGTTTCGCGCTTTTCAGATCTTTTCAGCAATGTGAACTGAACAATTGAGCTGTCAGTAAAATAGTTAAACAAATGTTTAGCCTTCAGATGCATTCGTTGAACTCTCGGAAAATGACAGACGAGTTCATAAATCTGCTCTTCGTTATAGTACAGTACAGTAAATTATTTTCCTGATCTTTAGATTCCGATTTTAAAACGAGATCATAACTTTTTGATCAGCTGAAAGATTCGTCGTTTATTTTTGTTTCTTTCTGTTTATTCAACTGAGAGAGGGGGGCATTGGGGCCTATTAGAAACCGAAAAACCGCAATAAAAATCGTTCAAAACCGAAAAACCGCCGAACATAATGATCAAAACCGCAATTTCACAAACCTCAACCCCCCCCCCCCCAACCCTTGATACAACAGCGAAATATAGCTATTATATATGGCACACACTTTAGTTAATTAAATAAAGGCGTTTTCCTTTTTCTGAGGGATGAAGACATTTTATTTGAAATCATTGGCCGTTTTCACACTAGAGACGGGAAACTTGAGCGAGACGGATAACCCTCTTCACTTTGGTTAGTTTCGTTCGCATCTTATTCATGTTCAAGGCAGGGACGTAGCGTGCGATTTTTTAAGCTGTTTACACCAATAAACTATTTAGACTCACCCCATTTGGGGGGTTTGGGGGCATCACATTAGTAAAACTAAAAACAAATATCATCCCAATCAAAATATGAAACGACAAAGTATATTGAATGATTATGTTATTGAATCCCGAAAGGATGCGCACCACGTGAACCTATACGGATTGACCGAGGTGAAATAAAGAGGCCTAGGAACTAGGCAAACGAATAATCAAAACCGAAAAACCGCTTCTCTTATTCATAAAAACCGAAAACCGGATGTTAAAAAAGGAAAAAACCGAAAACCGCAGCGGACACCAAAACCGAAAAACCGGAAATTTTGAGTGCAAAAACCGAAAAACCGAACTCAAAAATGACCAAAACCGTAAAACCGTAAAACCGAAAGCCCCAATGCCCCCCTCCTGAGATGTATACGGCCTTGTTTGCGTTCAATGTCATTGCTGACAGCAGGTCAGCCAATTTGGCAAAAATAGCATATAGATTTTTTTCAGTAAAATTTAGACAAACAAAGAATACTATTTTTCATGTTTGGAAACCTACATTCTTTAAAATTGGGAAAATATGCGAATTCTAGAAAATTCAAATGTCCGACACTTTATGCGAATAGGAAATTAAACTGATGCCCGCACTGATCACGGTGACCGTCAGTAAGGCTAACAAATTTTGAGAGATTCACGCTATGGCGTCGTTTTGAATAAGAATCGGCTAGCTGTTGGTCAAAAAATTATTCCGCTTTTACTTCCCGTGGAATGCCAATCCGCGTAACCAATTTGTAAGGTTCTATCCAGCTATTAAATTAAGGCGGTTTTACCATTGTATCATACGCCAGTACTATTTTTAAATCTGTTCATTTTCTGGGAACCAAGCCTTATTTCCGAATACCGCATGGCACTAATTCAGTTTTTGCGGAAGTTTAATTTTGCGGAAGTTAATTTGCCGATTAATCAGGGTTTAATTATAAAATTAACTGTTTATTGCTCTTTTCATGAAGCAACGCGGACGAAAATGTCTAATATCAAGAGAAAATAAAAAGAATATTTTATAATTCCAAAAGTGGAGCACGATATTTTTCGGCGGAATAATTTTTTTGCGGGAACTTTTTGGCGGATCTTGGAAAAGCCATAAAAGATCGCAAAAGTAGAACTCGCAAATATTTTATAGTGTCTAATTAACAGTTATTCTTCGAGGACGCGCCGAATATATGAGCTGATATATAACCGACGAGGCGCTTTAGTAAATTTTCAAACACTCAAATAACCGGAAGATGCAAAAAAAAAATTATTCCGCTCCAAGAAAAATACATGCCTACAAATGTACAACAAATGCAACTGAACGAGCACTGAAGGAAGCCTGAAACAACTTCGCGGTTTACGGGAAGTCCCGAACTGAAACCAATACAAATCTGCACAAGTTTAAACTGAAACCCTGTTTAAACTGACTGAAACCCTGTTTACACTACAATTTTAAGCAGAAGCTTAGGTGATAAGCTTCTGTTTTAAGCTTAAGGTTATTCCTTAGTATTGCATTGCGCATCCTTACTGCGCATAATTTCACACGTAATTAGCGCGCGCACATTAAGAAAATGGCGGCTTTTCCTTTACGGCTAAGCTCACCTGAGAGGTAAATCGTCATTTTCTCGTAAACGAGTACCGTGACCTATCAATTTTTCTCTTATTTTGAATCTAGCAATAACCTTCTTTCTATAAAATGAATATCTAGACTAATTTCTATTGCAGAAGAATAAATAATCACCGGAAACGTGAACTTAGCCAGTACCCGTGAAAATATAATTGTGGCCTCGAGAATTACATTGCATGCTAGGAACAAGTTGAATCAGTGTCGATTAAAAATGTGTGCCTTTATCATAAAACATACATTAAATTGTTCCTTGAAGTCGAAGCAGTATATTTATTGGTATATTTCACGTTTTGCTTTCTCCCTATTTTTTCTGCTCCCACGAAACGTAAAGTGAAGGGTTAAAATAAAACCGTTTCTGGAAGCTGTTATTGTACGGAATTATGGGGTATACAAATTATCTCCGGTACGCAGTATAGGAGATAATGATTTTCTACGCGTTAATTCATGTTTGGCTTTTATAGCCATTTGTTGCTAGTTAATTATCCATTGTGTTCTGTAGTATATATAGCGGTTAATGTATTTTGTTAGTCACTCTCGCTCCAGTACTCGCTCTAGTTCATTACTTTTTTATATAATGAAAAAAAATAGCTCTTTTCTCTCAAGCAATTGTGTAGCTGGAAGCATAGACGCGCGCGTACGCGTGGAGTGTGATGGAGTGAAACACGGAAGTACGCGCGCGACGCGAGTTCCCCCCTTTCCCCAATCCCACTCCACGCAATCACAGAGATGACGTGTTCGTACGCCAAACTCGCGCGAAAAGGGAAATCAGCCAAGAAAGCGACATCTGAAAGGCATCCATAAGTAAAACACCTCTGGCATTAGTGGCATTGTATTAACTTAACTAAAGCCACCGACACACACGCTCGTCGCAGCGAAATTCGCCAGCGAATTTCGTCGCTGCGTGGCTGCGGCACACTTGGCGATTTTTCCGGCAATTTTTCTGACGATTCGGTATCAAGGCATTCTCGGAAAATCGCGAAATCTGCTTGGTTGGATAGTTGGCGATTGACGATTTCAATTGCGAGAGCGGGCACACTTGGCGATTGCTGCGGCGAATTTTATCGCCGATATCTGACATGCCATGCAGATATCGGCGATTTTGATCGCAGGTCGCGGCGATCAAAATCGCTGGCGAAATTCGCCGTCGCAGAAGCGGGCACACTTGATGATTTTCACCGATCGCCGCGACGAGCGTATAAAATCGCCTATAGTGTGTCGGGGGCTTAACGTTCTGGAATTACCTTCGCTTAAAATGTCACTGTCGTGTCGATAACTGAAGTCGATTTTCGCTGGAATACATTTCGAGTGATCGGTAGCCCTGCAAACATCACGAATAAAATATATCTTGTTTAATTCTCTTGGTTTTAATTTGAAATCATATTACAATTTACCTTGAAATACAGGCATTTCTTGGCGTGATTTCCCTGAATCCTTCAGTCAAACGCAAATTAGCGAGGAGAATTGGGGCGAGACAAACGTAGGCCTCGTCCCCAGAGCGATTCAAGTCTCTTAGCCGGCAGAGCCTCGGCACGAGACGTAGCAAGGCCCCGCCACCACGGCTACGAGAATCAAATGGCTCTGGGGACGAGAAGGTTCAAATTGAAGCGCGAAAGGTCGGGCGAATGAAATTTCCTCTCGCACCAGTTCTCCTCGACAAATCCAAACACAGGGACAAATTCAGCTATTACGTATACCTAGGCCTGGGACTGTGCTGATTCTTAAATCCACAATATTTTTATAGTAATAAAAGTATTCTCTTGGTATATTTCATTAGATTGATTTTATGAAAAGTGAGGAAAAGATCAATAACCAAATTAAAAAAAATAAATAAAACCAACATGTACTTATCAGTGTTAAGCGTCAAATCATTATTCGTGAAATGTGAAATGAACAAATACAAAATCATCATTATCAACATCACTATCATCAAAAACAACAACAAGACGAACAAATATAAATATAAATATGAGAAAAAGAACATAGACAAGAACTGAAGTACTACAGCTTGAAGAACAAGCTCAACAAGAACAAGAATAAGAACAACAAGTACAATAATAACATGGACAAGAACAGCAAGAAGAACAAGTACAAGAACAAGAACAAGAAGACAAAAACAAGAGCAAGTACTAGAAGAACAGGACGAACAAGTACAAGAACAAGTATAAGAACAAGGGTAGCTAACAGTAGTGTTTTAGTAAGTAATAAAGTAAGTAAGTAAGTAATAAAAATATAATAAGGGTAGCTAACAGTAGTGTGTTAGTAAGTAATAAAGTAAGTAAGTAAGTAATAAGGGTAGCTAACAGTAGTATTTTAGTAAGTAATAAAGTAAGTAAATAAGTAATAAAAATATAATAAGGGTAGCTAACAGTAGTGTTTTAGTAAGTAATAAAGTAAGTAAGTAATAAAAATATAATAAGGGTAGCTAACAGTAGTGTTTTAGTAAGTAATAAAGTAAGTAAGTAAGTAAGTAAGTAAGTAATAAAAATATAATAAGGGTAGCTAACAGTGGTGTTTTTAGTAAGTAATAACAATAAGAAAATTTCGGTATATAAATGGCGTAGTTACAGTGCTGCTACCGTGTTACCGGGGCCACTTAAACTAAACTAACCAACGAGATTACAGGAAACGAACAATGCATTCCAAATAAAATCGTTTGAGCCAATCAATGTTCATAACGCTGTTGATTGGCTCAAACGATTTTAGTTGGAATGCATTGTTCGTTTCCTCAGTGTAATCTGATTGGTTAGTTTAGTTTAAGTGTGGCCCGGGAACAGTAGCAGCACTGTAAAGTGGTAATTTTGTTTCTGTATAAAGTAGAAAAGAAAAAGGAAAGCAAAACTAACAAACTAACAAAACAAACTAAAGAAGAGAAGAAGAAGAAATTATTCAAGAACAAGAAGGACAAGTTCAAGAACAAGAAGAACAAACACAAGTACAAAAAAAAAAAGAACAAGTACCAGTACAACAACAACAACAACAACAACAACAACAAGACAAGTACAAGAACAAGAAGAAAAAGTACAGGAAAAAGAACAAGAATAACCAGAAGGACAACAGCAAGAAGAACAAGTGAGTCTATCATGACTGAACCTTGCCATCTTTTGCTTTAATTGGTGAGGAATTTTGATGTTGTCTTCCTGTAGCGTATTTTATACCATCATACATCTTTGTGATGTTACCAGCGTTTGCTGCATCTTGGATTTCTTAGCTTAGATTTTTACATTACTTGTTTGCAGCCTGTCTTGCTTTCTTTTGAAAGTTGCTTCTTGCTTTTCTTAATTTTCCTAAGTTTCTCTTAGTTTGTGTTTCTTTATACTGCAGAAGAGCTTTTCTCTTCTTTTCTCTGATGGCGTTGAGATCTTTGGCAGACTCTTCGTACCAGTCCGGCTTTGGTCTTTGGCCATTGTTTTCCAAATGCTGTAAAAGCTGCACGTTGAATGGCTGTTTTGATGTTATCCCATCTCTCTTCTACATTGTCTGCATTTGATGGTTGTTGCAGTTTCTTCTGAAACTCGGACTGAAAGTTGTCTTTCTTTTCTTGTTTTTTTTTTTGTGTTGATGGTGTTGATCTTCAGTGTTGCTTTTGGCCGCTTGGCATGATGGATCTTCTTTGGCCTTAGCTTGACGGTACTGCAGAGTAGAGCATGGTCAGTGTCACAATTAGCACTCAATCAATCATCAATCAATCAATCCTTTATTTACACAACAACAACAACAACAACAACTTTATTTACTCATTAATTACATAAAATAATTTAAAGAAAAAACAAATTGAAATATTTATGGGTACTGGCTCCCTGAAATAACTATAAAGCTATAAATGCCAGGGAGCCAGATTACATATACTAAATTAAATTACTAGAACGGAGAGGTTAAAAAAGTACACACAGACATACACACACAAACGCACACAAAATATTCTACCTACTTATAGCATAATAACATAATAGAGTACACACAATAGCAATAAATATTAATAAATATAGATATTTACAGAGAGGAGAGAGTCCTGTTATCTTATATATCAGTATTTGTTGTTGAAGAAAGTATATAATAGTTAATAATTGTTCAGAAACTCAATTTTTAATTTTTGTTTAAACTGTCGAATTGAGGAAGATTTAATGTGCTCTTCAATTGAATTCCAAATTATTCACGCACTGTGGTATGTTCTAGTGCAATTTTCATTTCCTAGGAATGCTCTTTTGGTGTTTAGATCTTGGGTGGCACCATGATACTCTTCTTCTTTGAGACACGTTGAAAAATGTGTTTGAGTTATGCACAGGTTGAAGCATGCACAAAGCTCTAAAAGCCTGCGTCCATTGCTGTTTATCCTGCCTACTCCAAACTTGCCAAGATGTGGGTGCCATGAAGTATTGTCACAGCCAACACGTGCATAGAAGTCTCCAAGGATGAAGAGCTCTTCACTTGTTGATAATGTTTTCTTTTTGCTCTAGTTTTTCATACAATTTGTCAATTCCTTCAGGAGGCGTCGCATCGTTGGAGCATACACATTTATAAGATTGACCAGGCCTTTGTTAGTATTAACTTTAGAGTTATATAATGCGTTTACTTCAAGTAGATGGTGGTTGCACATATGGTAGTAAGGATTTTCTCCATGCTCTCGCTTTTCTCCATCTTCTTTACCAAACCAGAAGAAAGTGTTAGTTCTCCTCTCAGTGATATGGACCCTTGACCAAGCAGTCTTGCCTATTGGCTGCCCCTATTGGCTGAGGGCTGCTCAACTTAAGGCAGGCAGTTACTGATCAATGGAGCTAAATAGCCCCTTCTACCGTCAGAAGTAACCCGTAGCGTCCTTCCTTATGCCAATCTGGAATGAACTTGTCACTCGTATAACTGCTACTTCCCGATTTTGTTTCATCTGTGCCCAGATGCCAGAGTTGTCCTCTCCGGTGTGCGCTTTCCTGGGTAAGTGTTAAGCACTTGAGTGTTATCCATGCTTCTCAGATCCTCTCCTCGGCCTTCCATGTCGGTTCTGAAGGAGAGCACAGTAATACATTCAGGACAAGGTCAGCTGCAGCATCTTTGAGATGATTTGGAGATGTTACACCAAGAGAAAAGATGCGTACCCTCTCGCCGCTGGCTCTGTTTAACCCACAGATGGGGGCTTTAGATTCGGAGGATCCGTCTCCTAGGTGAGCTACCTACCAAGGCTAAAGAGTCTCACCTACCCTATAAGGATAATGTTGTAACCCAAACGGGGGTGGCTATGGGGTTACTGACACTTGCCCAAAGGTGCTACCCCAGACTCTGGAGGGCGGCAGCGTCTAGTAACTTCCCCTAGTAGGCTAAAGCAAAGGCTTCTCCTACCCCATGATTTAATGACAATTTAATAAAAAGAGTGAATTGATAGATATTTTTAGTAGAGAAAAAGTAATGGTGTACATACAGATTGATGGTTGGAAGTAAGTTGTTGTCCTTTAATATTAATTATACAATACTCTGTCTTGACTATACACCCTAAATACTATATTTCTAGCCATATTTTATAACTAGCCTAATTTATAAATAATAATTACAGGTAATGTATCCTTTGCAGCTATTTTTCAGGTTGCCATGCAACACTTTTACCACCATTTGTAACAAGAACTGTTGCATGGCAACCAAAAAATACAGTTACCAAGGAAACAAAACCTTAACGCCTTACTGGAGTGGCTAACAATCCATGCTATTATACGAATTAAATACAGTGCATTAATGAAGTAATTGAGAATTAAACCTCTCTACATGTAACAGCAAAGCAATGTGAATACAAATTGTGACCAGGGGTATTTTTACATCTAAGAATGACAGTGGGGAGATATTTTCATTATATTTTATACAGATTTTTGCTCAAAATATTGAATAGATCTTTGTGATTGACATACATTTCTCTAATATTGGTTCTGCCTCGTGATGGTCTGCTGATATTGTAAGGAGAAATTAGGTGTTACGAATGTTATATATAGAGAATTAAGGTTTAAATAATGTTTCTAAATATGAAGGAAACTATAAATAAGATGATAATTTTATTTCAATGATGAATAAATGGTGGTATTTTTGTACATTGAGCTTCCTCTGTTAACATCAGGCATCAAACAGCAGTGTGCACAGCATGATAGAAATTTCTTCAGCTTCAAAATAATTAACTTTAGCCCTCTCACTTTAATGACAGTCTGTAACTTGGGTATGTATAGTAAGAAATTGAAGTTTGTGCCAGCATAAACTAAGACTCGTATCAGAGCAGTCAACTGAGTCAATGAGAGCTGGAGGGAAGTGAGGAGGAGGGGACTGTCATGTCAGAACCGTAGGGGTATTTGTAGCCTGCAAAACAGGCATATTTTGGGCAAGTGAGCGCTGAATATTCCATCGAGTGTTTATAAGTCGCCATCAGGGTTTGGGGTTCCGGGGCTCTGGCCTAAAAAAAATACAGGGCACTAGGGCTCAGAGATCCAAAGAACAAGAATCAACATTTTACCCCAGCCCCAAGAAGACAAGGGGCTACCAAAGCCTGCCTAGTACCCAGGTGATCCCTTCCCACTTGCTCGATTTGGCGCGAAATTTCATGACGTCATAGCCTCCCACGCAGACGCTCTTTGGGCTCGTCACGCAAATAAGGAGTGCGTGACGAGCCCAAAGCATGTCTGCGTAGGAGGCTAATGACGTCACTGAATGACTAGAAAATCCGGTCCCAGCTCCTTACGTGTACGTCACGCTCGCTCGAGAGAGGACGAGAACGCCTAGGAACTAGTCTGCTCCAAGGGCTCCAGACTACACCCATTCAGTTGAGGAAAGTTAATAATTTTCAATAATTTTTTCAAGTCTTTCAAACCACATCTTCAGGGGACTGAGATGAGGTGGAAATGTTTAGATCTGAGAGGCCCCATCCCCGCGCCAAAAATTCAGTTGAGTGACAAGCGACAAAAATGCGCTGAAAATGAAGATTTCGTGGGAGATTTATTTTTCTTTCTCTAGCCTCCCATTTTCGTTTTATCTCAATCCATTTTTTTCTTCTCGGTTTTTAGGAGTCATGCGATTTTAAATAAACTTTTCCATTCCAGGGGTCTAATGCAAATTTTGCAATCCGTTTTTTTTTTTTTTTGTAAAGAGAAGAATACGGGCTAGTGAAAACGAAATAAGTTATAGCAGACATTTGTTTTCAAGTTTACTTTTTTATTACATGTTCCAGATGAACAGTAAAATACAGTTTACTGTGAAACTCATAAAAGTTAAACTGTTCAAGCCTCACAGCTTTTTGAAGATCTGGAAGCCAGTGGGATAGTTTACCCTTGCGCATGATGATTTGCTTCTGGAGCTGCAGCTACGGGGATAAAAGTAGCTGTTGTAGTAGTACAACCAGGCACTGTTGGTACTGTAGCGGGTATTTGAAGCCCACTATGTCACCATATTGCACAGGGGTACCATCACCAGCGTCCCTTGCGAAGATCTGGAAAGTGACGTGGATATAGGCCAACCAGTTGTTTCCTGTTATCGAGCTGGTTGTCCTGTAAAAACAATTATGGTTTAGTCTGTCACACATATGCTCTTGTATTTGAAACAGAGAACAGTATTTACTCGAAATGTCTTTCAAGCTGAGATTGATCACGACTTGCTACAGTAATTTAGATTTTACGTGGATTCGTGGTTGCTTTGTGGATTTAAATTTGGACTTTTGTTAAAAGGTTCTTCGCGGTGAAGAGAGTGACACAATAACCGATGTTTACGCTAGTTCTCAGTGTATTTTATACATTTTTATCTTCTTGATAGAAGAAGAGTTACTGAATCCAACACTTACGATATCATGGTGCATTTGTAGTTGGTAGATGTGGCACAGTACAACCGGTAACTGGTACTGGCGGCACTGCTTATGGACACTGTATCACCGCTGTTGATTGGCTGCCCCTTCATCTTTCCCATGGCATGGATGTAAAAACTTCATGTAGGTGGAGCAGGACGACCATTTTGAAGAAGTCATAGTAGTACCCGGGCAGGTATACTTCTGACAGCTCCAAGCACAGCGCAGCCAATACTGTGAGAGACTGCCTGAAGTGTACGCCAGCCGCAAAGCAATCATGTCACCACTGTTGATGATGGGATAACGGTGGCCTTAAAGAGTGAAAAATAGTCAGAACAACTCACAATTAATTCAATAATGTTTTCTTTTAAAGTGCTCTTAGCTCTTAATTTCTCTTAGTTTTCGCCAATTTTGATCAGGATACCAAAGAAACAAAGCTGAAACGCATTTGCAAATTTACTGAGTTCAGTTCAAGGAGCGTCTCGATATATCAAGGAACTGAATTATTATAAAGTTTTTACCGTTAGACAAACCAGCCCAAATCGCTTCTCTAGGCCCGTAATACTGAATGTGAGCGTTACCATTGAGCGTCAGTTTGGTTGCTGGAAAGGCTAACGGACGCTGAATCCACGCTAACCGCCACAAAGAACGCCACGAAAATGGCCGCCAACGACGAACTTCATGTTCTCTGAATCTCGATGTTCAAGAAGAAGGTTTCTGTTCCTGTTGGAGCTCTGTACGCTTTGAAAGTTGAATATCAACTGATAGCAAGGGATGTGCAACGTTACTTTCAAGATGATTGTTTGTTGGCATGCTTGAAGGGAAACAGGTTCGGAGCTCGCGAACATGTTTGTGCGCTTTCAGCCAATGTAAACTGAACTATTGAGCTGTCAGTGAAATACTAAAATGTTTAAGAAGACCAACGTGGAAATAAATAAATATATTTGGTGACAGCAGGCAATTTTTATAGTTTCAGATCCATTCGCTGGAAAAGAAATGACTTACGAGTTCAGAAATCCGCCCTCCATTACACTAATTACACTACAAAAAATACCATCAAATAACTTTCCTGATCCGTAGATTCCGACGTTAAAACAGGATTAAAACTTTTGATCAGCTGAAACACTGAATGGCAAAGATATATTTCACTGATTCAATGTTTATTTGTATTTATTTAACTTTTTGTCGTTATGTTTATTCAACTGATATGTACACAGCCTTGTATGAGGTCAATGTCATTGCTGACAGCAAGTCACTCAATTTGGCAAAAATAGTTTCAGATCATATAAAAAAAATTTAAATATAGACAAACAAAGAAGACAATTTTTTCATGTTTGGAAACCGAGTTCTCTGAAATTTGGGGAATATGTCTCTGAAACTAACTAGCTATTATGAGTCTAAAAAACACTTAAAAACTTCCCAAGAATAGTCGCGAAATTATTATCCTATTGTATGTATTTGTATAGTTTTGTAATAATATATGCGAATTCTAGACTGACAACTTTATGTCTGACACTTTTTGAATAGGAAATTAACTGATGTCCGGACGGGCTGATGACGGTGACGGCGTAGGGCTACCGAACAATTTTTGAGAGATTCACTCTACGACGTTAAACACGGCTTCGTTTTTAAATCGGTCGGCTAGCTGTTGGACAAAAAAATATTTCGCTTTTAGACCTTTATTGTTCAAAGTTTGTGAACTGAACAACTGGAATTCCAATCCGCGTAATTGAAAGAGGCACGCCTTTTTTATCCAGTTACTTTGAGGAGGGAAAAGTCATACGCCGACAGTACGATTTTTTAAACGGTTCATTTTCAGCATCTGGGAACGAAATCTTATTTCAAAATATCACGAGCGCTTCGGTATCAAAGAAAAAACATGTTTCCACTGTATAAACAACTATTGTGAAGACGTCAAACATAGAAACAAACAAAAAGAAACAAACAGTGTTTACGCGCGCGAACAATCATAGAAAATTTACTTTTGCTGTTTCACTTGTAACGCAACTTTAACCTTCTTGTTTTAATAGGGAAACGAAGACTCCACAATTTATTCCCATTTCAAAAACTAGAGAGGATACGAGTGCAGATTTTTATTAAAGGGAGAATGTCAAAACAAAACGCCTCGAAACAAAAAAAATACATTTTGCTCTCAGCCTTCACTGAAAAAAAAAAAAAAACCAGAAATACATTCAAATTACAGATCAGAGTCCTCCGCTTATTTTCCATGGTTCCCTGCCATAGTTTGACAACGGAAAACACACGCTGAAGTTCGCTTCCTTCAGCCTCGCCTTTCTCGTTTCTCGCGCATCGAGTTTGGCGAGTGTCAGAAACCTGTGATGTTGAGTTTAATTTTTCAGACAGGGTCACTTAATTCGTGAAAGTACGACTGTCAAGGGAAACAAAAGTGTATTCGCAAAAGTGGGGATTTAAAAAATAGCCTACAGTAAATTACTGTACAACTGTATTCAAGGTTCGAGTCCGAGATAACCTCTCTCGCGCGCGTGTCGAGATTGTGCGAAAGAATGTGACATGACAGTGTTTGAGAAGTACATATTTTAACGACCATAAACACAACATGAGGTATCAGCACCAGCGAAATTTTGTGTAATTTTTACAATAAAAATAAATGTTATATTTCGGCACTAAGCAAACAAAACGTTCCATTCCAAAAATTTTAGTCTCAAAGTCAAATTGTTTTTCATGCATTTGAAGAGAACATAACCTCATTGAATAATTACCGGACTGATTTTTCAGATCTTTTCATGTGTGCGAAAATATTTGTTTTGTAAAAGCAGACCTAAATCTTGAATAATTCTATTGTGTTATGTGACAGTAGCAGCAGTATACCAGAAATTATAATCAAGTCAATTTATCAAACAAATCCGCACTATTTTTCCTTTTTTCTGTTCAACAATTCAACATTAATTATATTAAATTTCACTCGAGGCTACACATCAACGGTCTTAAACTGTAGTCAGAGAAAGAAAGAGGTTGTGACAGCTAAATTTCGTGACGGATAACAAAATGGATTTACCATAGCGACAATTCCGACTCTCTCTGTATCACTTGATTTTTTGTATCGCTTATTTCATAATGACGATTTCTTTTTTATCATCTCGGTAAATCTCTATTATTATTTTTTTTACATTTTCGATTACAATTCCCAAGCACGGATCCAGGAAAAAACTTGACCGATTTCCTAGGTACCCAGGGTAGTAAAACGGTGGAAACCGGTCTAAATCCACGCTTGATTTCGCCCTTGAGATTCGAGGGGTCATCAATGGTCCCATTTTGCTCGCAAAATTAGGCTTCTGCTCGAATTGCTCCCAAAATTTTAACGAGTGCTCGTTTGCTCGTACTCGCATATTTTTTACAAGTGCTCGCTTGCTCGGTTTTTAGTGAAGGTATTTTTTTGCGAAGTGCTAGTTGCTCGCAAGGCTAACATGTGCTCGCTGTGCTCACACAATGCTCCGGCGCCAAATGCGCCATTCGATACCTCGAGATTCGCGCGGGAAGGTCTTCCCATTCGTCCTTATCTCTATGTTTAATACAAGAGTGTCTCAGTTATTCTTCAAGATGAGTTCAGAGCGATTTACCTGGTAGAATTTCCAACTACAGTAGCATATTTCAGGTTCTCATGCACAGAAGCTTATCCGGCAGCTCATCACAGAGTTATGAACACGCGGAGGAAAGCGGTGGCGTGCGTCAACAAATTCAATGTGAGTTTCTTCGCTTCTTTCAGTATTTCTCTCACCGCGGGCCGTTATTTCGCGCCGGCAATTCCACTAAAAGATTCTCAGCGAGTCTGCAACCCTCATAGTCTGAACCTGCTAGCTCAAACTTTTGATATAAAGGGTCGACGAGATTTTTCGCTCGTTTCAGACAGGCAGAACTCTAGCTCTCGTGTACGCCTAGTTTGACCGCGCACTGATGCCAGTTGATGAAAGTTGAAGAAAACTCTCGTCCACTCTCATTCCTCAACTCTCGTCGATTTGATCCGGTCTGCTACATCTCAGTGCATGGCACCGCGTGTAATAACATTTTACCAGTTTCAGTGCCTTACTAATATAATACTTCAGTCCTACCTTTATTTTAATATTTCGTCATGCCACTTGTCTTGCCGAGGCGGTAGATCCGCGCTTTCATCTCCGGTTTAATCAAAGGCTGCTCGGCTAATTCTAACTCAGTGATCCGCGGCCTCAGTCACTTCAGTCGGGCCGGTAAAGATGAAATACTGAAACTTCACTGAACCCTCAGTCAAGTCGCGTTTTCAGTCGAACCTTGCATGTTCTTTATTTCCGGAACCCTAAGCTCGCTGCGGTCTCAGTTAGATCTTCTTCCATGCAATCTCCTTCGCGTCTTCTTTTCATAATTTCACTCGATTCCACATCATCCGCGGAATGAAAATTTTTACACGTTTCAGCCCGCTGCCAGTATATGTCGACTTTAAAATTAATCAGTACTGTTCTGAGAAACGTTTACTCTTCCATGTTCCCGATCTTTCCCAGTATTCCGCGCTTCAAGCTCTTCCTCGATTATTTCTTTTCCAGTTGACTTTTGATTTGTAAATAAACCGCTAACGAGAAAAAAATCTGAAAAAATCCTACTCCTTTGATTTCGTTTAGTGTAGCGATTCTACAATGGTCGCTTTTCCTGTTTTCGTTGGCGTTACAGACGATCTCGCTTTCTGCATGATTGTCTTCATGCCCGGCCACTATTCAGCCTCGTTCAGTATATTTGCCTTGAGACAAATATAAAATTATATATTAAAATTAGTAATTCGTCTCACTGCGTATTTTTATTGACTTTTTTCTTCTTATTAATGGATGCCAATGTCTCTAAGGTCCTCTAAGTCAACCGTGTTTAGCAGTCCCGTCGAAAATTTCCCAAACCGTTTATGGCCTTTAATTTTCAGTTTTTTTAGCCACACGGTACTAGTAAGAAATCGGGTTTCGTATATTGAAAATCTATTCGGTAAAAGTATTGGTCTTCTCGAATTGTCGCCATTCACTGCTATGTTAAGCCACCTAGAGATTTCGTAACATGCGACAAAAACTCAGCTGAAATGAATTTTATTTTACAGTATTGATCAGTATTATGTTTGGTTTCTTAAAACTGGCGACCTATATTTTTCAGGAACACAAAATTTCCAAGCCTGAATTCAACTAATTGTCTTGGAAAACCTGCTCATTAACTATGTTTTAACCGAAAACTGCCTTTTCCAGGAGTTTAACTGTTCAAAGAAAGCTAGGCTGACTAAAAGAAATATTTAATTTTAATAGCTATACTGAAAATCCTTCCCTCTCTATGTCAATGTCCCTAATTTTTCTCAGATCGAGCGGGCGAGCGCGCGCATGGAAATTTCCTCCGCGCCACAAGACGCGACGCCTCTTCGCGTCGCGTCTTCTCGCGCGAGGAATTTCACGCGCTCGCCCACTTGATCTGAGAAAAATTAGGGACAACTCGTAGTCTACTCGCAACTGTTTATTTTCGCGAACATTAAATTTCACGCAAAGCTCGCAAAGCAAAATTTCACGGCGAAACATGTAAGCGACTCTCAAAATCTGCGAAAATAAAAAAATAGTTATTCTTAATTCTACCAGAATCTTGTAATGATACAGCTTGATACATACAGCTCAGTTACTGTTTTTCTAGGATACAAGTTCTTTCAAAAATTACGGGTCTCGCAAAATTTTAGTCGAATTTTACAGGTCTCGCAGTCTCGGTTTTTGAGCGATTATGTTACGTCTCGCAGTCTCGCTATTTTTTTTCGCGAAGCGTTTTTTGAGTCTCAATTCGGTGTCGCAATTTAAAAATGTCACAAAGTCTCGGGCCCGCAGAGAGAAACGCTAGTCTCGCCGTCTCGTAGCCTGTTCGGGGCGTTTGGATAGTGGAGCGGAACGACGCGAAAAGACCGCAGCCGCGAGTGGAGCGTGAAGCAGTGATACACGAAGTACGCGCGCGTCGCGAGTTCCCCCTCTCTACCCAATCCCACTCCACGCAATCACAGCGATGACGTGTACGTACGCCAAACTCGCGCGAAAAGGGGAATACATATATACAGCCAAGAATCAGCCAAGAAATTCGTTGGAATACATTTTGAGTGATTGGTAGCTCTGCAGACATCACGAATATAGAATATCTCTTGTTTAATTAAACCCTTCTCTTGGTTTTAAATTTGAATGACGCGAAATCATATCGAAATGTAGCTTGAAAATCAGGCGTTTATTGCAAGAGATCCCTGAATCGCTCCGGGGATATTAGCTTCCCTTTCTACGCTGCCACGCAGGCTACAGGGATATTGGATAACGGGTCTCTCAAAATTAAACTCCGAACTCGCACACCCACCAGCTGCTTTTCTAGGACGAGCGCGAAGCTGGAAACGAGCGCGAAGCGCGAGCGGGGCTTGCGACGGGCTGCCTCGTCCCCAGGCGTCGCTTCTTGTTTGAGCGCGGTGCGCGTGGGGTTGTGGTACTGTTGCCATCGCCTCGTAACCATCAAGCCCCGCGCTCCCTGTTTTCCCGCTCGCAACGGCGCCTGGGACGAGGCAGCGAGCGGGGGGTGACGGGAAGGAGCAAAGTTTTTGCGAGCTAATACTACTTCAAGTAAGCGTACATGTTGTGTCCCAGGGCATAAGTATTGTGCTTACTTGAAGTACTATCTGCCATTTAACTTCAGCTTACTTGCTTAAAGTAGTGTGAAGTCTTCAAAAGAGCTATGATTTTTAGTTGGGAGAGAACTTCGATCGTTTGACACATTTGACGTTAAATATTCATACTACAGGTGGTAATCGCGTGAAATGAGGTGAGTGAATCACTTTCCGATCAGCATGATTGCCTCACAAATGTACGGAAACACTAACGGAAAGAATGATGTTTCTTTCCACCTTTCCAACGAATTTCACCGAAGTCCTTGTATAAACGAGAAACTTTCTCTCTATTGCATGGGTTTACATGTAATCTTAATTAAGCTTATGTATAAAATGTACAAAGGAACATACAGTCACAATATTATTCACATTTTGTCATCAGTGTGATCGATGAAATCCACAGAAATCATGACTTTATATTTTTATAATGCAACAACAAATTTTAAACTAGTTCTTATATTTCTTTAATAGTGAAATTACTGGGTAATATTCAAGATAGCGGATGAGGAGGAAGTAAACGTGAATTCAAACGAGTTTCTCCATGAAGAAGTGAGGAAGTACATGTATCTAGAAGAAGTGATATCAGGTGGAGATCAGGACTCCCAATGAGTGATCAGGAATTAAATGCAAAAGTTAGAGCTATGGAAGAACAAAGACAAGCATCTGATAACAAGCAGTTCAGGTCAATGGAAAAGCATCCTCGCTGTGCCATTCTCCTCATCACCTGAGAAGCTGGGACGAATCCATAGGCTCTCCAGGTTCAGATGAGACAGATACCTTAAGAGACTTTCAACTAATTAAAGACTGGTAACAATGGAAAAATTGCTGAACACTGAGTTTTATGACACCACTGCTGAAAACCAACAGGCCAGCTTGAAAACTGTATTTTGGTACCCATATCGAATTTGCATTCAGTAAAGCTTTTGATGCAATACGTAACACACAGCAAATCCTGAACTTGAAGAGTTGGTATTTTTTGTACTACGCAGGCCACGGACTTGGCAAGGACAAAGCCAAGACACTGCTATTACTCCCTCAACTCCTTGCCTTAAGTTAGATCCTAATGATAATGCTGCTGCAAATGATTTTGTGAAGGAAGGAAGGAGAGTACAAGAGGAGAGCTCTGTCTACACAAGGTTGGTTTCTGTGATCTTTATGGCCTGTTAAAACCTTGGATTGCAGCTGTCAAGTCAGAGTCAAAAACATGCTAAGGCATAAAGAAGAATAAGCACCTTGTTATCATCCTTGATAGCTGCTATTCAGGAATAATTGCACAGGAGTTGAATGATTTTAAAGACTCAACTCTTTTGGGTGAAAACACTGTAACAATACAAGCTGCCTGTGGCGATGATGAGCGTGCACTAGGTGGCTATTTCACTCCTTGCTTTGTCTACCTGAATGATCCAAAGAATGTGAACCAGTTGAATCAGTTAGAGACAGATTGGCAAAAAATGACAGAAGGAATGAGAATTGAGTACAGATCAATTGACCTCCCATCTCCAATGGTAGTGACCACAAGGTCTCAATCTCAGGGTGCTACAATGGAGCTGGCAGTTCAGAATTTCAAGTTGACACTATTCCAAGATCCTGGGTTCTTCAAGTTCTGTTTCTATCAAGGTCTACCAACACCAGGATACATGTATGAGGGATCAGGCAGAATATAGAGTACTAGATCAAACCTCAGCAGATGCATTCATGGACTCCTTGAATTTTATTGTTCTTGACTACAAGCTCAAGACATACAAGGGTACTGGGCAACATGCTGGGACTCCGATGGGCATGTTCCTGCTGGAAGACCCCAACAACAAAGGGCTTTGCTGTGTGTGCCCACATTCATTTTGCAATAGAAAACACTATCAAGCCTCAAAGAATCAATCTTGTTCACCACAAGAAACCACCCATGGAAGCTTAAGTACACTCTACATTGTACATACACGAAGAGGATCATGATGGGCTGTCTCACACTCAGATAAACAGTAATCAGCACAAGATTAAGGTTACTGATCACGCAAATGCCTCCAAATTGGTACAAGCCTGTTGTAACTATGTAAAAAGATGGAACCTCACAGGTGGCAAAAAGTCTCACAGTGGAACATGACAGGAAATCAGCTTGGTGTCAATGGTAAGTTCAGACAGAAAGAACGTTCTGCATGGGAAGACAGCTATTTGGAGCACATTGAACAGTTCAACCTTCCAAAGGTCGCTAAAGCTCGGGCTAAACGGAAATGTCTGATTTGTTAGCCGCGCTCCTTTACTAAATATTTTGTGCAGTGATCAACAATGTTTTTATTGTTTAGCCAATCCATCCAACATTAATGTTGGATCCAACATTAATGTTGGACGGACAAAATTTCAATATTATTGATAGTTTAGCCAGGGCTTAATACTTTAGATTTGATTTTTTTGTGTGTGTATGTGTCATATTAATATTTTATATGTATGTAATAAGCATATGAATTTTTTAATTTCACGCATGTTCACGTTTTAATGAGCTTATTTAGCTCCTAGGTGATACGTGGATAAATAAAGTATTGCATAATATTTGTATGCCGGATGTCAAAGTCCCGGGCCAACTCAATGCAGTCTGACATTGTGTTTTGTGGCAGAACGGAAGGGCTTACAAAACGTGCCTCAGGGTTTCATTAGAAGCCGGCTAACGGCGGTCTACTGCCGACCACATTGCCTCTTGCCGCCGCTAACTAAATCAAGCCTTCTGGCCTTCTGAGAGTTTAAAAAAAATGACTGTAACAGTGTAAGTCTTTAAACTCCAAACTTCATATAGAATAATCGCACGATCGTTTAACATACCCAAAATCTACTGTGATCGATAAAAATTGACATTTATAGCACTAGATTTCAGTGAAGATTTGACTCCCAGAATGCTGGAAATTGCATTTCCGAGCTTCTACATTTCCAACATTTTCTGGCGGGGCATGCCCCCGTAACCCCCTAGCATAATGGGGGCCTTACGGCCTCTTTATTAGTCACAGCCACCTA
Source organism: Desmophyllum pertusum (assembly GCA_029204205.1). NCBI lineage: Eukaryota > Metazoa > Cnidaria > Anthozoa > Scleractinia > Caryophylliidae > Desmophyllum > Desmophyllum pertusum. Next base: position 1,053,654 of record MU825873.1, on the reverse strand, counting down.
TTCCGCCATGGTAAACCGCTTACTTCCAAATTAATGAAACCCCTGGTGCCTAATTCTGCTTACATAAGGCCGGAAAGTTCATTTAAATATGAAAAGGGGGGCATGAAGATGCAGCATCATTAACATGAGAAAATTCAAGGCCCCCTTCACGCTGCCATCAAATTTTCAAAGCCCCCCCAACCAGTATTACTGAATTTTTCCACAGCCCCCCCCCCCCCCCCTTTACACACTCCAAAAATTTTAGGGCCCCCCTCAACATCTTCATACCCCCCCCCCCCCCCCCCCCCCCCCCCCCACCCCCCTTCCATATTAAATGAACTTTCTCTATTTTAGATGGGATGACTTTAATTGAAATAAAAATGTATAGCTACATGTAGGAGACAGAAATGCAATGCAGTGTTACATAGTTATGGAGATGACTCCAGCTGTTTTCATTTGAGTTAAAGATGGCGTTGGTGACCTGATATATTAACTTGAAAATTCAAGGCTAGAATGAGTAGTTTCAACCTTCTTTCCATGAAGATTAAGAGTATTTTGATAGGTTCTTGTCATAAAGTGATCTGTCTACTCTCTGGTATCACATCCAGGGGAAGTAGCAACTCAATCCTAGTCCAGTTTCTGGCCCCTCTCTGTCACGCTACGCTCGCGTAGAGGGTCCAGGGACAATTGTCTGCGCATGCTCAACGGTTAGTCAGCTTCTTAGCTAATCGCTACTGCCGCATGTATTTTTATACTGACAAGATGACGGATGTTTCGTTCTCTTTGGGCACCTCGGTCAGTGAAAAGTGTAGAGAAATGTTTCCTGAATACGATCCTGTATTTGTAGATGCTGTAAGTTTGGCTGTTTCTTCTTGTGTAAGATGTAGCAGGTACCAGTGACGGACAAAACTACTCCAGCTACAATCTAGAAGGTTTACTTCGCTCGGTGGGAGAGCTCCACCGAAACGTGCTTGCTTTTGTTACAAGAGAACTCACACACTAAAATAACAGCATTCGTGACTTAAGGTGGCTCATCTCTGTTTTGCAACGGCATACCTTCCCTAATGTGAACGGCTGATACTTCGCTGTCAGAGCACCATCTGACTAGCTAATTCACCACTTTATAGAAATAGAATGAACTTTCCAAAAAAGTAGTTTTGATTGGCATCGGTGTTACCATAGCAACGCAGCGATGACGTCATGCATTTTACATATGACCATTTTTCTCGACATCTAGACGTAAACTTTTAAAACCACGTTATGTTCCTTGAAGCCTAGATGTCGTTCTTCACGATTAAGAATTTTTAAAAAATTATATGAGAGCGTTTTGGAATAAAATGCGGTTGAATATTTTCATTAAAAAAAACACCTTACGTTTGTTTAATTCGTCTGATACCAATGTCTTCTTCACTGATCGAGGTACTGTTTTTACCACATATTATACCTGTGACATAGGACTGTTTTCTGTCAGAGTTTCTTCGAAATTGCTCCATTCGATTTCATTTCATGTAGACAGAAGTAATCCCTGCTAGATTCGCATTTTACTCAACGTAGTAACATATTTGTCACGGAGCTGTTATTAAAAAACTAGTCGATACATTTTTTTTAAATTTTTTTTTTGATGCGAAGTTTAACATCTATTACGCTTTCTCTGGAATTTTCAAGTGGATTGAATCATTTTAAGGGTACGAAATAAAAATACAAATACAAACACTTTTACATTCATCCGCACAATCGTTTTTGCTATATTATTTGTTGACAGCTGATCTCTTTCAGAAATTTCTCTTTTGTCTATATTCAGGCATATTTTGTGTGCGCCTACGACGCTTGCTTGGAAGGTTTCGTTGCTCCAAAAACGGGGCCGCTCGTGGAAATTCACAATAAATCTGTAGTCACGCACGAAAATAACACTTTTTGGGAACAATCACATAAATTCGCAACAATGTAAAAAAACTCCTTTCGATTATCCACCCTTCTGCAATTCATTTGTAATTGGCCATAAGAAACTTTGCCACACAATCAAAATAATATCCGTCCATGAAAACAACGCACTGCTTCCGGGCGGTACTAATATATCAATTATAATAACGTACATCTGGCTGCGTGACCCACAAAACTCATATATGTTGATTATCGGTGAAGAAAATCATTTTCACTGAGCGACGTGGTCATCAGCAGCGAAGCGTTGCAATGACAGAATGGTAAGCGCGCACACAAATATGCCTGTAAATATAGACAAAAAGATAAATTTTCTGAAAGAGATCAGCTTGTCAACAAAAATAATATTAGCAAAAAAACGGATTGTGCGGATGAATGTAAAAGTGTTTGTATTTTTATTTTTATTTCTGTACCCTTAGAGAATGATTCAATCCCAACCTTTGAAAAATTCCAGAGAAAGCGTAATAGATGTTAACCTTCGCAATCAAAGAAAAATTAAAAAAAATGTATCGACTAGTTTTTTTAATTACAGCTTCCATTGAAAAAATGTGCTTACTACGTTGAGTAAAATGCTGAATTCCTAGCAGGGATTACTTCCTGTCTACATGAAATGAAATCGAATGAAGCAATTTCGAAGAAACTCTGACAGAAAACAGTCGCTATGTCACAGGTATAATATGTGGTAAAAACTATTAGCCTCAATCAGTTAAGAATGACATTGGTATCGACAGAATTAAACAAGACGTAAGGTGAATATTTAAATTTTTTTATGAAAATATTCAACCCGCATTTTATTCCAAAAACGCTCTCACTATAATTTTTTAAAATTCTTAATCGTGAAGAACTAGCATCTAGGCTTCAAGGTAAACCTAAGGTGGTTTTAAAAGTTACGTCTACTTGATGTCGAGGAGGAAAAATGGTCCTATGTAAAATGCATGAACGTCATCGCTGCGTGGCTATTGTAACCCGATGCCAATCCAAAACTACTTTTTTGGAAAGTTCATTCTATTTCTAGTAAAGTGGTGAAGTAGCTAGTCAGACGGTGCTCTGACAGCGAAGTATCAGCCGTTCAAATTCGGGAAGGTATGCCCTTGCAAAACAGAGATGAGCCACTTAAGTAATTGAAACAAATCATATCCGACGAAACAACTAGGCTACAATTAATCACGCGAGAACATACTATTATTATAAACATGCAATTATAAACGTGCTGACATATAAGCAATTAATACGTGAAACGATAATATACCGACTGATCAAGAACACTGAAATATGTTCTCCTACACATTCCATTCATGCCTGTGATAATTTGCGAGGTGTTAATTAAGTCAAATGGAAGAGCGGAGTATTTTAGTTTTAAAATCTCCACTGAAGGCACTGATGGCGACCAAATATATTTTCTCTTCTCGACTCGGTTTGTTGAGTTTAAAAAAGTCACATGTGAGCTAGATGCGCTGGTGATCCGCTGTGATTGTTTTATCGTGAGCATGCGCAGACAACAAATTGTCCCCTGGACCCTCTACGAGAGCGTAGCGTTGCGTGACAGAGAGGGCCAGAACTGGACTACTCAACTCCTGGCCTCCGCTAGAACTTAATGTTACCTACTTAGAAATAGTAAACGCAGCAGCATACACTGTCGAGTTATAGTGTATGAGTGTACGCGGGAGGTTGCTAAGCAACGAAAGAAGGGTAAGAGTCATCACCTTGGGCGACTCTAGCTTCTTGAGTGCTTAGCAAACCTCCCAAGTACACAATAAACTCAACAGTGTATGCTGCTGCATTTACCATTTCTAATAATAGCACAACATAAACTGCAAACAGTTGCAAAAAATATTCATTCAGCTGCCGTCCTCACTGACCGAAGTTCATTGACCCTTTATAGTAACTATGATTAGCTATTTCTCAGCTTAAAATCATCAGCTAACTAGGATGTGGACAAAACACTGACCCCCCAGTCCATGGACTAGTAACCCCAATGGACTGCACCAATGGACTACCCAAATGGACTACCTAAATGGACTACCCCTAAAAATACTAGAAATATTCAGAGAATCTGCTATTATACTTTCTTCGCACATACCGTGTGTATTCATCCTGCAACACCAGAAACGAGAATCTTCAAACTATCATATCTTTGGATCTCCGACTTCTACGTATAAGCTGTTTTGACCATGTTTGTTCAATTGAAACTTGAAAGTCCCTTCAAAATTTTTAAGGCACTACCATATTTGGCAAGTCACGTGACCGGGACAGAAAAACCCCTAAAACTCAAACAACTTACATTATTTGACATTAGAAACAACATCAATATATTAAACAACACGTTTTATGATTAAAGAATACTTTTTTAGTGCAAAGTGCACTATAGGTAGGGCCGTCTGTGAAAATAAGCTAGTTCGCTACTTCCCTAGTTCGCTATGCCGTAAACTTTGATAATCAATCAATTAATAAATCTTGGGTGTTCACCACGCAAAACGTGGGTGATCTATCTGCGTTATTACCACAGGGAGCCCAGACAAAACTGTTTGAGATTTCTATGATGTAGCTCAGCCCATCCGATTGTCTCTTTTGCATTAGCATAACCCAGTGGCTGACTATTGACAAACTCGCAATCTGATTGGCTACACAGGCACCTACTATCGATCGATAGACGGCTCTCGGAACACGCTCACAGTTTTTCGTGCATTACGGCCAAAAGTAAAAGGTAACAGTATACCCCAAATGACCATCATTCGTTGGCGCTGTTTTACGGTCGAGGTTTAACAAAAACCCCAATAAAGTATATATTTCCTGAAAGCTTAAGAATTGTAGATTACGAATATGTATTCATTTTAAGTAAAAAGATTAACGTGTTTCGAATATAGCGCTCAATTTCAAAAGTATATTGGTCCACAAATCGAGTTCGTTTCCGCCGGAATTGAACGGGAGAAAGTGAAAAACATCGCTACGTGTTCTTGACACCTTTGTAATCAAATTCCCCGACACAGTTATTTAAATAACTGTGTCGGGGAATTTTGATTACTTGTCTGGTTAGCTTTTAACACACAGTTAAACTTTGAGGGTTGACAAAACATGCATTCTCTGTACGAAAATACTCATAACTTTCGAAGGAGGGAAAAAATTAAAATTCCCCGACACAGTTTTTTTGTCAGACTATTGGAGAACATTCTCTCCACATTACAGCGAAAAAGGTTGGAAATTCGTTGCAAACGAACTTGAAACGTGCGCTTCATTCGCTGAAATTTTAGTTTCGAGAAACTGGGGAAAACATGTTTTGGGGCGTTTTTCCGGTCTGATGAGATTAAATACACAAGACGCGTGAAAATAATTATGCGTTGATCGATAAAGAGAAGGCTCGTCTTACTTTTACAGAGTACGTATCGAATACAAATGACCTCAAATGCGCGCTTCTTATGGCTAGAGAAGAAAGTTCTCCTCTTACCGATCGTGCTACAAGTAAATTAAGAGTTTATGGCTTCAGTTTTCCCTCCATTTAGCTTCACTGTGGGATATTCGCCCACATGGATATGCAAACGCGAGCGTTTTCAGTTGTCCTAATCAGTGATGCGATCCGGTGTCATTTGAGACCTGGTTGAGACGAGTGCTTCGGCTCAATTCTTACCGAACAATTTTCCATTTCGGTATAATCTTACTTGAAAACGCGGACACAGTCTCTTAATATGTTTCTATGAACATGAACATTGCAAGATGCGGCTTTCGAATTTCGGGTGAATCTACAAACATGTCGGCCCTCGTGTTACGTGACTTTTTACACGTACATGTTGACGAACTGTTGACGGCTCTCGATTAGAAATAATTAATGGCGAGAATCGTTTTTTCTTCATAACTTTCTTTAGAAGCAATCTTTTTTTCGTGAAACTTTTTGGAAATGAAAGGTCTTGATGTAATCTATCTGAAGATAACAAAAAGTAAAATCTTGCAAAATGGTCAAATTTGGGGTATACTGATACCTTAAACAAAACCATCAATAAATCAGTTTTATCGATATTCTATGTTTAATAGATCAGCCACTGGGTTATGCTAAAACAATTAGACGGCTCGCTCTCGGTTTCTATCGACTTTGATAGTTGGCGAGGGGCGAATCAGCGATAGAAACCTCGAGCTTGCCGTCTAATTGTTAATTAGTGTGCAGTGGCTGGAGGTCGTCTACAAGATTGCGGTTTCTTCTCGTTACGGAGAAGTTTCGGAGGAGGAGTTATTACT
>MU825873.1:1036676-1047013 GCA_029204205.1 Desmophyllum pertusum | reverse complement strand
TGTAATCACGTTTCCGGTGATTATTTTATTCTTCTGCAAATAGAAATTAGTCTAGATATTCATTTTATAGAAAGAAGGTTATTGCTAAGATTCAAAATAAGAGAAAAAACTTGATAAGGTCACGGTACTCGCTTATACGAGAAAATGACGATTTATCTCGCTGGTGAGCTTAGTCCGTAAAGGAAAGGCCGCCCATTTCTTTTCTTAATGTGCGCGCGCTAATTAACGTGTGAAATTATGCGCCGTAAATGATTGCCTCAATGCAATACTAAGGAATAAAAATTGTATTGTAAACAGGGTTATCAGTTTAAACAGGGTTTCGAGTTTAAATTTGTGCAGGATTTGTATTGGTTTCAGTTCGGGGACTTCCCGTAAACCGCAAGGGGGTTGTTTCAGAGCTTTTGTCCTTCAGTGCTCGTTCAGTTGCATTTGTTGTACCTTTGAAGGCATGTATCTTTTCTTGGAGCGAAATTAATTTTTTTTTGCATCTTCCGTTATTTTTGAGTGTTTGAAAATTACTAAAGCGCCTCGTTGGTTATATATATCAGCTCATATCCGGCGCGTCCTCGAAGAATAACTGTTAATGTTAATTGAGACACTAAATATTTGCGGTTTCTACTTTTTGCGATCATTTTAAGCGGCTTTTCCAAGATCCGCCAAAAAGCATTATAAAAGTTTTATTTTTATTTTCTCTTGATATTAGACATTTTCGTCCGCGTTGCTTCGACCATTTAAAGAGCAATAAACAGTTAATTTTATTATTAAACCCTGATTAATCGGCAAATATTAACGTTTCCGGCAAAATTTAAACTTCCGCAAAATTAAACTTCCGCAAAAACTGAATTGGTGCCATGCGTATTCGGAAATAAGGCTTGGTTCCCAGAAAATGAACAGATTTTAAATAGTACTAGGGCGTAGTGATTTTCATCTAACCATGGTAAAACCGCGTTAATTTAATAGCTTGAATAGAACCTTACAAATTGGTTACGCGGATTGGCATTCCAAATAACGGGAAGTAAAAGCGGAATATAAATTTTTTGACCAACAGCTAGACAGATTCTGATTCAAAACGACGCCATAGCGTGAATCTCTCAAAATTTGTTAGCCTTACTGAACGGTCACCGGGATCAGTGCGGGCATCAGTTTAATTTCCTATTCGCATAAAGTTTCGGACATTATGTAATTTCTAGAATTCGCTCATTTTTCTATCCAATTTGAAAGAATGTAGGTTTCCAAACATGAGAAATAGTCTTCTTTGTTTGTCTAAAATTTTACTAACAAAAATCTATATGCTATTTTTTCCAAAAAATGGGCTGACTTGCTGTCAGCAATGACATTGACCGCCAATAAGGCCGTGTACATCTCAGTTGAATAGTACAAAACGAAAACAAAAATAAGCGACGAAACTTTCAGCAGAATCAAAAAGGCTATGATCTTCGTTTTAAAATCGGAATCTAAAGATCGAGGAAAATAATTTACTGTACTTTACTAATAACGAAGAGTGGATTTTATCGACTCGTCAGTCATTTTCCGAGAGTTCAACAACGAATGCATCTTCGGAAGGACTAAACTTTTTTTTAACTATTTCACTGACAGCTCAATTGTTCAGTTTACATTGCTGAAAAGTATCTGAAAAGCGCGAAACACGTTCTAGAGCTGAACCTGTTTTTGCACTTCAAGCATGTTAACAAACAATCATGCTTGAAAGTAACGCTGGCACACATCCCTTGTGATCAGTTGGTATTCAACTTTCAAAGCGTACAGAGCTCCAACAGGAACAGAAACATTCTTCATCCTCGAGATTCAGAACATGAAGTATGTCGTTGCGGTTCGTTTTCGTGGCGTTCTTTTTGGCGGTTAGCGTGGATGTCAAGCGGTCCGTTAGCCTTTCCAGCAGCCAATTTCGCTCCATGGTAGCGCTCACATTCAGTTTTTACGGGCCTAGAGAAGCGATTTGGGCTGGTTTTGTCTGACGGTAAAAAAATTTCAATGATTTCATTTTCTTTGATTTTCAAAACTTAGGGACTGTGCCAATAATTAATCATAGGGGGGGGGGGGGGTTGGAAAATGGGCTTCATGTAGCCAAATATTAGGTAATACCCCCCCTCCTAAAGGAGTGATTTTAGTTTATTGCCCCCCCTCTAATTCATTCAGAAATTATGTACCCCCCCCCCCCCCCCCCCCCCCCCCCCCCCCTTCACAGTATACACACAACGTCCTTTATACAAGGTACGCTACATTTTCTCTACACGCACCTGTGGATTAAAATCTTATAACAGAAAGAAGCATGTTTAATTGTTGGACATCCGCGTCTGGAATCAAACATCACCTCCGTAGTAATGTTCAACAAGAACCATAGCAGAAGGAAAAGAGCATCTGTGTTATTTTCAGGTCCGATGAAGGCTAGCTAGGCCCGAAGGGCTGGAAAATTTTTCGGTCCCCACCTTATAAATAGGTATGGATTCGCCAATGTAAAAATGTACTTGAAATAAAATGTTAAGCCCCCCCTCTCATTGAGTGACTTATTTTTATCTCTAGAAGCCCCCCCCTCTCCTTGCTTTGATTTTACTTTATTCCCCCTCCCCCCCCCCCTGCTGTTTTTCCAACCCCCCCCCCCTCCTGGTAATTATTGCATAGTCCCTTAAGTCGATTACTAAATCAATTAGGTCACCAACTTGAGTTAAAAATAGTCCTTTAAAGGCTTTACTTGCTACGTCGTATCCTGTGATTTTGGTTTTGCGGGTTACCAGTATGAGGCGCGAGATACGTCTAGAATACGTCCGTGAGACGTCGAGATACGTCGTGTCGAGATACGTTCGACACGACAACAACGCGAGAAGCACGCGTGCCATTTCCAGGTGGGGAAAGGATATCGATATCGATAAATTTACTCTGGTCAGAAAGATTGCATAAAAATAGCGAAGCTATCCGCATCCTACAGGCAGTAGGAACTGAGAGGACAAACGCAATATTAAGTAATTTTTTGAGACGATTGAATGGCTCTTCCAAAATTTGCAAAACGTCATTATACCCAGAAAAGCATATCTTCACTGTATCTTGTCGTCCATGTTTTTGTTTCTTAGCTTCGCCCTTCCAGTTTCCTTTGAAAGAATAGTTTTGACAAACATTTTTAAGAGCCTGGAAAAGACTACGGAATGACAAATATTCTTAAACGAACTAATTTTGAGTTGTTATAATATTTTTTACTCCACCAGGTCCACTCGATTTCCCCTTATCAACATGGTGACTTGATTGCTTTGGCGTTTGGCGTAACACTTCAGGCAACAGCCTCGGCTAAGTTACTTGATGTTTCTGTCATACCTCTTACTAGCCACTATAGCACATGCCAAAGGTCCCTACTATTCTGTCCCATCATCATGGTCCGCCTGATGCTCGTCCCACACGGATCTTTAAGATCACTGGGCATGGGAAAGTTGGACTGACAGCCCGATAAACAGCGGTGACACCGTGACGCTTGACCGTCAATCCTAATGGCTACACTTCTGCTGTCCATGCTGAGTATGTGACACGTCCCGACGCGAAGCTCTACAAATGTCGCATGAATTCGTAAGTGTTGGACTCATAATATAATAGCCCTAAAAAAAATAGGCAACAATTTTTACCCTATATTTTGTAGAAGGAGTTTATTACAATTCATTGCGATATTTTAACGAAGATAAGATTGTGTAGAATTAATAGCGCAAGCAATGCACTAACTTTTGACGGCGAAAAATTATGCAGGGAGTAAAAGGGGTGGTAAGTCTAACGGATGCGGAAGAAGATAGGACGGAAAGCGGGATTCCAACTTAAGGTTGGGCGGGAGCCGGGAGGAAATTAGGAAGATCTTGTTCGCAACATTTGTATGATATTTTTCAATAGAAAAAGCACAAAGAGGTAGAAACCACAACAGAAGGGGTGGTAACTGGGTGTACAAAGGTACGGGAAGCTCAGAACCCCCTTCTCTCCACCCCCCCCCCCCCCCCCCAACTGAAACAAATCTAAACATGATAGTTTTTCATAAGACTAATTTTCTGTGTTTCGCAGAACTACTAGCTCAGATGACAGGAAAACAACTGGTTGTCCCACCTACTATACAGCTTTCCCCCAGAGTCTACTCCAAAACGCAGTTGATGGTACCCCTGTGCATGTACGGATGATGTGTGGTGGGATTCAAGTTCCCGTATGGTGGCAGCAGTGGCCCTGGCTGAAACGTTCCGGCGGCTTATTTTTATTCCCAAGGCTGCAGCGCCACCAGTAAATCATCATGCGCATAGCTTTGTAAACACTCTCACTGGCTTTCCAGATCTTCAAAAAGGGGCCCTTTTGTGAAGGCTTGAACAGTTTAATCTTTTATGAGTTTTTATTACAGTAAAAACTGTATTTTCACCTGTTCATCTGGAACATGTAATAAAAAGTATTAAAACTTGACTGAAACAAAGTCTGCTATAACTTGCGTTTTATAAAACAGAGTTACTTATAATTTATTTTTCGTTTTCACTAGCCCTATTCTTCTCTTTAAAAAAGAAGAAAAAACCGGATTGCAAAATTTTGCATTAGACCCCTGGAATGGAAAAGTTTATTTTAAACCACAAATGGATGAGATAAAAAACGAAAATGGGAAGCTAGAGAAAGAAAAATAAATCTCCCACGAAAATCTTTCATTTTCAGCGCATTTTTGTCGCTTGTCACTCAAGTGAATTTTTGGCGGGGATGGTCCTCAACTAGACTACGAGACCGTCCCTGTTTCCCAGCTTTAGTCCATCGAGCGGAGAGCGATCAAAATTCGCGATCGGAAAAATAGCCGCGCGAAAACACTGGGGGCGAGTCAAGCACGCTTGACTCGCCCGCCCCCCGTTTTTCGCGCCGGCTATTTTCCAAGCTGGGAAAAGAGGGACTGCTCGTAGTCTAGTCCTCAACAGGAGTTGTGGTTTTGAAAAAAATTATAGAAAATTATTACTTTTCTCAAACTGAATGGTGTGGAGTCTGGAGCCCCTGGAGCTGGAGCTTTAGCTTTGGAGCAGACTAGTCCCTAGGAGTTCTCTTCCTCTCTCGAGCGGAGCGCTACGTACACGTAAGGACCTGGGAACGAGGTTTTCTAGTCATTCAGTGACGTCATCAAATTTCGCGCCAAATCGAGTAAGTGGGAAGGGAAGACCTGGGTACTAGGCAGGCTTTTGTAGCCCCTTCTCTCTTCTTAGGGCCTAGGGTAAAATGTTGATTCTTGTTCTTTGGATTCTCTGAGCCCTAGTGCCCTGTATTTTTTTTAGGCCAGACCCCCAGAACACCAAACCCTCTTCGGGACCCTTGGTTTAACTGAAGATGAGCCTGTCTCAGAATAAAAGGGGAAAACAACTGAATCCAGTGGCACATTCCCCTACGGTTCTAACATGATAGTCCCCTCCCTCTCCACTTCCCTATGAATTCTCATTGACTCAGTTGACTGCTCTGATCCCCCACTGTCATCTTTGATGTAAAAATGCCCCTGTTCACAATTTGTATTCACATTGCTTACGCAATGGTCACACATATTGCTACGCCGTTATATGCAGACAGGGTTTTTAAAATTCTCAATGACTTGATGCACTGTATTTAATTTGTATTATAATATACTCAACAAATATGCCTGCTTCTGATTGGTCAATGGACGAATGCATAAATAGGTTATAGAGTGCAATACGGAATTGTGATAAACGGTACCGGACAAGTAGAGACGTTTTTGCCGCTTAATGACATTGAAATAAGCTTTCAGGTTAATGCTTATTTGCTGAGCTACAGTACTAGACTAGTACTGTAATTCTTTCAAAAAGTTCACGCTTGGTTATGTGAGCACTTTGGAAACCGGTGAAGCGTTTCGTGTGCAGAGTAGCGTGATGGTCGCAGCAAAATTTTTGTTGAGAATATTATAAACAAAAAATCGTATGAACTGCTCGTACATTTCGGTGATTTATGGTCACTCGTGATGTTTTGAAAGTTCCATAGTAACGGTATTTTTGGTTGCCATGCACAGTTCTTGTCACAAAAGGTGGTAAAAAGTGTTGCATGGCAACCTGAAAAATAGCTGCAAAGGGAACATTACGTGTAATTAGTATTTATAAATTAGGCTAGTTATAAAGTAATAATAATTTTGGTGTACATGCAGAACTAGTGGCTAGAAATATAGTATTTAGGGTGTATAGTCAGACAGAGTATTGTATAATTAATATTAAAGGACAACAAACTTACTTCCAACCAGCAATCTGTATGTACACCATTACTTTTCTCTACTAAAAATATCTATCAATTCACTCTTTTATTGAATTGTAATTAAATCTTGGGGTAGGGAGAAGCCTTTGCTTTAGCCTACTACGGGAAGTTAGACGCTCCAGAGTCTGGGTTAGCACCTTTGGCAAGTGTCAGTAACCCCATAGCCACCCCCGTTTGGATTACAACATTAGCTCATAGGGTAGGTGAGACTCTTTAGCCTTGGTCGGCAGCTCACCTAGGAGACGGATCTTCCAAATCTAAAGCCCCCATCTGTGGGTTAAACAGAGCCAGCGGCGAGAGGGTACGCATCTTTTCTCTTGGTGTAACATCTCCAAAATCATCTCAAAGATGCTGCAGCTGACCTTGTCCTGTATGTATTACTGTGCTCTCCTTCAGAACCGACATGGAAGGCCGAGAGAGGATCTGAGAAGCATGGATAACACTCAAATCCTTAACACTTACCCAGGAAAGCGCACACCAGGAGAGGACAACTCTGGCATCTGGGCACAGATGAAACAAATCGGAAGTAGCAGTTACGAGTGACAAGTTCATTCCAGATTGGCATAAGGAAGTACGCTACGGGTTACTTCTGACGGTAGAAGGGGCTATTTAGCTCCATTGATCAGTAACTGCCTGCATGCTTAAGTTTGAGCAGCCCCCAGCCAATAGGGTCAGCCAATAGGCAAGACTGCTTGGTCAAGGGTCCATATCAGAGGAGAACTACACTTTCTTCTGGTTTGGTAAAGAAGATGGAGAAAAGATAGAGCATGGAGTTGCTTTTGCTGTAAGAAAACCCTTACAACCATATGTGCAACTACCATCTACTGGAAGTGAACGCCATATATAACTCAAAGGTTAATACTAACAACGGCCCGTCAATCTTATAAATGTGTATGCTCCAACGATGCAGACGCCTCCTGAAGGAATTGACAAATTGTATGAACAAGTAGAGCAAAAAAGAAAAACAATAACAACAAGTGAAGAGCTCTTCATCCTTGGAGACTGCAATGCACGTGTCTGGCTGTGACTATACTTCATGGCACCCACATCTTGGCAAGTTTGGATTAGGCAGGATAAACAGCAATGGACGCAGGCTTTTAGAGCTTTGTGCATAACTCAAACACATTTTTCAACGTGTCTCAAAGAAGAAGAGTATCATGGTGCCACCCAAGATCTAAACACCAAATAGATCATTTCCTAACAAAAGAGCATTCCTAGGAAATGAAATTTTTTTTTTGTAGGAAGACAACATCAAACATCCTCCCAAATTAAAGCAAAAGATGGCACGGTTCAGTCATGATAGACTCACTTGTTCTTCTTGCTGTTGTCCTTCTGGTTATTCTTGTTTTTTTCCCCCTGTACTTTTCTTCTTGTTCTCAGTTTTACTTGTCTTGTTGTTGTTGTTGTTGTTGTTGTACTGGTACTTGTTCTTCTTTTTTTTGTACTTGTGTTCGTTCTTCTTATTCTTGAACTTGTCCTTCTTGTTCTTGAAGAATTTCTTCTTCTTCTTCTCTTCTTTAGTTTGTTTTTGTTAGTTTTGTTAGTTTATTTTCCTTTTTCTTTTCTACTTTATACAAAAACAAAATTACCACTTTACAGTGCTGCTACTGTTACCCGGGCCACACTTAAACTAAACTAACCAATGAGATTACACTGAGGAAACGAACAATGCATTCCAACTAAAATCGTTTGAGCCAATCAACAGCGTTATGAACATTGATTGGCTCAAACGATTTTATTTGGAATGCATTGTTTCGTTTCCTGTAATCTCATTGGTTAGTTTAGTTTAAGTGGCCCGGTAACAGTAGCAGCACTGTAACTACGCCATTTATATACCGAAATTTTCTTATTGTTATTACTTACTAAAAACACTACTGTTAGCTACCTTATTATATTTTTATTACTTACTTACTTACTTACTTACTTTATTACTTACTAAAACACTACTGTTAGCTACCCTTATTATATTTTTATTACTTACTTACTTACTTTATTACTTACTAAACACTACTGTTAGCTACCCTTATTATATTTTTATTACTACTTACTTACTTACTTATTACTTACTAAAACACTACTGTTAGCTACCCTTATTATATTTTTATTACTTACTTACTTACTTTATTACTTCAGTACTAAAACACTACTGTTAGCTACCCTTATTATATTTTTATTACTTACTTACTTACTTACTTACTTTATTACTTACTAAAACACTACTGTTAGCTACCCTTATTATATTTTTATTACTTACTTACTTACTTACTTTATTACTTACTAAAACACTACTGTTAGCTACCCTTATTATATTTTTATTACTTACTTACTTACTTACTTTATTACTTACTAAAACACTACTGTTAGCTACCCTTGTTCTTGTACTTGTTCGTCCTGTTCTTCTAGTACTTGCTCTTGTTTTTTGTCTTCTTGTTCTTGTACTCGTTCTTCTTGCTGTTCTTGTCCATGTTATTCTTGTACTTGTTGTTCTTATTCTTGTTCTTGTTGAGCTTGTTCTTCAAGCTCTAGTACTTGTTCTTGTCCATGTTCTGTTTTTCATGTTTATATTTTTATTTGTTCGTCTTGTTGTTGTTTTTGATGATAGTGATGTTGATAATGATGATTTTGTACTTGTACTTGTTCATTTCACATTTCACGAATAATGATTTGACGCCGCTTAACACTGATAAGTACATGTTTTATTTATTTTTTTTTAAAATTTGGTTATTGAACTTTTCCTCACGTTTCATAAAATCAATCTAATGAAATATACCAAGAGAATACTTTTATTACTATAAAAATATTGTGGATTTAAGAATCAGCATAGTCCCAGGCCTTGTAATAGCTGAATTTGTCCCTGTGTTTGGATTTGTCGAGGAGAAACTGGTGCGAGAGGAAATTTCATTCGCCCGACTCGTAGCCGTGGTGGCGGGCTGTTGGTACGTCGGTTACGTCTCGTGCCGAGGCTCTGCAGGCTAAGAGACTCGAATCGCTCTGGGGACGAGCCTACGTTTGTCTCGCCCCAATTCTCCTCGCCAATTTGCGTTTGACTGAAGGATTCAGGGAAATCACGCCAAGAAACGCCTGTATTTCAAGGTAAATTTTAATATGATTTCAAATTAAAACCAAGAGAAGGGTTAATTAATTAAACAAGATATATTTTATTCGTGGTGTTTGCAGGGCTTACCGATCACTCGACATGTATTCCAGCGAAAATCTACTTCAGTTATCGACACGACAGTGACATTTTTAAGCGAATGTAATTCCAGAACGTTAAGCCCCCGACACAACTAGGCGATTTTATAAGCTCGTCGCGGCGATCCGGTGAAAATCGTCAAGTGTGCCCGCTTCTGCGACGGCGAATTTCGCCAGCGATTTTCATCGTCGCGACCTGCGATCAAAATCGCCGATATCTGGCATATGTCAGATATCGGCGATAAAATTCGCCAGCAATCGCCAAGTGTACCCGCTCCTCGCAATTGAAATCGTCCAATCGCCAACTATCCAACCAAGCAGATTTCGCGATTTCCGAGAATGCCTTGGTACCGAATCGTCAGAAAAATCGCCCGGAAAAATCGCGCTGCGACGAGCGTATAAAATCGCCTAGTGTGTCGGGGGCTTTAGTTAAGTTAATACAATGCCACTAATGCCAGAGGGTGTTTTACTTATGGATGCCTTCAGATGTCGCTTTCTTGGCTGATTTCCCTTTTCGCACGAGTTTGGCGTACGAACACGTCATCTCTGTGATTGCGTGGAGTGGGATTGGGGAAAGGGGGGAACTCGCGTCGCGCGCGTACTTCCGTGTTTCACTCCTTCACACTACACGCGTACGCGCGCGTCTATGCTTCCAGCTACACAATTGCTTGAGAGAAAAAGTAATGAACAGCATGCATTAAGCCGTACCATTATCAGACTCTTTAGAAATGAAAAATAAACTTTTTTTGGCGAACTTTGCGAGTGATCATGAATAGGATCGCAAAAATTAAAAGCGCCAAAATTTATGAAGAAAAATAAAGTTAATTTGCCATAACAAAAATGTTTCAATCCAAGTTTAGGGGTGGGGGGGGGCAAGGGAGGCGTGACGGTGACGGGGAGAG
>MU825873.1:1013677-1036176 GCA_029204205.1 Desmophyllum pertusum | reverse complement strand
CAGCTGAATGTAATCAGGGATTGCTTGCGTTATTCTATAAATTTTTATATTCGGTTTGTAAAGTCTCTCAATGCAATATTACTTCTTCTACACAATTTTGGTAATAACGAATGGTTGTTGCCTCTTTTCTAGGCTATTATATTATGAATTCAACACTTACGAATACATGCGACATTTGTAGCTCGTAGACGAGGCGCATCTCAGATGGTAAGAAGAAGTGAAGCCATAGCCTCTGTTGGTAAGCGTCACAGTATCACCACTGTTGATAGGCTGTCCGTCATCTTTCCCATGGCAGTGATCTTAAAGATCATGGTGTTTGCGCAGGCGGACCATGATGATGACAACATAGTAGTACCATGACAGGTAGTATAGTGACAGTAAGAGGTAGAACACCACAACCACTGCTTAGAGAAGCTGCCTGAAGTGTACGCCAACCGCAAAGCAATCAAGTCACCACTGTTGATGATGGGAAAACGGTGGCCTTGAGGAATTAAAATATAACTGAAAATTAGTTCTTTCAAGAAAATTTGTCTTTCGTAGTCTTTCCAGCTCTTAAAAATGTAGAAACTGACGGCAAGCTGCGGCAAGTTATGTTTTTCTCAGCAACTCGTTTGCAACTGAATTTTGAAGAAGCTTCAAATCAATCAATAAAAAAAATGGTTAATATGCGTTTGTCCTCTTCTACTGCTGTGGATTCACGAGACGCTTCACCAAGGGAGAAATTTATCCGATATCCTTCAACACTGAAATGGCACGTGTCGCGTCGTGTTTCGCGTGTCGCGCTCAACTGAACTGTAACCCAACAAAATCCTCCAAGACTATTTTTTACTTAGCTACAATGGATCCGACATAAGTTTCGAAAATCAAAGAACTGAATCATTGACATTTTTACCGTTAGACAAACCAGCCCAAATCGCTTCTCTAGGCCCGTAAAACTGAATTTGAGCGTTACCATTGAGCGTCAATTGGCTGCTGGAAAGGCTAACGGACGCTGCATCCACGCTAACCGCCAAAAAGACGCCACGAAAACGACCGCAACGACAGACTTCATGTTCTGAATCTCGAGGAGGAAGGTTTCTGTTCCTGTTGGAGCTCTGTACGCTTTGAAAGTTGAATACCAACTGATCACAAGTTATGTGTAACGTTACTTTCAAGACGATTGTTTATTATTAAACATATGCTTGGAGTGAAACAAGTTTTGAGCTCGCGAACATGTTTCGTTAAGTAATGTAAACAAAGGCGTCCCAAGTTCAAATGATAATTTTAACATTCAATACCTACGGTAAATTTTTGTCGTATTTTCAATAAAAAGAAGAAAACGAACTCACCTAGACTGTTTTCTGTAAAAGCTTTTGGGCTATTTCGGCGTTTTAGGGCGATTTTGCCATTCCTTAACCTTCATATAAAGACTGGCCACCGGGATTTCGACCAAACTCCGCTCAAGCCGTATTAAACGTCCAGAAAATCGAACCGATCGGCTTAATTTCCTGCCACAATTAAACATAGATTATCAGACTTCCTTAACCATGCATGCGGAACATTTAATTATTTCTACTGTACAAAGTAGATCCTTATTACATTTGTAAAATTTAAACTGAAGTTTTGAATCATCAAATCCCTTATAGGGTAAACATTGGGCCTCTTTACGCTTTGCCTAATACTATGATAAGTTTTACTTGGCAAAAAAATTGTGAAGGCCTAGTAAAAACTGAACGCAGTTGACTTAGCATCTCATTAAATTCGGCAAATCGAAAGGATTATTAAAATGAGACGGTCCAACGTACTGCAAAACCATCCTTATCGAAACTCAAGTCGACTTATACATGCGGTGCGCGTGGATCAACAACAAATTGCATGCCTTTACCATCTCAAACATCGTTGTTAGTAGCTAGGTAGTTGTTGTAAAGAATTAAATGTCGCTTGACGGGTACAATCATAGATACTGATTCACCTTCGTTTGCACGTTAATGCCTATACTATACGAAAACGGGTAGGTTATCAGTTGTTTCTTTATCATCAAGTGTTTTCGCGCGAGATCATCAAAATCAGTGCAATATTTGAACCGCTAATTTACAGTTTGTAGCATATTTCTTATGTTGTTAATTATCGGCAGCATTAATATTTGTGCAGTTTTATGTCTACGGGATGTTTTCCTTTGAAATTTCCAGTTCTTTATAAGAAATATATATAACAGAAAATACTCGCGAAAGCTGAATGCGCTTGTTCTCTTTAATACAATTCCCAAATAAGAATTTGTCCTCCTTGCTGGTGCAGCTCCAAAACAAAAATGAAAATTCATAACAACGACTGCTAAAAGACCCTAAAACATTTATTCTATCCATTACAGGACTGAGACAGACGGTAAGAAAGTGAATTTTTACAATTTTGCGACGCACATGTATATTCGTGTACATAAGTTATATATTTGCGGTCAACACATCTTCATAAACTGTCAATATATTCTTTGTTAAATTAAGTATCTGTATTACTTGTGTGTGAAGAGCTAAGTAAAGATCTAGTGTAAAGACTACCATTACAGATGTAATTATGGCAAAACGGTCAGTTATTGAAGTATAAAAACTGATCTTAAAATGCAGACTGCAGATTGACTAAACATATATGACATGTTCGAATAATATTTCTGAGATTCAAATCAATGGTTGTTTCTTTGATAATTAAATTTATTAAATTAATCCACGGAACAAAACCGACAGATGACCCCAAAGCCGGAATAGACATGTATTGTGTCCTTCTGGAAACAACAATCTTCAACAAGGAGATGTAGAAAAATAAAATCCTCGATCACCTTCAATTCAGTATAAGATTTTCACTTGTGTCTTCAACTAATTAAACACACCCGGCCAGGCTTCCAACACTTTACGGCGAGTGCATGTTAATTACCTCCCCGGACTACACTACATACATGTACTATGACCAACAATGTTTCATCCATGATGTTGTAAATCGAGTGGGCTGTAGAAATCGATGTTATCACACTGAATCAGAAACTCCTAGATCCAAAAGATGGAACGCCACTTGTTTTGAGAACATGACACGGAAATTAGACTTAAACAATATTAAACCTTTCTCTTTTGCCCATATCTTTGCTGAAAAAGTCGAAGCAATATCTCTGCAACTTCTCTATATCCATAGCATAAAATGCAACTAAACCATAGGTTCAAAAAAACGAAGAAATCATGCCGATTCGAAACTAGATTTCTGTACTTCGCGAAAACGACTCTGCGAGACCTTTTTACCGGATGTGACGTCATATATTGTTGAATGATTCTTAGCCTTCATTTGCATTCGTTGGAAAACTCGGAAAATATTCCGATTTTAAAACGAGATCATAACTTTTTGATCAGCTGAAAAATCCGTCGTTTTTTCCGTTATGTTTATTCAACTGAGAGGTACACGGCCTTGTATTAGGTCAATGTCATAAATCAGTCAATTTGGCAAAAATAGTTTCAGATTTAGACAAACAAAAAAGACAATTTTTCATGTTTGGAAACCTACATTCTTTAAAATTTGGAAAATATGCAAATTCTAGAAAATTCAAATGTCCGACACTTTATGCGAATAGGAAATTAAACTGATACCCGCACTGATCACGGTGACCGTCAGTAAGGCTAACACATTTTGAGAGATTCACGCTATGGCGTCGTTTTGAACGGCTAGCTGTTGGACAAAAAATTATTCCGCTTTTACTTCCCGTGGAATGCCAATCCGCGTAACCGATTTGTAAGGTTCTATCCAGCTATTAAATTAAGGCGGTTTTACCATTGTTAGAAAAAAATCATACGCCAGTACTATTTTTAAAACGGTTCATTTTCAGCATCTGGGAACCAAGCCTTATTTCCGATAACCGCATGGCACTAATTTTTAGCGGAAGTGCAATTGAAATTACAATATGTTCGTAATAAAACGTAATAAATTAACTTTTTCTGCTGTGGTTTATTGCTCTGTCAATGGTCGAAGCAACGCGGACGATGTCTAATAATAAAAATAATATTTTATAATTCCAAAGTGGAGTACGATACTTTTCGGCAGAATACATTTTTGCGACAATTTTTTTTGCGGATCTTGGGAAAAGCCGCAAAAATCGCTAGAAGTAGAACCCGCAAATATTTAGTGATACACGGTATCATGTAAGAAAAAAAACTTGTTGCGACTTCTTGTATAAACAACTATTGTGAAGAAGTCAAACATAGACAATGAAACGCGTGCAAACAATCATTGAAATTTACATTTGCTGTCTCCGACTTGTAACGCAACTTAAACCTTTTTGTTTAGTGGATTAAATCGCTCAGAACTGAAACGAAAACCCCACAATTTATTTTTATTTAATGACTGGAGAGGAAACGAGTTGATTTTTTTAAGCGAGAGCCGTCGGTCAAAACGAAACAAAACAAAAAATATTTTACCTTCCTTTATACTGAAAAACAAAGGAAATACATTCAAACTACAGAACAGAGTCCAAGGTGCTTTTCTTGTTTTCGTTTGGGGTTACAGACGAGTCTCGCTTTCTGCATGATTGTCTTTATGCTCAGTCACTATATTTGCCTCGAGGCAAATATAAAATTGTATAAAATTAGTAATATAATTCGTCTCACTGCG
Source organism: Desmophyllum pertusum (assembly GCA_029204205.1). NCBI lineage: Eukaryota > Metazoa > Cnidaria > Anthozoa > Scleractinia > Caryophylliidae > Desmophyllum > Desmophyllum pertusum. The sequence continues at coordinate 1,031,559 of MU825873.1, read as the reverse complement.
TATCTTTATTGATTTTTTTCTGTCTCTAAGTCAACCGTGTCATAGCCGTCGAAAATTTCCCAAACCGTACGCGTTTAAAAGTTTTTTTTCAGTTTTTTCAGTTTAGAGACATACATTATTGTAATTAACAAAACCCGGTTCGTATATTGAATATCTATTTGGTAAAAGTATAGGTCCTCTCGAATTGTCGCCATTCACTGCTATGTCAAACCACCTAGAGTTTTAAAAACAATTGCGACAAAAACTTAGCAGCTGGATTTTATTTTACAGTATTGATTAGTGTTACGTGTAGAATCGAATCTTTGGTTTCTCCAAACTGGCGAGTATATATTTCTGGAACTCATAATGTCCAACTAAGCCTGAATCCAACTTAATGTCTTGGAAAGCTAGCTCATTTAAACCGAAAACTGTCTTTTCCAGGCGTTTTAGTTGAAGAAAACTACAACAAGAATTATCGAGGAGTAATTTAGCTTCCTACAATTTTCTGCCCGAAAAATATTAAATTATAATAGCTATACTGAAAATTCTTCCTTCTTAATGTCATATACATATTGTTGGCTGCAACATAGACCCTCTGCTTAAAAATCATCAGCATATAAATTTCACGTAAACCTCAGGCGCAGAGCGGAGCGATTGAAAGTTTCACGGGAAAACATTTTCGCGCTATATACATGTATGCATAGACAGATAAGTACTTCTCACAGCTCTGCATGTCTTACTCTCGATGCCTTTGCACAACCTTTCTAAACTTGGATTGAAACATTTTTGTTATGGCAAATTAACTTTATTTTTCTTCATAAATTTTGGCGCTTTTAATTTTTGCGATCCTATTCATGATCACTCAAAAAAGTTTATTTTTTATTTCTAAAGAATCTGATAATAGTACGGCTTAATGCATGCTGTTCGTTACTTTTTTATATAATGAAAAAAAAAATGGCTCTTTTCTCTCAAGCAATTGTGTAGCTGGAAACATAGACGCGCGCGTACGCGTGGAGTGCGAAGGAGTGAAACACGGAAGTACGCGCGCGACGCGAGTTCCCCCCTTTCCCCAATCCCACTCCACGCAATCACAGAGATGACGTGTTCGTACGCCAAACTCGCACAAAAAGGGAAATCAGCCAAGAAAGCAACATCTGAAAGGCATCCATAAGTGGCATTGTATTAACTTAACTAAAGCCCCCGACACACTAGGCGATTTTATACGCTCGTCGCAGCGAAATTCGCCAGCGAATTTCGTCGCTGCGTGCTGCGGCGAAACTTGGCGATTTTTCCGGCGATTTTTCTGACGATTCGGTACCAAGGCATTCTCGGAAATCGCGAAATCTGCTTGGTTGGATAGTTGGCGATTGACGATTTCAATTGCGAGAGCGGGCACACTTGGCGATTGCTGGCGAATTTTATCGCCGATATCTGACATGCCAGATATCGGCGATTTTGATCGCAGGTCGCGGCGATCAAAATCGCTGGCGAAATTCGCCGTCGCAGTAGTGGGCACACTTGACGATTTTCACCGATCGCCGCGACGAGCTTATAAAATCGCCCAGTGTGTCGGGGGCTTAACGTTCTGGAATTACCTTCGCTTAAAATGTCACTGTCGTGTCGATAACTGAAGTAGATTTTCGCTGGAATACATCTCGAGTGATCGGTAGCCCTGCAAACATCACGAATAAAATATATCTTGTTTAATTAATTAAACCCTTCTCTTGGTTTTAATTTGAAATCATATTACAATTTACCTTGAAATACAGGCATTTCTTGGCGTGATTTCCCTGAATCCTTCAGTCAAACGCAAATTAGCGAGGAGAATTGGGGCGAGACAAACGAAGGCTCGTCCCCAGAGTTATTCGAGTCTCTTAGCCGCAGAGCTTCGGCACGAGACGTACCAAGGCCCCGCCACCACGGCTACGAGAATCAAATGGCTCTGGGGACGAGAAGGTTCAATTGAAGCGCGAAAGGTCGGGCGAATGAAATTTCCTCTCGCACCAGTTCTCCTCGACAAATCCAAACACAGGGACAAATTCAGCTATTACGTATACCTAGGCCTGGGACTGTGCTGATTCTTAAATCCACAATATTTTTTATAGTAATAAAAGTATTCTCTTGGTATATTTCATTAGATTGATTTTATGAAAAGTGATGAAAAGTTCAATAACCAAATTTAAAAAAAAAAAATAAAACATGTACTTATCAGTGTTAAGCGGCGTCAAATCATTATTCGTGAAATGTGAAATGAACAAGTACAAGTACAAAATCATCATTATCAACATCACTATCATCAAAAACAACAACAAGACGAACAAATAGAAATATAAACATGAAAAAAAACATGGACACGAACAAGTTCTAGAACTTGAAGAACAAGCTCAACAAGAACAAGAATAAAAACAACAAGTACAAGAATAACATGGACAAGAACAGCAAGAAAAACAAGAACAAGAAGACAAAAAACAAGAGCAAATACTAGAAGATAGAACAGGACGAACAAGTACAAGAACAAGAAGGGCAAAAACAAGAAGAACAAGTAAAAGAATAGGAACAAGAACGAGAAAAACAACAACAACAACAACAATCTTTATTAAGTCTTAGTTGAAAATACATAGATTTTCACCTCCGCAAATTAGACAAAAAAAAAATTACAAAAAAAAGAAGAACAAGTACCAGTACAACAACAACAACAACAACAACAACAACAACAACAACAACAACAACAACAACAACAACAACAAACAACAACAACAACAACAACAACAAGACAAGTACAAGAACAAGAAGAAAAAGTACAGGGAAAAAAAACAAGAATAAACCAGAAGGACAACAGCAAGAAGAACAAGTGAGTCTATCATGACTGAACCCTGTCATCTTTTGCTTTAATTGGTGAGGATTTTTGATGTTGTCTTCCTGTAGCGCATTTTATACCATCATACATCTTTTGATGTTACCAGGGTTTGCTGCATCTTGGATTTCTTGTCTTAGATTTTTCCAGTACTTGTTTGCAGCCTGTCTTGCTTTTTTTTTAAAGTTGTTTCTTGCTTAGCTTTTCTTAATTTTCCTAAGTTTCTCTAGTTTGTGTTTCTTTATACTGCAGAAGAGTTTTTCTCTTCTTTTCTCTGATGGGGTTGAGATCTTTGGCAGACTCTTCGTACCAGTCCGGCCTTGGTCTTTGGCCTTTGTTTTCCAAATGCTGTAAAAGCTGCACATTGAATGGCTGTTTTGATGTTATCCCATCTCTCTTCTACATTGTCTGTATTTGATGGTTGTTGCAGTTTCTTCTGAAACTCGGACTGAAAGTTGTCTTTCTTTTCTTGTTTTTTTGTGTTGGTGGTGTTGATCTTCAGTGTTGCTTTTGGCTTGGCATGATGGATCTTCTTTGGCCTTAGCTTGACGCCGGTACTGCAGAGTAGAGCATGGTCAGTGTCACAATTAGCACTCAATCAATCAATCAATCAATCAATCAATCAATCAATCAATCAATCAATCAATCAATCAATCAATTGACACGTTGAAAAATGTGTTTGAGTTATGCACAGGTTGAAGTATACACAAAGCTCTAAAAGCCTGCGTCCATTGCTGTTTATCCTGCCTACTCGGCCAAACTTGCCAAGTAATTGTGAATTAAACCTCTCTACATGTAACAGCATAGCAAAGTGAATACAAATTGTGACCAGGGGCATTTTTACATCTAAGAATGACAGTGGGGAGATATTTTCATTATATTTTATATAGATTTTTTGCTCAAAATATTGAATAGATCTTTTTGATTGACCAAATCATTTTTATCAAAAAATCATTGACCAAACCATATCATTTTTATGATACATTTCCTCTAATATTGGTTCTGCCTACCTGATGGTCTACTGATATTGTAAGGAGAAATTAGGTGTTAATAATGTTATTATAAATAATTAATGGTTTAATAATGTTTTCTAAATATGAAGGAAACAATAATTAAGATGAGAATTTTTATTTCAATGGTGAATAAATGGTGGTATTTTTGTACATCGAGCTTCCTCTGTTAACATCAGGCATCAACAGCAGTGTGCACAGCATGATAGAAATGATAGAAAATGTCTTCAGTTTCAAAATAATTAACTTCATCCCTCTTGCTTTCATGACAGTCTGTAACTTGGGTAATGTATAGTAAGAAATTGAAATTTGTGCCAGCATAAAGTAAGACTCGTATCAGAGCAGTCAACTGAGTCAATGGGAGCCGGAGGGAAGTGGGGATGGAGGGAACTTTCATGTTAGAACCGTAGGGGTATGTGCCACATGAGACAAGCTCTCTTGGGTCCTGAACTGGGGCTCTGGCCTAAAAAAAATACAGGGCACTAGGGCTCAGAGATCCAAGGAACAAGAATCGACACTTTTGCCCCGGCCCTAAGAAGAGAAGGGGCTCCAAAGCCAGGCGCCTTCCGCACTTACTCGAAATGGCGCGAAATTTTATGACGTCACTGAATAACAAGCAAACCCATTTCCAGGCCCTTACGTGTACTTCACGCTCGCTCGAGAGAGGAAGAGAAGGCCTAGGGACTAGGCTGCTCCAATGCTAATTTAAAAAATAAAGCTCCAGGGCTCCAGATTGAACCCATTCAGTTTGAGGAAAAGTTAATAATTTCCAATACTTTTTTTCAATCTTTCAAACCACAACTTCGGGGGACTAAGATCAGGTGCGGATTTTTAGATCTGAGAGGCCCATCCCCTTCAAAAATGTAGTTGAGTGAAAAGCGACAACAATGCGTTGAAAATGAAGATTTCAGCGGGGATTTTTTCCCCTTTTAGCTTCCCATTTTCGTTTTGATCTGAGACATCTCACTTCCTTTGTCTCGGTTTTAAATAAACTTCGCCTTTGTCTTGGTAAAGAGAAGAATAAAGAAATTAAGTAACTAATAGCGAAAGTTATATCAGACATTTGTTTCAAGTTTAACTTTTTTATTACAAGTTTCCGAGGAACAGTAAAATACAGTTTACTGTGAGACTATAAAAGTTAAACTGTTCAAGCTTCACAGCTGTTTGAAGATCTGGAAGCCAGTGACAGAGTTTTCCTTTGCGCATGATGATTTACTGTTGGAGCTGCAGCTTTGGGAATAAAAATTGCTTCCAGAACGTTTCAACCAGGCACTGCTGCCACCAAACGGGAATTTGAATCCCACCACATCACCATATTGCACAGGGGTGCCATCAACACCGTTTCTGGAGTAGATCTGGAAAGTGGTATAAGTAATAGACCAACCAGCTGTTTCCTGTCATCGAGCTAGTAGTCCTGAAAAGGAAAATTAGTTTCGTTAGAAACTATCCTGTTTAGATGTAGCAAATGGACTAACGCTTTCGTATTTTTTTTATTTGACAGAACGGGGGGGCGGGGGGGGGGGGGGGGGGAGGGGGGGGGGGGGTGGGACAGGGAGTCTGAACTTCCCGTTTCCCGTACCTTGTACTCTTGGTTCCCGCAACTTCCGATGTGGGTTCCCACCACTTTGTACTTTTTTTTATTGCAAAATATTATTATCCAGTTTTTGATTATTATTTCGGTTTTTCTGGAAGGAGACATATTCCATTAGGTTTGTTGAATTGGCAAAATATATTACACCGTTGCGAAATTTTCTCATATTTCTCCCGGTTACTCTTATAATAATAGAGAGATTTTAAAGCATCAAGTTTGTTTTTCCCGCAAACGACAAAAATCCCACTTTTGCACTGAAACGACTGGAAATACGTCTTTGAAAATTGTCCTGCGGATGAGTATTTTTTCGCGCGAAATTAGTGATTGCTTGCAGCGCTATTTTAAAATTACTACTCTTCGTTTTGTAAACTGGTTTCGCAGTGTAATTACTCCTTGTACACAACATGGTAATAACGAATGGTTGTTGCCTCTTTTCTAGGCTATTATATTATGAATTCAACACTTACGGATACATGCGACATTTGTAGCTCGTAGACGTGTCGCATCTCAGATGGTAACCAGAAGTATAGCCATAGGCTTTGTTGGTAAGCGTCACAGTATCACCACTGTTGATCGGCTGTCCGTCCATCTTTCCCATGGCAGTGATCTTAAAGATGATGTTGGACGTGCAGGTGGACCATGATGATGACAACATAGTAGTACCATCACAGGTATTATAGTTACAGTTAGTGGTATGACAACAAAGCCAGTTTTTAGAGTAGCTGCCTGAAGTGTACGCCAGGCGCAAAGCAATCTCGTCACCACTGTTGATGATGGGAAAACGTTGGCCTTGAGGAATTAAAATATAACAACTCAAAATTAGTTCTTTCAAGAATATCTGTCTTTCGTAGTCTTTCCGGCTTTTAAAAATGTAGAAACTGACGGCAAGTTATGTTTTTGTCATACTCGTTTGCAACTGAATTTTGAAGCCGAGCATCAATCATCTCGCTTCAAATCAATCAATAAATAATGGTATGCGTTTGTCCCCTTTTACTGCTGTGGATTTACGAGGCACTTCACCAAGGCTTCTTTTTATGCTTCTTTCCTGACGGGGGACATTTATCCATATTCTTCAACACTGAAATGGCACGCGTGTGTCGCGTCGCGTGTCACGTGTCACGTGTGCCGTGTTGCGCGTAACCTGCGATCAGGCCCTCCTCTAACCTTGGGGAGCTCCGCGCTCTCGTTCTCTCCGCGAAAGAAAGAAAGGAAAAGAACGCCTGATCGCAGGTTTTGTTGCGCGTTTCGAACATCGCACTCGCGCTCTACTGTGAAGCCAACAAAATCCTCCAAGACTAATTTTTTACTTAGCTACATAGGATCCGACTTAAGTTTCGAAAATCAAAGAACTGAATCATTGAAATTTTTACCGTTAGACAAACCAGCCCAAATCGCTTCTACAGGACCGTAAAACTGAATGTGAGCGCTACCATTGAGCGTCAATTGGCTGCTGGAAAGGATAACGAACGCCAAAAAGAACGCCACGAAAACGACCGCAACGACAGACTTCATGTTCTGAATCTCGAGTAGGAAGGTTCCTGTTCCTGTTGGAGCTCTGTACGCTTTGAAAGTTGAATATCAACTAATCACAACGGATGTGCAACGTTACTTTCAAGATGATTGTTTGTTAACATGCTTGAAGGGAAACAGGTTCAGAGCTCTAGAACATGTTACGCGCTTTTCAGATCTTTTCAGCAATGTGAACTGAACAATTGAGCTGTCAGTGAAATACTTAAAAAAATGTTTAGCCTTCAGATGCATTCGTTGAACTCTCGGAAAATGACAGACGAGTTCATAAATCTGCTCTTCGTTATAGTACAGTACAGTAAATTATTTTCCTGATCTTTAGATTCCGATTTTAAAACGAGATCATAACTTTTTGATCAGCTGAAAGATTCGTCGTTTATTTTTGTTTCTTTCTGTTTATTCAACTGAGAGAGGGGGGCATTGGGGCCTATTAGAAACCGAAAAACCGCAACAAAAATCGTTCAAAACCGAAAAACCCCGAACATAATGATCAAAACCGCAATTTCACAAACCTCAACCCCCCCCCCCCCCCAACCCTTGATACAACAGCGAAATATAGCTATTATATATGGCACACACTTTAGTTAATTAAATAAAGTCGTTTTCCTTTTTCTGAGGAATGAAGACATTTGATTTGAAATCATTGGCCGTTTTCACACTAGAGACGGGAAACTTGACCGAGACGGATAACCCTCTTCACTTTGGTTAGTTTCGTTCGCAACTTATTCATGTTCAAGGCAGGGACGTAGTGTGCGATTTTTTAAGCTGTTTACACCAATAAACTATTTAGACTCACCCCATTTGGGGGTTTGGGGGCATCACATTAGTAAAACTAAAAACAAATATCATCCCAATCAAAATATGAAACGACAAAGTATATTGAATGATTATGTTATTGAATCCCGAAAGGATGCGCACCACGTGAACCTATACGGATTGACCGAGGTGAAATAAAGAGGCCTAGGAACTAGGCAAACGAATAATCAAAACCGAAAAACCGCTTCTCTTATTCATAAAAACCGAAAACCGAATGTTAAAAAAGGAAAAAACCGAAAACCGCAGCGGACACCAAAACCGAAAAACCGGAAATTTTGAGTGTAAAAACCGAAAAACCGATCTCAAAAATGACCAAAACCGTAAAACCGAAAACCCCAATGAGATGTACACGGCCTTGTTTGCGGTCAATGTCATTGCTGACAGCAAGTCAGCCAATTTGGCAAAAATAGCATATAGATTTTTTTCAGTAAAATTTAGACAAACAAAGAAGACTATTTTTCATGTTTGGAAACCTACATTCTTTAAAATTGGGAAAATATGCGAATTCTAGAAAATTCAAATGTCCGACACTTTAATTATGCGAATAGGAAATTAAACTGATGCCCGCACTGATCACGGTGAACGTCAGTAAGGCTAACAAATTTTGAGAAATTCACGCTATGGCGTCGTTTTGAATCAATCGGCTAGCTGTTGGACAAAAACTGACTATTCCGCTTTTACTTCCCGTGGAATGCCAATCCGCGTAACCGATTTGTAAGGTTCTAAAGGCGGTTTTACCATGGTTACTATATTTTTTAATCTGTTCATTTTCTGGGAACCAAGCCTTATTTCCGAATCACCGCATGGTACTAATTCAGTTTTTGCGGAAGTTTAATTTTGCGGAAGTTAATTTGCCGATTAATCAGGGTTTAATTATAAAATTAACTGTTTATTGCTTTTATAATGGTCGAAGCAACGCGAACGAAAATGTCTAATATCAAGAGAAAATAAAAAGAATATTTTATAATTCCAAAAGTGGAGCACGTTATTTTTCGGCGGAATAATTTTTTTGCGGGAACTTTTTGATCGCAAAAGTAGAACCCGCAAATATTTTAGTGTCTATTATATAAATTAACAGTTATTCTTCGAGGACGTGCCGGATATGAGCTGATTATATATAACCAACGAGGCGCTTTAGTAAATTTTCAAACACTCAAATAACCGGAAGATGCAAAAAAAATAAATTATTTCCGCTCCAAGAAAAATACATGCTTACAAATGTATAACAAATGGCAACTGAACGAGCACTGAAGGAAGCCTGAAACAACTTTGCGGTTTACGGGAAGTCCCGAACTGAAACCAATACAAATCTGCACAAATTTAAACTGAAACCCTGTTTAAACTGAAACCCTGTTTACACTACAATTTTTATTCCTTAGTATTGCATTGCGCATCCTTACTGCGCATAATTTCACACGTAATTAGCGCGCGCGCATTAAGAAAATGGCGGCTTTTCCTTTACGGCTAAGCTCACCAGAAAGATAAATCGTCATTCTCTCGTAAACGAGTACCGACACTTATCAATTTTTTCTCTTATTTTGAATCTAGCAATAACCTTCTTTCTATAAAATGAATATCTAGACTAATTTCTATTGCAGAAGAATAAATAATCACCGGAAACGCGAACTTAGCCAGTACTCGTGAAAATATAATTGTAGCCTCGAGAACATTGCATGCTAGGAACAAGTTGAATCAGTTTCGATTAAAAATGTGTGCCTTTATCATAAAACATACATTAAATTGTTTCTTGAAGTCCATGCAGTATATTTATTGTTATATTTCACGTTTTGCTTTCTCCCTATTTTTTCTGCTCCCACGAAACGTAAAGTGAACGGTTAAATAAAAACGTTTCTGGAAGCTGTTATTGTACGGAATTATGGGGTATACAAATGATCTCCGGTACGCAGTATAGGAGATAATGATTTTCTACGCGTTAATTCCGTGGGCATGTTGGGCTTTTATAGCCATTTGTTGCTAGTTAATTATTGTGTTCTGTAGTATATATAGCGGTTAATGTATTCTGTTAGTCACTCTCGCTCCGGTACTCGCTCTATAGTTCATTACTTTTTATATAATGAAAAAAAAAATAGCTCTTTTCTCTCAAGCAATTGTGTAGCTGGAAGCATAGACGCGCGCGTACGCGTGGAGTGTGAAGGAGTGAAACACGGTAGTACGCGCGCGACGCGAGTTCCCCCCTTTCCCCAATCCCACTCCACGCAATCACAGAGATGACGTGTTCGTACGCCAAACTCGTGCGAAAAGGGAAATCAGCCAAGAAAGCGACATCTGAAAGGCATCCATAAGTAAAACACCTCTGGCATTAGTGGCATTGTATTAACTTAACTAAAGCCCCCGACACACTAGGCGATTTTATACGCTCGTCGCAGTGAAATTCGCCATCGAATTTCGTCGCTGCGTGCTGCGGCACACTTGGCGATTTTTCCGGCGATTTTTCTGACGATTCGGTACCAAGGCATTCTCGGAAATTGCGAAATCTGCTTGGTTGAATAGTTGGCGATTGACGATTTCAATTGCGAGAGCGGGCACACTTGGTGATTGCTGGCGAATTTTATCGCCGATATCTGACATGCCAGATATCGGCGATTTTGATCGCAGGTCGCGACGATGAAAATCGCTGGCGAAATTCGCCGTCGCAGAAGCGGGCACACTTGATGATTTTCACCGATCGCCGCGACGAACGTATAAAATCGCCTAGTGTGTCGGGGGCTTAACGTTCTGGAATTACCTTCGCTTAAAATGTCACTGTCGTGTCGATAACTGAAATAGATTTTCGCTGGAATACATTTCGAGTGATCGGTAGTCCTGCAAACATCACGAATAAAATATATCTTGTTTAATTAATTAAACCCTTCTCTTGGTTTTAATTTGAAATCATATTAAAATTTACCTTGAAATATATACAGGCGTTTCTTGGCGTGATTTCCCTGAATCCTTCAGTCAAACGCAAATTAGCGAGGAGAATTGGGGCGAGACAAACGTAGGCTCGTCCCCAGAGCGATTCGAGTCTCTTAGCCTGCAGAGCCTCGGCACGAGACGTACCAAGGCCCCGCCACCACGGCTACGAGAATCAAATAGCTCTGGGGACGAGAAGGTTCAAATTGAAGCGCGAAAGGTCGGGCGAATGAAATTTCCTCTCGCACCAGTTCTCCTCGACAAATCCAAACACAGGAACAAATTCAGCTATTACCGTAGGCCTGGGACTGTGCTGATTCTTAAATCCACAATATTTTTATAGTAATTAATAAAAGTATTCTCTTGGTATATTTCATTAGATTGATTTTATGAAAAGTGCGGAAAAGTTCAATAACCATATGCATATTTAAAAAAATAAATAAAACATGTATACTTATCAGTGTTAAGCGTCAAATCATTATTCGTGAAATGTGAAATGAACAAGTACAAGTACAAAATCATCATTATCAACATCACTATCATCAAAAACAACAACAAGACGAACAAATAGAAATATAAACATGAAAAAAAGAACATGGACAAGAACAAGAACAAGTACTAGAGCTTGAAGAACAAGCTCAACAAGAACAAGAATAAGAACAACAAGTACAAGAATAACATGGACAAGAACAGCAAGAAGTACAAGTACAAGAACAAGAACAAGAAGACAAAAAACAAGAGCAAGTACTAGAAGAACAGGACGAACAAGTACAAGAACAAGAAGGGCAAAAACAAGAAGAACAAGTAAAAGAACAGGAACAAGAACGAAAAAAACAATACCAACAACAAGCTTTATTATGTCTTAGGGCCTCTACAGACTAGAGAGATAGTTGTCAATAACTAGCTTCACACACTCTTTTTTGTTATCGACAACTTTTTATGATCGACAACTAAATAGTCATCGATAACAATTGGCCTAGTCTGTGGAGGCCCTTAGGTTAAAATACATAGATTTTCACCTCCCGCAAATTAGCAGGGCTATTCGAGGCGGCAGGTGAAGAAAAAATAATTATAATAAGGGTAGCTAACAGTAGTGTTTTAGTACGTAATATAGTAAGTAAGTAAGTAAGTAAGTAAGTAAGTAAGTAAGTAAGTAAGTAAGTAATAAAAATATAATAAGGGTAGCTACCAGTAGTGTTTTTAGTATGTAATAACAGTAAGAAAATTTCGGTATATAAATGGCGTAGTTACAGTGCTGCTACTGTTACCGGGGCCACTTAAACTAAACTAACCAATCAGATTACAGGAAACGAACAATGCATTCCAAATAAAATCGTTTGAGCCAATCAATGTTCAGAACACTGTTGATTGGTTCAAACGATTTTAGTTGGAATGCATTGCTCGTTTCCTGTAATCTGATTGGTTAGTTTAGTTTAAGTGTGGCCCGGGAACAGTAGCAGCACTGTAAAGTGGTAATTTTGTTTCTGTATAAAGTAGAAAAGAAAAAGGAAAACAAACTAACAAACTAAACAAAACAAACCGTAAAGAAGAGAAGAAGAAGAAATTATTCAAGAACAAGAAGGACAAGTTCAAGAACAAGAATAACTAACACAAGTACAAAAAAAAGAAGAACAATTACCAGCACAACAACAACAACAACAACAACAACAAAAACAACAACAACAACAAGACAAGTACAAGAACAAGAAGAAAAAGTACAGGAAAAAGAACAAGAATAGCCAGAAGGACAACAGCAAGAAGAACAAGTGAGTCTATCATGACTGAACCGTGCCATCTTTTGCTTTAATTGGTTAGGATTTTTGATGTTGTCCTCCTGTAGCGCATTTTATACCATCATACATCTTTTTGATGTTACCAGGGTTTGCTGCATCTTGGATTTCTTGGCTTAGATTTATCCAGTACTTGTTTGCAGCCTGTCTTGCTTTCTTTTGAAAGATGCTTCTTGCTTTTCTTAATTTTCCAGCTAAGTTTCTCTTAGTTTGTGTTTCTTTATACTGCAGAAGAGCTTTTCTCTTCTTTTCTCTGATGGGGTTGAGATCTTTGGCAGACTCTTTGGTCTTTGGCCTTTGTTTTCCAAATTCTGTAAAAGCTGCACGTTGAATGGCTGTTTTGATGTTATCCCATTCATCTCTCTTCTACGTTGTCTGCATTTTATGGTTGTTGCAGTTTCTTCTGAAACTCGGACTGAAAGTTGTCTTTCTTTTCTTGATTTTTTGTGTTGATGGTGTTGATCTTCAGTGTTGCTTTTGGCCGCTTGGCATGATGGATCTTCTTTGGCCTTTGCTTGACGGTACTGCAGAGTAGAGCATGGTCAGTGTCACAATTAACACTCAATCAATCAATCAATCAATCAATCAATCAATCAATCAATCAATCAATCAATCAATTGACACATTGAAAAATGTGTTTGAGTTATGCACAGGTTGAAGTATACACAAAGCTCTAAAGGCCTGTGTCCATTGCTGTTTATCCTGCCTAATCCAAACTTGCCAAGATGTGGGTGCCATGAAGTATAGTCACAGCCAACACGTGCATTGAAGTCTCCAAGGATGAAGAGCTCTTCACTTGTTGATATTGTTTTTCTTTTTTGCTCTAGTTTTTTCATACAATTTTTCAATTCCTTCAGGAGGCGTCTGCATCGTTGGAGCATACACATTTATAAGATTGACCAGGCCGTTGTTAGTATTAACCTTTGAGTTATATAATGCGTTCACGTCCAGTAGATGGTAGTTTGCACATATGGTTGTAAGGGTTTTCTTACAGCAAAAGCAACTCCATGCTCTAGCTTTTCTCCATCTTCTTTACCAAACCAGAAGAAAGTGTAGTTCTCCTCTGATATGGACACTTGACCAAGCAGTCTTGCCTATTGGCTGACCCTATTGGCTGAGGGCTGCTCAACTTAAGCCGGCATGCAGGCAGTTACTGATCAATGGAGCTAAATAGCTCCTTCTACCGTCAGAAATAACCCGTAGCGTCCTTTCTTATGCCAATCTGGAATGGACTTATCACTCGTAACTGCTACTTCCCGATTTTGTTTCATCTGTGCCCAGATACCAGAGTTGTCCTCCCCGGTGTGCGCTTGCCTGGGTAAGTGTTAAGGACCTGAGTGTTACCCATGCTTCTCATGCCTCTCTCGGCCTTCCATGTTGGTTCTGAAGGAGAGCACAGTAATACATTCAGGACAAGGTCAGCAAGATATTTTTAGTAGAGAAAAGTAATGGTGTACATACAGATTGATGGTTGGAGGTACGTTGTTGTCCTTTAATATTAATTATACAATACTCTGTTTGACTATACACCCTAAATACTTTATTTCTAGCCACTAGTTATAACTAGCCTAATTTGTAAATAACAATTACAGGTAATGTATCCTTTGCAGCTATTTTTCAGGTTGCCATGCAACACTTTTACCAGCTTGTGTGACAAGAACTGTTGCTTGGCAACCAAAAATACAGTTACTAAGGAAACATAAACTAAAGCCTCACTGGAGTGGCTTACAATCCATGCTATTAGTATAGGTAATCGCATGATTTCGAGTGCAATTTGGAATAAATAAGCACGAGTAAATTTTTTCAAAGACTAACAAAATTGCACGAGCCCGTAGGGCGAGTGCAATTTGTAGTCTTTGAAAAATTTACAAGTGCTAATTTATTCCAAATTGCACGAGAAAAATCATGTGATTACTTAATAACACACTTGAAAAAATACTGTTTACCGATTAATTAGGCTGAGGAGCCCTTGGTCTTCATAAAAATTCCGGAAGTATTCGCAAACCTTCCGACAAAGTTTGGAAATCCTTCGGATGTCTTCGGGTGATCTTCGGCATCCTTCGGAAATCTTTGGGTGACCTTCGGAAATCTTCGGTCAACTTAGGAAGTCTTCGGGTGATCTTCGGAAATCTTCGGAAATCTTCGGAAATCTTCGGTAAACTTCGGAAGTCTTCGGATGAAGTTCGGAAATCTTCGGAAGACTTCGGGTAATCTTCGGAAGTCATCGGGTGATCTTCGGAAACTTTCGGAAGGCTTCGGATCAACTTCGGCCATCTTCGGCATACCTCGTATGACCGTCGGGAGCCGTTAGGGGTCTTCGTACTAACTTCGGAAATCTTCGGAAATTGTAATTTGCACTGGTGTTACACTTTTTTGCACTGGTGTTACACTTTTTGCACTGGTGTTACACTTTTTGCACTGGTGTTACACTTGAACTGCACTGCTCTTAGCCAATCAGAATGGAGCAATTTTTTCAAGTGTATTATTATACGAATTAAATACAGTGCATTAATGAAGTAATTGAGAATTAAACCTCTCTACATGTAACAGCATAGCAATGTGAATACAAAATTGTGTCCAGGGGAATTTTTACATCTAAGAATGACAGTGGGGGATATTTTCATTTGCTCAAAATATTGAATAGACCTTTGTGATTGACATATATTTCTTCTAATATTGGTTCTGCCTCCCTGATGGTCTACTGATATTGCAAGGAGAAATTAGGTGTTACGAATGTTATTTTATTATATGGAAAACTGGTCTACGACGAAAAGGAACATTCTGATTGGTTCCCTGAGCGGTTCGAATTTTGTAATACGGACCGCAAAGGTGGACCGCTAACGAACTCATTTCGCCGAATTCCTTTTATGAAACATTGAACAAAAGAAAACTGTTTTCTATTAAGTAGAAATATTTTCCTCATGTCTGGTGGACAATTTTTGGTTAAACCTTTATAAAGTGGCCTGAAAAATGCAAGAATATGCTTAGCTTTGGCGCGCGCGCGTTAGCCGAGAATGGTTGCATTAATTTATCAACAATTTTTTTTAAAAAGCCATTATAATAAAAACTTTATTGAACTAGCTTGTTCGGTCCGTATTGGGACATATTGGTCTCGTTCTTTTTTTGCAAGTTTATGGACCTCGCCTTCGGCTCGGTCCATAAACTTGCAAAAAAAGAACTCGACCAATATTTTCCCAATACGGACCTCACGCTAGTTCAATAACATCTATATAGAGAATTAATGGTTTAATAATGTTTTCTAAATATGAAGGAAACTATAAATAAGATGATAATTTTTATTTCAATGATGAATAAATGGTGGTATTTTTGTACATTTGAGCTTCCTCTGTTAACATCAGGCATCAACAGCAGTGTGCACAGCATGATAGAAAATTTCTTCAGCTTCAAAATAATTAACTTTAGCCCTCTCACTTTAATGACAGTCTGTAACTTGGGTAATGTATAGTAAGAAATTGAAAGTTGTGCCAGCATAAACTAAGACTCGTATCAGAGCAGTCAACTGAGTCAATGAGAGCTGGAGGGAAGTGGGGAGGGAGGGGACTGTCATGTCAGAACCGTAGGGGTATTTGTAGCCTGCAAAACAGGCATATTTTGGGCAAGTGAGCGCTGAATATTCCATCGAGTGTTTATAAGTCGCCATCAGGGTTTGGGGTTCCGGGGCTCTGGCCTAAAAAAAATACAGGGCACTAGGGCTCAGAGATCCAAAGAACAAGAATCAACATTTTGCCCCAGCCCCAAGAAGAGAAGGGGCTACAAAGCCTGCCTAGTACCCAGGTGATCCCTTCCCACTTGCTCGATTTGGCGCGAAATTTCATGACGTCATAGCCTCCTACGCAGACGCTCTTTGGGCTCGTCATGCAAATAAGGAGTGCGTGACGAGCCCAAAGAATGTTTGCGTAGGAGGCTAATGGACGTACGTCACTGAATGACTAGAAAACCCGTTCCCAGCTCCTTACGTGCACTTCGCGCTCGCTCGAGAGAGGACGAGAACGCCTAGGAACTAAGCTGCTCCAAGGGCTCCAGATTCCACCCATTCAGTTTTAGAAAAGTTAATAATTTTCAATATTTTTTTCAAGTCTTTTAGACCACAACTTCGGGGGACTAAGGTGCGGAATTTTAGATCTGAGAGGCCTATCCCCGACAAAAATTCAGTGAATAGTGACAAAAATGGGCTGAAAATGAAGACTTTGTGGGAGATTTTTTTTTTCCTCCTCTAGCTAGACTCCATTTCCGTTTTTATCTCTTGAAACCCATTTTTTTTCGGTTTGAAATAAACTTTGCCTTTGCAGGGGGCTTAAAGCAAATTTTGCAATTTTTTTTTTTTGTGTTGCAAAGAGAAGAATAAGGGCTCATGAAAAAAGAAACTATTAAGTAACTTATAAACGCAAGTTATGCCAGACATTAGTTTCAAGTTCAACTCTTTTATTACAAGTTTTCGAAAAACAGTAAAATACAATTTACTGTGAAACTCATAAAAGTTAAACTGCTCAAGCTTCACAGCTTTTTGAAGATCTGGAAGCCAGTGACAGAGTTTTCCTTTGCACATGATGTTTTACTGTAGGCGTGACAGTTTTGGGAATAAAAATAGTTGCCGGAGCCGCGATACAACCAAGCACATGCTGCCACCATACGGGAATTTGAGACCCACCACATCACCATACTGCACAGGGCTACCATCAACAGCTTGTCTGGAGAAGAGCTGGAAAGTGGAATAGTAGTATTTCAACCAGTTGTTTCCTGTCATCGAGGTAGTTGTCCTGAAAAAGAAAATTAGTCTCATTAGAAACTATATTTAGATATAGCAAATGGGCAAACTATTTCAAATGTTATTTTATTTGACATTGGTGGGGGCCGAAAGCAGGGGGTCTGAACTTCCCACTTCCCGTACCTTTTACTCCCCGTTTCCGTCCTTTTCGTTGTCGTTCCCGTGCGCTTTTTCTATTGCTAAGGTCTAGTGATTCCATTGACATTTTTAAAAAACATTTTAAAAACGTACCTTTTTAAAGTAGCTTTTTAACGTTTCTTTTAATTTTAACTAATGTATTTTTACTCCTTGTTATTGCTTGTTTTTATCTTTTTAATATTTTTTATTGTAAAGCGCCATGAGCAAGTAGTGGATTTGGCGCTATAGAAATATCATTATTATATATTGCTTTATTTATAATTAAATATTACGCAATGTTGTTTTTCCTATTTGGGATCCCGCTTCCCGCTTCCCGCCCTCTGCCCTCTCTTCTCCCGCCTCCCGTAGACTTCCCCACTGAACCCCCTCACCCCCCCAACCCCCTCCCCCGACCCCCAACAGGAAACACGTCTTTCAAAATTGTGCTGTAGATGAGTGCTTTCGTTCGTGCAGTGTAACAACATGAATGAATGAATAG
>MU825873.1:712247-1013177 GCA_029204205.1 Desmophyllum pertusum | reverse complement strand
AAAATTAACAGAAGCGTTAAAGTGCCCATAACCTTTTTTATTTTATTTTCTCATCTCAATCTAAACATCACCCAAGGAAATTCTGCGAAAAAATTTTGCCATTTGCAGAAAACGCGAATTGTTTATGAATGTTATAAAACTTTCAAATTTGACGCCATTTGGATCACCATTTGCTTTAGTCTCCCTGGGTCATTCTCGGTTCACAAAGGATCTGTGACGTAGATTAAGGAACACGTGACATTAGACAAAGGAACTGTGACGTAGATTAAGGAACACGTGGCTTCAAAACAAAGGAATTGTGACGTACATTCAGGAAAATGTGAGCCCGACGGCCTTCTTGCAGCGGGACGGTATACCAAACAAAAATAGGATTTTGAAGATTTGAACATTCCTAAAAAATTCGCGTTTTCTGCAAATCGCAAATTTTTTTCGCAGAAATTCCTTGGGTAATGTTTAGATTCAGATGAGAAAATAAAAAAAAAGGTTATGGGCACTTTAAATACAACCTCGAGTTTGCCTCAGTGACTACATTTCATAGCCAGAGTAATTTGTTATTGAAGGAGAAGGTCACTCCAGAAAGCGCATTTTTTTTCTCACTACCATTAAAAAGTAAATATGAAGTAGTTTGAAGTTCCAAAGAGCCTCATACCTCACGAAATTGGCCTTCAAAGTGTCGAAACATTCGACTACGACCGCCACCATTTTGAAGACTACTCAGCAACCTGGCCGCATAATCGTGACGTCATTCCGTGCAACCTGAATTGGCGGAAGCGCTGCGAGCAGCTCCAACTGTTGTAACAGGTCACAAAGGAATCGAAGAGGAATTACATTTCATATTTTGCCGTTAATTCAAAAGATCTTGCAAAGAATGGCTAGTTAAACTCTCACAGCGCTTCCCGCCAATTCAGATTACATGGAATGACGTGGCGGAATGTCGGTGGTCGTATAGTCGAATTTTTCGACACTTTGAAGGCCAATTTTGTGAAGTTATGAGGCTCTTTGGAACTTCAAATTACTTCATATTTACTTTTTATGGTAGTGAGAAAAAAATGCGCTTTCTGGAGTGACCTTCTTCTTTAAAAATCTATGTAACTAGTCTGGGGGAAGTTCCTCAAAGAGGGTGGGGCTTGACTAAGAAGGGGAGGGGAGGGGGAGGGGGGAGGGGGGGGGGGTAAAAGCATCCTGTTAAATGGTGAGATAAATTAGATATTATTTTTCAAGATAAAATTGAACATTGATATTTTCGAAGTATGTTGAGGGGGAAAGAGCTTAAACTCAACTCTCTTTTACCTGGTGTGGTTGGAATTTATAGGCCTGTAGCATCATTTCCACTTTCCAAGGATTTCAAGTTGCTCGTACCCTCCATCGCATTTGCAAAGTGCTGTGCGCTGGCATTTCTGCTTTTACACATTTGCTGACTGGAGGAGGTTGTATTAACGCTTCTATTAACTTTTATCAAAAAGGTACCCACCCCCAAAAGGGCCCCCCTGGAAAAATTCTGGATGGGCCCATAGCTGCAATTGAGCAGCTAGCAGCTCATTGAATACTATACAAACCATGCCAAATTTGGTGCTTTTAACGGAAAGTGCACAATTCCGCTCATTTTGTGCACAACACGACTCCACTATATAGCTATCTGTTCACACATTCTATAAACAAGTTATTTCTATTTATTGCAAAACTCACCAAGGCCCTTTTGATCTCCCCTTTAATTTTATTTTTTGTTGTCTATCTTCATTTTATGAAATAAACAATATACTACGTGCGCTCTGATTGGCTCAAAACCATTTACCATAACTCTATGGAAACATAGAAAATTGCATCATCCTTTTATTTCATAAAAAACAATACTAACGTTTTCCCTGTGTTTCCATAGAGTTACGGTAACACTCATGAAAGTTGGGGAGAACTCGAAATTTATGTGGAAACACTCCCCTGGGGATTGTGTTTGCACAGCATTTCTTGTTCTTCCAAATTTCACTGTGTTACCATAACTCTATGGAAACACAGAAAACGTTTTCTGTTTGGTATTTTTTCATCTGCATTTTTCCAACTGCCATCCGCAGGCATCTGATCCTCGTTTTACAAACACCCCTGTGACGATCTACTTCCGGTGAAGGTGAGGTCAAAGATCATGCATGACTAAACAGGCCATGCTTTCCGGTTTTGCCGGTCGCTATTTGTTGTACATTCAGGCGGGCGTGTTGAAAAAGTGCGATTAAACTATAGAGAAAAATACAACTTATTTGGACTGTAATGTTTTGCCTTGGAAATCTTACAGACATCAATGCTGTATGGAGTTTTTATGTTTACAGCTAAAAGCAACAACACAAGCGAAATATTTTCTGGTTTGTTTACACTTCATTTCGGCAGATTTAGAAATACAAGCAGTCAAACGAAACGAAACAAAACAAGACGCCCTGACTAGCCGTGACTATACATTCGACGGCATTATTTCTGGTTTGTTTACATCAGAACTTAAATACACTTCATTTCGGCATAAGATTTACAATATTTTGCAAACACGCAGTCAAACGAAACGAAACAAAACTCTTGCCCTGGAAACCTCGACAAATTATTTCTGGGTTGTTTACATCAGAACTTCATTTCGGCATATTAAAGATTTACAATATTTTGCAAACACGCAGTCAAACAATACAAAACAAACAAAGCGAAAAGGTATGACCTGCAGTGAGTACATTAAATAATATGGCTTACCATTTCGTCTTTAAAGGTTTGGCAAACACTTTCTTCAACTTTCCGTTTTTCTTTCAAAAATTTGAAAATCTAAAGAGAATAAATGAAATTTCTGTTACACATGTAATAGATTGAAAGTCTATTACGTAGAAGTGTGCTGTTTGTACGTAAATAATAACAAAACAGACAAAATACCTGGTCCACATCCGCCGGCGGTTCCTCGTTGGAATCCATCTTGTTTCTGACCACGTGGCCTTCTACGTAAGTCGCAAGTAGCAAGTCGCAAGCTAAGTCGCAAGTCGCAAGTCGCAAGTCGCAAGCTAAGTCGCAAGCTAAGTCGCAAGTCGCAAGTCGCAAGTCGCAAGTCGCAAGCTAAGTCGCAAGCTAAGTCGCAAGCTAAGTCGCAAGTCGCAAGTCGCAAGTCGCAAGTCGCAAGTCGCAAGCTAAGTCGCAAGCTAAGTCGCAAGTCGCAAGTCGCAAGCTAAGTCGCAAGTCGCAAGTCGCAAGCTAAGTCGCAAGCTAAGTCGCAAGTCGCAAGTCGCAAGTCGCAAGCTAAGTCGCAAGCTAAGTCGCAAGTCGCAAGTCGCAAGCTAAGTCGCAAGTCGCAAGCTAAGTCGCAAGTCGCAAGCTAAGTCGCAAGCTAAGTCGCAAGTCGCAAGTCGCAAGTCGCAAGTCGCAAGTCGCAAGCTAAGTCGCAAGCTAAGTCGCAAGCTAAGTCGCAAGTCGCAAGTCGCAAGTCGCAAGCTAAGTCGCAAGCTAAGTCGCAAGTCGCAAGTCGCAAGCTAAGTCGCAAGTCGCAAGCTAAGTCGCAAGTCGCAAGCTAAGTCGCAAGCTAAGTCGCAAGTCGCAAGTCGCAAGTCGCAAGTAAGTCGCAAATAAGTCGCAAGTAAGAAAAAAAAAGTGGGAGAAATGGATGTCCCTTAGAAGCCACCGTATGTTTGGGAACTTTCAATAGCAGAAAACTTGAAGCAGGGCAATAATTCAAAAATCCAGCGGATAAAGTTGTCGTGCAAGAAGTAAAAAACATTGAAATGGTCGGCCATTTACTACGCAACTTGAAAGAACCACGAAAGAACTACCGAGGAACAAGATGTGCTGATGAAAGTTTGACACAAACAGCTCCTTTACGAGCATAAATATACTTTCAGTTAGGTACGGGTCGCACTACAGCCAATTTTGTTTACATAAAAAATTTTGTAATTTTTGGCGAGGGAAAATTTGCAAAAAATTCGCAAGTGCCAAATTTTTGGTGGTGGTCGCACTCAAACCAAGATGTGTTTTCCAAAATTCTCCTGATTGATGTAAATGTAAACTTAAACGGCTTGGGACCAGGTTTCGTACTTCGCTTTCTTGGTTTTCGTCGTTTTCTTGCTGCTGGCTTCGATTGCAATCGAAGGAGATTGTTTTGAACTTGAGACGAATTGTTCTCCAAATTGCCGCCGGTAAATTTGGTTTCGATCAGACCCAGTGTAGTCATAGACATTCGCGGCGTAATATCGATGTTCATGTTCTTCGTTTTCCGGTCGAAATAATCATTAAAAGAGTCAGATGAACCAGGTAAAAAATTATTTTGTACCGTAATTGCACGCGCTAAACTAGCGAATCTTAATTATCAAAACATAGCATCTTGCGTGAATGACAGTTTAATGGCTAAAACGGGCTAAAATAACAAAATTGTGTGATTTTCAAAAATTTGGTCGCCTCCAGGGCAACACTTCGGCTTCTTTGAAGATTGGCGAAAATTTGGCAATTCGCAAAAAAATTGGCAAAAAATTGAAACTGGGGGTCGCACTGTATTTTACGATTTTTTACGTTACGTGTTGACAGATTTGACACCTGAATAAACAAAATTGGTCAAAATTGGCTGTAGTGCGACCCGTACCTTAGTTATATTTATTCAGTAACATCCTAAGATATTTTTATGAATATTAATTAGGCCGCTGAGAACCCCAACGCAGACAACGCAGATGGTGCCGTAGATAAGCCGCACCCCCGATTTTGAACCCAAATTTTGACGCACTACACTCAATTTTGACCAATTTTGTTTATTCAAGTATCAAATCTGTCAACACGTAACGTAAAAATCGCAAAATACAGTGCGACCCCCAGTTTCAATTTTTTGCCAAAGTTACGGGTCGCACTACAGCCAATTTTGTTTACATAAAAAATTTTGTAATTTTTGGCGAGGGAAAATTTGCAAAAAATTCGCAAGTGCCAAATTTTGGTGGTGGTCGCACTCAAACCAAGATGTGTTTTCCAAAACTCTCCTGATTGATGTAAATGTAAACTTAAACGGCTTGGGACCAGGTTTCGTACTTCGCTTTCTTGGTTTTCGTCGTTTTCTTGCTGCTGGCTTCGATTGCAATCGAAGGAGATTGTTTTGAACTTGAGACGAATTGTTCTCCAAATTGCCGCCGGTAAATTTGGTTTCGATCAGACCCAGTGTAGTCATAGACATTCGCGGCGTAATATCGATGTTCATGTTCTTCGTTTTCCGGTCGAAATAATCATTAAAAGAGTCAGATGAACCAGGTAAAAAATTATTTTGTACCGTAATTGCACGCGCTAAACTAGCGAATCTTAATTATCAAAACATAGCATCTTGCGTGAATGACAGTTTAATGGCTAAAACGGGCTAAAATAACAAAATTGTGTGATTTTCAAAAATTTGGTCGCCTCCAGGGCATTGAAAATCACACAATTTTGTTATTTTAGCCCGTTTTATTGAGGTTTCCGAAACGAGATACGGTGTATGTTTTCAACACGTCTATTGTTTTATATTGCGTAGGAGGGCATTTGACCACTGTCCCAGTATCCAACTCCTCATGGATAAATATTGACTTGTATTTACTTGGGTCTATAAATATTTACTGGTAGACGTATATTTTTCACTCACCTATCACGTTAGGCACAAAGAAATAAACCTTCTGCATGTTCGATGACAACTCTCCGGTCGTGATCAGTATACGACAGATATAAGCTTAATCATGCAGAATGGCGCTAGTTCTGCGGGATGATGAAAAGAAACCGACAACCACCGCACATGAAATTTACAAATACTCTCGGAAATACTTCAGTCGTTTTCGAGCCCACAGCACAGGGGGCGCTCACATCATAAATGAATTTAATCACTTACCGAACAAAACAGTAAGCTTCAGGCCTGAGTAAGCTTGTGGCTTGTGCTTTGTTGGCGGCCATTTTTAAATACGCGGTCGTGGAAGGTCTGGAACTGAGAATTAAAACCGCGCGAGGTCTGGAGCCGAGAAATCTTCGGAAGCTAGTAATTTTACTAGCTTCCGAGCGATTTCCGGTGGCACATTGTGAAACCCCGTTTCAATTGTCACTCAAACTCTGTATTTAAAAGCTCTCATAAGCAACCGGTAAGCGACAGCGACCACTTTTGGGAATTACCAACTGGTCGTTTCCTTTGTTTTTAACACCGTTTATAGCTTTCGTAAGCGACCACTTGTTGTGCTACACATTAATTTTATGAGACATTGTATTATTTGTAACTAGTAATACGTGACTCGCAGGCCCTCGCGAAGCTTTTGTTGCCTAGTAACGGGCACGCCTGCGATTTGATCTGCAAGGTTTCCAAGAATCGCTGCAAGGTTTCTGAGAATCGCCGGACGAACGCCGTGTTTTTGCTATGCCACCGGATTTTGGTTTCGATTGGAGTTCGCTCGTCTCTCGATATCTGTAATAAATTGTAGCGCTCTTGTACTGTTTTCCCCACTTTTCCGTCCGAATGATCTGAAACCACCTCGCTTTTGTAGGTACTCATCGCCGTATCGGATCGGCGAATTATTTTCAGACACAAGTCTTCGCGTCTACAATAAAAACTAAGCCATATGTTGATCGTACTTTGAGAAATTCCTGAGTCGTCTTTCCTTTTCCTGTTGTTGATAATAGATTTAATAAAGCCGGGTTTTTTTTCACAAATGACCCGTATATAAATTTGTTCGATAAACAAACTTGGAGTAAAAATTGTTATTCTTCAGCAGCCGTTCCTGTTTCTACATTTACGTGTACAAAGATTACGTCGAAGTCAATGTTATTAAGCAAAGAAAAGGGGGTTAAAAAAAAGAACGGCCTGGATTTGAACCGAAAAAAAAAGAAAAGAAGGACCATGTAGGATTTGAACTCACGCCCTCAATCCCGAAGATCAGATTTAAAAGTTAGCACCTTAAGCCATTAGGCCACGAGCGCGCCGTGTGACGTCATGTCATCCCCCAACTCCACAAACAAACAATTAAATAAATAAATAAATAAATATGACCGTAAAGGCCACACGAGAATTGCTCTCGCGTCAGCTCTTGGGGGACAGAATTATAAACCCCGCTACGCGAGGAATCATCTGCTGGAATAAGAGAAGTTTTCAATCTCTGCGGATGCGTGACCTGTACATTCGCGAAGTGGCTATACGATAGCCCATTCTCGTAAGCGACCACGACCAGCTCTAGTTTATACGACCACTTTTTCGAATTCCCGAGGTGGTCGCTCGACTGTAGTTAAGGACGGTGCCTCCTAATACCAAAGTATTTTTGCGCGGTTGATGACTATGCGGGAAAAGCAAATCTTAGCAAGGGCTATTGGACCTATTGCAATCTAAATTGGGGTAACCACGCATTTTCCAGAGATAATCAAGCTTTAATCTGTAAAAAAATGCTGACATAAAATAATTTTTTTTTTCGCAGATTCCTTTTGAATTTACCTTGACATACACAAAAGCAACAATAAATATAAAAAGCTTTAAAACAGGGACCGCGCAGGGGGAGGGGCTGGGGCGCCCCCCCCCCCCACCCCCCCCCCACTTTTCTAAATAATAATAATAATAATAATAAATTTCCAGAAGTTTTTCAGAAGTTGGTGATAAAATTTTCTTTTGATCTACAGTAGATCGCAACGGACAAAAGTTGCAATGACGATTAGCAAAGTAGACGCGATTACAACTGAACAAATATCAAGAGTTAAGATCACTTTGAGTTCACTGACTTTATGCTATTGTCATGAGAGGATTTACCGGTTTTCAATCATTTTTATGTTTATCCGTGTTCAGTGTTTTAAAACCCTTTTTAAAAGCCGACAATAGTTATTCGGTGGAAACAACTTTAGTCCTAGAAAGCGTTATCTTTAGTAAATAGCATGTTTGGTTTTAAGTCACGTTTCCTAGTAATGCTTTTGCTTTTCAAGAAATAAGTGTTATCCTGCCACACGAGCGGCTAATTATCAACCTGTTAGTATTGACTTTCCGCGTTGTAATACATTTACTAACACATCCAGTTTCACTAATGAATGTTCGCGTAGTTAATTGCTTTTTAGGGTGAGAACTTGCTAAACGATCTCAAAAGCGCCTCACAATTTGTTAGCCGCTTTTCACTACTTTTAAATTGCTTCGGTAGTTATAAAGTCACATACTTTTAAAGATACTTTCTTCCCTAGGTAACGAACACTTATAACAATAAGCTTTCGATTTAAACTAGAATTTTAATGTTAAGTTGCAATATCCTCAAAGGACCATATCTTCCGTTGTAATTGTTTTTCACATCTTTATGTTAGCTCACGTATCGTACTCTGTTATGTCATGAGAGGATTTACCGTTTTCAATAATTTATATGTTTATCCGTGTTCAGTGTTTTAAAACCTTTTTGAAAGCCAACAGTAGGTTCCTTTTTAAATGCAGCAAAACTAGAAGTTTCATTTATTTGTTATTAATTCAATATGGACATTGTACTTTGAACATTGCCGCGTCCTTTGTACACTAGTACAGCTGCACTTTTGAACATGGCCGTCCTTTTATTCTAAAAATCAGTAGTTGAGTCAGCTGTCCTTTTGAGCCTTACGCTCGCAGTGAAATTTCTTTGTTAGGTATTTCTTCCTACGGTAGTTTTCCAGCTGCACATATAGTTTTTAAAACTGTTCTATTCAAGGGAAGTTAACCCTTGCTGTCAGTCACTTTTCTGCAACAAAGCAATTTCGGATAGTAAGCAGAATTTTTAAGTAGTAATCGCTAACTTCAAACAGAGTATTTTCCGTTCTTATTCGGTATTTCTACACGTGGTAGAGTTTGCCAAGTCATAAGATTGTAACAACCAACGCTTACACGAACCATATATAAGGAAGTAACTTGTAAAGCTTTATTTAATTACATCGCCGACTGAAATTACAGTTATGAGTGAGCTCTGAATAAACTACTGTTGGACCCAAATCCAGTCTGTTCCTTGACGTCCGTAAGAAGCTAGTTTCCAGTGAAGTAGATCCCGAGTGCCAAGAACTCGTGACGAGGTTCTGTTCCGGCAGGTCAAGCAGTGCTTCCATTTGAGTCTAATTTCCCCAAAGTTTCAGTTGCCTTTCAGCGAAAGTCCAAAGTGTCCGTTGACCCGAAAAAACATATCGTCACAGTTAACAAAAAGACGCGTGTACAATCATATATACATGATATAAGGAAGTAACTTGTAAAGCTTTCTTCGATTACATCCCTGATGACATTGCCGATGAATATATAGTCAAGAATAAACTGCTGTTGGAACCAAGTTCTGTCTCCTCCTTGACGTCCGTAGAAGTTTCAGTGACGGTTTCTATTCCCGCAGGCCAAGTGGTGCTCCATTTGAGTTAAGTTTCCCCCCAAGTTCATACGTTTCAGTTAAAGTTCCAAATCGCCGTACACCCGAAAAACCTCCCGTCACACTATTTAGACTGCAAAACAGTCGTATTTTTGGGTTGGTCTGTCAAACGAATGCGCGCGGTCTTTGAACGAAAGATCTGGAGCGAGTGTGAGAACGGAGAATATGCTATTGAGCAGTTGTATCTTGCGTTTTATAGAGAAACGTTTTTATGACAGCATTTTATCGCCATAGATACTTTAAACTGAAAATTATACACAGCTCTGGACATCGCGGGACACGGGAGTCCTGCGTGATAACCAACAGAGAAGCGCACATGGTAAAATGAGCATAATTAACGAAGACTTCTGGCTGTTAGAAAGAAAATATAAAATCTCTGATTGCTTTTCGAAAAATGGATAACTCTCTCTGAATTTTAAGACCGGATAATAAATGTTGATTCTTGCATTAAAAACAGTGGCTTTTTAAGCGCTGAAAGTTGGTAATTTGCACCACGCTTGTTAATTTTAGATGCATTTCCAGCCATTTCAGAGGACTTAAATTCACAATTTTCCCGGATGGGGGGGGGGGGCATGCCCCGGACCCCCTTAGATGGCTCACGCTGACGCGTTCGCATTAGCCCTCCCACTCAAAAAACTGCTGCGCAGGCCCTGTAAAATACTTAACAAATGGTAATATAACAACTACTGTTTATGTGTTTTTTAATTAAAAATCGTCGCAACGTATCCATTATCAACCCTGACAGCTCTCCTCTGGTATACCAAAAATACAGTCTAAATAACTTTTGCACACAACAAAAAATTAATCATATGTTGAATAGTCTTACCGCTTCCATTTTATAACATAAAAAGTAGGGGTCACCACGCGTTTTTGTAAGTTATATGAAGAAAACGACCATTTATTTCCCTGCCGAGCTTAGCCTGAAAGAGATTCTGCAATGTTCTGTATGTGCGCGCACTCGAGCGCGCGCCAATGACGCGAGAAATTATGCGCAGTAACAAAAGGAGGCACCGTCCTTAAGGTGATTCCTCAGAAATAAAATCAGTCGAACGATTTTTTGAAACTTTCCCTGAATGTTCCCTACCAAGCACTGTTTCGAAAAAATACAATAAAAAAGATAGGTCACCGTGCTCGCAAAAGAGATATGATGGACCAATGTTACCCCATTTATGCCTTTACTGGTACTAATCACGCGCGTAGTTATTTCATCGGTTCACGTAACATTTCGCGGTAGCTAGAAGCTAAGTTTAAAGTAATACTTGAAAAAAAACTTGATAAGTTCCAAGTTTCGACCATATGGAACAATTTAATATATAATTTGTGGAAAAATCACACACATTCAAACGACAGCGACTCAAAACGTTCCTCGCATCGATGTTTTCAAGGTCATAACTTGCACCCACGAGTGACGGTTTTGTGCACGCTTTTAGCGATATCTTTTTTTTCCTTCCGAAAATGTTTTTATTTTTATTTTTTTAACTTGAATAATTGGATAATTTGAACATCAAAATTATGCAATAAAAAATATAGGTCACCGTGCTCGTTTACGAGAAAACTTTTATTTACCTCCCTGGCGAGCATAGCCACAAAGGAAAAGCCGCCATGTTTTTAATGTGCGCGCGCTAATTACGCGCGAAATTATGCGCAGTAAGGATGCGCAGTGCAATACTGAGGAATCACCTTAAATTTGCAGCTTGGGGATGTTTTGTGTTTTGCCGGATCTAATTTTTGCGATTTTATAGACCTACGTAAGGACAGGTCCACGGATCACCGCTACGGACCACTACCACCTAGCCTGCGTAGCAAGCGTTCCTGTAAGAGCTTTTTCTGCATTCTGCCCCCCCCTCCCCCCCCTCCGACTTTTTTGCTCTCGCCCCAACTTCCGCGCGGCCAGAATGCAGAAAAAGCTCTTCGTTCCACCCAAAAGTGGACTTCACATCCAAACGTGGAGTATGTATGGATCGGCGCACAGTCACGACCAAAAATCCTGGCTGTTGTAGAGGTGGAGCCGTTTATAATGGTGGTTCGACTGTGGTACAATTGTAGGCATATTTACACACTGTTTTGATATCAAAGCAAGGGAACGTTACTTCGTGTTACTTGACTACTATTCCTGACAATAACAAACTACAATAGTAACTTTAGTTGTTTATTTATTTATTTATTTATTTCCGTACACATTATAAAACAACTATAAAATAAAGTAAAATGCTCCGAGCTCGCGCGCGCGCGCGCCAGTATCTTACGAAAAAAATGCACGTCTGCGAACAGGCTTTAAAATGCTTGGCATTTTCAACATTAATTTATACATTCAGTAATAATGAAAATGAAAAAATTATACTTCGAATTTAGACTTCTACTACAAGATAGTGTTATAAAGCCATCCCCCTTCCCATACTATTTAACAAATAAAGCCAAAACCATGTATTATACTGTCATAAAACACGACGGGAATTTGAGAACACGAGAGAAATTTAGAAAACACGAGCCGCAGGCGAGTGTTTTCTATATTTCTCAAGTGTTCTCAAATTCCCGGAGTGTTTTATGACAGTATAATACATGGTTTTGGCTTCTTTATGTGCTTTAAAATATAGATTTACGCGCGCGAAACGATAAAACACGCTTTTCTATGATTTATACTCTGATAAAACATGGTTTTTAACCAATCAGAGCGCGCGAAATTTTCAGTCTATATTTTAAATACCTATACTATATACCCAAGTATCAGTTTCTCAAACTACATTATTAGCTTAATTTATTTATCTACTGGTGCAAATCTATTTGGGACAGCTCGTATTTATGGATACATTATAAAACAACTATTAAAATAAAGGGAAAATGCTTGGCATTTTCATTTAAATTTACATACCCAGTAAAAAAATATCTTATTTTTAAATACATTATTTATGTTGAAAGCTCGTAAAACGTGTTCTATCAAACGAGCTAACATACTAGTGGGTTTTTTTAACCATCCGAAGCAAAACTCTAGAAAACCAAAACGTACTAATCTTGACTTGGCTAGCCGCACTTTTCCGCGTGAAGCAAGGAAATAGTAGACGTCTGCACGCCTATGTTCGTTTTCCCGCGCTTGGCACCGGTTGCACATTTTCCCGCGCTTAGCGTTGGAGTCTCGTGTTTGAATATAAAATGCAAGAGTCAAAATTGAATACACGCACTCTATACATACTTGTGTGGATTTCTTGATATTACAAAAAGTGTCTGTTCCTATCTCCGTGTGAACAAATCTTAAAGCCCGGGAATCCCGGGACAAACGAGAACGAGAGTTGACAAGAATCGAATTTTTTTTTTTTTTTTTTTTTTTTTTTAAATTGTTGCTCTCGTTTAGCCTGAACCTCTGATGCGCTCTCGGCGATTCTCGTGCGCACTCTCATCGAATTTGAACCTGCTGAAATGTTTCTCGAGCTCGTCGATGAGAGTTTTCTCTCGTTTGGAATGACACTCTCTTGCGCTCTTGGCGACTCTCGTGCGCTCTCATCCAATTGAAACCAGTTCAATTCTTTGAGAGTCGTCGAGAGTTCTCTCTCGTTTGGTCGGGAGATTTGAAGAAAACTCCTGTGCAACTCTCATCGTTCCAAATTCCAATTCTTGACGACTCTCGTTCTCGTCGTTTGACCCGGGCTTAAGGCCAAAAGTCAGTATCAAGCTTGATTTTCGAGCTCCTTTTCGACGTTGTCTCGTTTCTTCTTTCTCTTCATCTTGAATATCGCGAGAAGACTCATTGTATCTGGCTGCTGTACTGAGCTCTCGTCTGACGTCATGCTCTCAGATCTGTTATCGGAGCGCACGTACTCCAGCATCCTTCTCTGCCACGTGCCCACCTCTTCTCTACTGGTCACGTCGATGAAGGTTCGGTGGCGAAGGCTCTTTGGCATATCACTGGACTTGAAGTTGTCAATACGCACCAGAATCAACGAAGAATCGTCTTTCGTGGTACATTTGTGTAGCGCCATCCACATCTCTTCCTTGCAGGACCCGCTTGAAAGGTAGTTTCTTCGACATGACCAAGATCACTTTTTTGCTGTTGTAAACGCTGTCAGCCATATTTTCTTGCCAGACTTTTCCCGGCACGAAGTCGCGCGAATGAATGACGTACTCGACTCCGTTCTCATCAAACACAGGCAGAAGAGACTGTTTGATCCAGTCGTAATCTTTGGTACTGTACGAGATGAACACGACGTCTTTGACATCATGATTTTCTTGGTCATCTGTTGAAGAAAATAAGACCACATTTGTAAATTCTGTTGAATAATGCAGATCATAAATGTAGCTATTGCTCTGAACATATAAACGCACCCTGGCTCAGTCCCGCGGGGGGGGGGGGGGGGGGGGGGGGGGGGGGGGGGGGGAAAGACTCCCGACGGGTATGATCGTTGTGCCTTTTAGGGGTTTAAATTCTTGGCTTGGTACCGCTTAGGGTGTTAAATTTAAAATGACTATCGTTAGAGTTATTTTGGTACCTTTTAGGGTATTCAAGCCGGAAAAAATAGGATAGGAACTGGAATTGGTAACTCTTAGGGGTGAAAATGAATTCAAGCCACACCCCACAAAGCGAGATTTTGGAACCTTTAAGGGGTTCCTTTCAAAATCCCCGACAATCCCCCATGTCAATTGTATATGGATTTACCCCTGGAGTTATTTTGTACTTTGCAGCAATAGCCAAGAATACCTAATGGAATGCTAGGCCATCATAGGTTTTAATCCCCTCTCCCCCTCCCCCCCAGATCTTCCCAGCATGTTGTCAGGTTCCCTCAACAATTGCCCGTTCCGAAGTTCAAATGGAGACTGGGAATGAGTTTTTAAATTTTAATTGGAGCCCATCACAAGAAAGAAGTCAGTGTACCGAGTTTGTGGTTGTTTCGTTAGATTGCAACTATGTAGAAGGCTTTCAAACATCAGAAAAATTAGAGACTTTGTATGGATTTGGGGGATGCCATCTCTGAATTATAGACTCATAGACATTTCTATGGAATTTGCAAGGCGACCTTTGACAGCTCACACCTGGTTACTATGCAATGCAACATAACCAAACTTACTCATTTTCATGAGATCTTTCTGATGATGGAATACATTTCTTAATATGACGCAATTTGAAAATTGGTTTAACTAGGGCCCAGTCCGTTTTTGAACTTCGGAATGGGCAATTCGCTGGTACCCATTTATACTCCTGGGTGGACAGAGGCACTGTGAGAGTAAAGTGTCTTGCCCAAGAACACAACATAATGACCCCGCCCAGGAAACACAGACCTCTCAATCCAGAACCAGTGCACTAGCCATTGGGCCACCACGCATGCTCCCTTTGCATAATTATAAGCCTATAGCCCGGCGTGATCATGACATCACCACAGGCAGTCCAAGCTCACTATAAGAGAATACGAGTGCGACTCTTGCTCATGCGCAGTATTGTGTTACAAAGATTCAATTTATAAGGGTATGCATGGAAATACGATGGTTTAGTTTTAGATGGAAAAATTCCAGTGTTTTGTGAATAATATTGACAAGTTTATCCTGGCTTATATTGCTGTGTTGTATTCTTTGTTGTTGTCTGCTGCTCAGGCTGGACGTTGTGATAAAGCCATTTTGGCAAGTTTCCACTACATGTATTAATCGCTTCAAACCGGCCTGAGCAGTGGCAGCAGCGGATCCAGGGGGAGGGTCGGGGGGGGGTCCTGACCCCCCTATCAGACCTGAGGGGTATTTTGCTTTCACCATTATCCATAACAAAACCATCTCAAGGATCCACCAAAATGCACTTTTCAGAGCCTGAAATCTCCAAATTGGAGGGGAGCACTCCCCATTCCCCCCCCCCCCCCCCCCATCCCATGCCTACCCCGAACATGGCTACACTATGTGAAAGGCAGAATAACTACTGCCGTCTACGTCCAAAAATTATCCTTCCGGCTTCACATTTTCAGTAAAACCCTGGGACCCCCCCCCCCCTATCAAAAATTCCTGGATCCACCCCTGTGCGGGCAAACAACAAAGAATACAACACAGCAAGAGGAGACAGGAGAAGTCAATTTTGTTCACAGAACATTTGAATTTATACCACCTAAATCAAAACCATCGCACTTCCATACAAACCCTTACAAACTGAGCCTTTGCAACACAAGAGTCACATTCCCAATATTCTCTTATCGTGAGCTTGGGCTGCCTGTGAAGTCACTCACATTTTTGTGCAAGTGTTGCCAACTTCTTCTTTCTTTTTCTCCGCCACCACATCACAAAGATCAATACTGCCAGCGTCAAGAACAAAATTATTGCGACAACAGAAATGACGACTTTCATCCATACTTTCATCTCCTTGTCTGTGGATTAAAACACCATAAAATAATTATTATTACCTCATTCCCAGGATCTTTCTAGATCCCTCCTCCGTGGTAAGGGCATTTAATAAATTAATAGCAACAACATTATGCATCAGTCAATTCCAGCAGTGCCATCCCCCCACCCCCACCCACCCAGGGCCAACCCCAGGACAGATTGAGCAGCCAGTTCAAATGCCCCACTGTAACAGCTACTAGGGGCCCCTTAGGCCATCACGTTGTTGTATTCATCGAGTTAACAAACAAAATCATAACCCCCGGAATGCCTGTGATGTCATCTTCGGCACTGCCTGGGAAATTACCGCCCCAATTACTGCCAACATGCCTGCAAACTTGACATGATTCAACTTCACAGGCATGCTTAAGCTTGGGTCCCTATGGCATGCTGGCAGTTAAAATATTTAAATGTGACCACCATCTGCACTATTTTAAAATAAAACTGAAGAAATTGCCATCAATGACATTGTCGGCCTACCAGAGGCTATGAGAACCAGGCTTATAATAAATTGGTTATTCATACACACCTTTTGCCTTCACTTCAAGTATAATGGTGTCATTTAAACCACCCACTCTGTCCGAGTTCACAATACAAGTATAATATCCACTGTCTGTATACCTGACATCAAGGATGGTGAGCTGTGTGCGTACTTTAGGTGTACTCCCAACCTCTATGGTATAGAAATCATTTGTAATATTGTAGTGGCCGCTGGATTTGTTTATTTCTTTTCCATTGAATTCCCAAACTAGGAATGTGACAGGGTCGTCAAAGACCTCTTCCCCATGGCAAACTAGCATAGCCTCTGTACCAACGACAGCTGTGTATTTTGGTTTCTCTGCTCTCATTGTAGCACTAGGGCGTTTTGGGGTATCTACAAATCAAATAAAGAGAATGATGTTATTGAACTAGCTGGTCAGCCCATATTGGGGAAATATTTTTTTGCAAGTTTACGGACCTTGCCTTCAGCTCAGTCCATAAACTTTTGCATGCAACTTTTGTAGCTCACTGCTCATGCCATGCAAAAATCCTATTTAACTCCTATGACATTGTTTGTGTCAATTGCAAAATAATAATTATTTATTGTAAGCAATAATATTATTGTAAATGATTTGTGTCGTAGGCTTGTACTTAGCATGCCACATGTGACAAAGTTGTACTGGCATCTAAATCGGCCCTATATTTAATGTTTGAATGTTATTGTTTCAATGAAATTAAGATGGAATTTTCAGGAGATGTTATTTCTATGTGGTCAGGAGAGGAATTTTAAATTGTAATTTTTACTGTAATTTTATTGTCACTGAAAAGCCCCGTGAGGGGAGTGTCAATTAGAGTATCGTATTGTATTGTGATTGGTCTATTAGGATTCTTTTGTTTGGCAACTACAGTCAAACCTGTATTAAGCGGCCCTGTTGTAAGTGATTGCTTTCTTTTATTACAAACTCTGTCATTTCAATAGTCTGTGGTAATAATTAATGCAGATAGATCCCCCACGCAAGAGTTATTTAAAAAAAAAAAAAAAAAAGAAGAAGTTATTATTATGTTTGTATTGTTAACATTTTTCGCCAAACCTGTATTATTATTAAGCAGTCAGTATGCCATTCCCGAGAGTAACTTGAGTAATACAGGTTTGACAATATTTTTTAAGTCGCCTGTGCAGGGTATTCTCGGTTTTCACTGTCACGCCATAAATAACAAAAATCAAACCATTCAATGAATGAAGTCAAGGAATTGACATGTCATAGATAATAAATAAATAAGGAATCAGTCCAGGTCTCAGGTCTGTGCGGTATTCCGTACTCGAGATATTTGTCAAAATGTTCCACACAAATTTATAGAGCTCAGTATGGAGACCCCATGTTGGTGTCCCTCTGAGGGGCACCAACATGGCGGCCGTAAATAGGAAAAAACATCTGGAGTTCACTTTTGCCAGAAAGGAGGTTTGTTTTTCTCTTGTGAACTTTCGAATATTTAGATAAATATTTCTCCTTAAACTTAAATTGTTTAGAATGCTGAAAATCACCCGAAGAGTCAATTTTTAGATACGGAACAACTCTGTCACGGCCGTCCTCCTGATGTCACGTACGATGAAAACTCGGAAATTTAAACTGTTCTATTTCAAAAGGAAGCATGATATCGAGCTAAGTAATTGTGAAAAGATATATATTTAGGTATTCTTTCCTTGAATGAGGGTAAAAACTATGTAGGCCTCGCGGTTTTGAATTTTAGAATTTGATGACGTCACGTGAAAACCAAGAATTGGGTAAGGCGACTGTAGTTGCCCATGCCAGTGAAAGGGTTACAATGTAATACGCAGAAATACCTGTAACACTGACAAAAAAGGTATAATTGTCCTCTCCAAGTGCATTCCTAGCCATGCAAATGTAGTACCCCTGGTCTTTCTTTTGAGTAGCAACTATGCCCAGCTCTGAGTAATCATCTCCTGTTGTTATGTCATATTTATTGTCCTGGTTTACTATATTTTGATTATTTCTGATCCAAGTGATGCTTGGTGTTGGCCATCCTGTCGCATAACACGAAATTGTAGTTCTTTTATTGTCTTGGGTTTCGACTGGACTGGAGTTTCCATAGGCATCTACTGTTGGTTTTGCTGTTACATATTAGACAACAAAAGACATGACATCACTGTATAAATAATGTTAAACCTTTAAAGATGATTTACAGTCTGTACTGCGCAATCTCTGCCTGCTATGTTTATGAGTCGCATACGAAGGAATGTAAATACTAGAGAAAATAGAAATTGTTGTACAAACTTACATTTTTCATCATTATTATATTAAGGTTACCGTATACCTTCAAAGGACAGAATTGGTCCAAAAACACGTTTCCACTTAGATATGTAGTTTACATGATGACCTTTCATATAAAGAAAATTCTATGGAAATCCGATAATTATTAACGGAGAAATACAGTGTGAGAGACTTAACCGGAAGTGAGGTGTGAGTGGAATGTGAATACTTCTCCCGCTGTTTTCTCAAAATCTATTTCGGGCTGATAGAGGCGTCTTTAAAGAGTTACAACTCAAAGGGAATTTGAGCGATTGACCTCAAATTTGGACAGTATCTAGATTAACATATAAACAACAAAAAAGTGTCGGGGAATTTTTTATTTCGGAAAACTTTTTCGTTGGGAGCCGTTTCCGTGCGATCACTACATATTTTTTTCGCCCTATTTAGAAAATGCTCTCTATCTTTTCACTGCAATTGAATATGGGGAATCCCGACAAGTTTTTTTAGCGCTTTGGGTCCGGAAACCCGAAAAATATCAAATTAGCGAAATATATAATTCGCGCAGAGTTGTAGCTTTCAAAAGCTGATTCGGACCCTTGTATTTAGACATCGCGAAAAATTCGACAATTCATTTTATTACATAATGGTTAGTATATTTAGATAGCCAGCTCTATAAGCTTTAATTTGATATAGGGTTTTAGGTATCTGGAGTTTAATCCGGACGCGCTACATTTTTTAGACTTGAGACACCCCTGAAGGTACACGGTAACCTTAACGCCAGATATCCTTGCCAAACAATAATAACAAGTAGATCAGAAGAACCTCGGCGTTATCCCAAACCGACGTTTCAGCTCATCGAGCATTCAGGAACTTAACGACACGTAATGCATATGGCGGACTCAAAAACTT
Source organism: Desmophyllum pertusum (assembly GCA_029204205.1). NCBI lineage: Eukaryota > Metazoa > Cnidaria > Anthozoa > Scleractinia > Caryophylliidae > Desmophyllum > Desmophyllum pertusum. The sequence continues at coordinate 993,859 of MU825873.1, read as the reverse complement.
CATATTTAACAACTTCATGTACGCTATCACCAAAGTGTAACGTATCAACAAATTCAAAACAAAATGTAAACAAACCCTGAGCATATAATTTTTTTTTTTTAAGTGACTGTCAGTGGTGATTTTTGGAAATTTCGAAAAACCCTTAAAAGGTATGAGAATCATGTTTTGTAGATGTGCCCCAAATTCATTTTCACCCCTAAAAGGTACCAAACCATTCACTGACAATTACCGTATTTCCACAAATAATAGCCGTCCCTCGATTAATCACCCCCCTCAAATAATGGCCCCCCTTTGGTGAAAATATTTGAAAATAATAATTGCCTCCCTCAAATAACTGTTCATCTTTCAGCCTCTGGTATTATCCTCTGATATACCAGCCGCCAGAAGCTGGGTTTACTTACTAAATAGTACTGTCAAAATGTTGTGACTATTTACTAGATACCACCCAGTTTTCATGTTGAAAAATGTTAATTGGGTGATTCCAGAAAATATCCATACCCTACCACGGGTGGCATCGATATTTTACCCCCCCCCCCCCCCTTGGCCTTCGGGAAATTCCAAAATGCTCTTAACCCCAATGCACTCGGAATGCCATAATCATTAACCCCCCCCCCCCTCTTTGGAATTCCCGTTTTCTTTCCGACCACTCTTTAATTCTCCCTATCACCTCCAACAAAGTACTTACTGGAATTTGTGCTTTCTCTCCCTCCAAAATCATAATTTTCCGTCAATCAAACAAGCAACACAGTTTAAGTATTGTTATAGATACCATACCTTTCCTTGTAATATATAGTTCCTATCTTCTAAGCGTTATCTTTAAATTACTTCTTACCACCAAAATCTGTCAGGCGTTTCCATTTTGTAACGAGAGAGACGGTACAAGTTTTCCGCATACAACGCCATGGCTTTTATTTATCATGTGATTGAAAGTGGTAAGAAATGTGGATTTTTTTTATAATTTATTAATCTATAATAACAAGAAATTCATCAACTTTAGGGCCTCTGGAGCTTGCTGTACAACCCACATTCTTTAGCCTGCGTCGCAGCCGGCATCCGGTGTCAAAATCCTCGTATATATACCGTCTGCGCAACGGCTCCAAAAGCTTGTTCTGATATCCCGCAGGTTTGCAAGGATATGTGTATCCATTTTTGATTGGCTAGATTCTTACGCGCTTTGTGATTGGACAAAAATCTTGCGTAACAGATCACGCACTGCTAAAAATAAATTACTTTTGTACTTTGCATTTCAAAAGATCGAGAAGGCTATGTCTGATTCGTCCGTTTATTGTAAAACGAAAGAGTATTGCTCGCAAAGGGATGGAAACAATTCGAGTTAATCGCCGAAATCGAGAGTCTGAAGATATCTTTGCGAGCGATCGAAAACAACAAGTACATCTGCAGAAAACTGTGTTGCGAAACACAAATTCGAGCCGCAGAAATTGTCTAACATTCTCTCACATGTACGAGTTGCATTAGCGATTTAAAGTACCGGCAACTGATGAGATCCATTTGGAGGACCGAGAACATGGTCTTGCCTGAACAAAACCAAATAGTGGCATATACAACGCGCAAAACGGTCGATAAACAAGCGCGAAATATTTACATTTTTAAACCGAGCGAACAAAGGTCAAAACAATCACACCACGCGCCAGTACTTGGCCTGTCAACACCTTTTATTTCATTCATGCAAACCCGCGGGATATCAGAACAAGCTTTTGGGCGCCGTTGCGCAGACGGTATATATACGAGGATTTTGACACCCGCGGATACCGGCTGCAACGCAGGCTAACATTCTTCTGCATGAATGCGAACACTTGCCTGATCGATTTATATCCTGCTTCCGCGGTCGTCAGTTTGTGCCTGATTTATGAACTACATTCTCGTCCCCAGAGGCCACGATCCTTTTGGTCAGCACCAAGAATCGAGACCTCTGGCCAGTTCCAACACCGGAAGTCCGCGAATCTGGCCAGAGGTCTCGATTCTTGGTGCTGACCAAAAGGATCGTGGCCTCTGGGGACGAGAATGTATGAACTAGAAAAAGTCAACAGATTTAGCGTTTTCAAGCGAAACTCTCCCTGCGTTCGCCCTCTGGAAATCCAGATCTGAAACCCCTCATGCCTTCGGAATTCCAGTCCAAAGACCCCCCCTTGCCCTTGCCCTCAGAATTCCAAGATACCGCCCATGGTATGGGTATGGTTATTTTCTGGAATCGCCCATTTGCAGTTATTTAATAATTATGTACCTGCAAGGTGCACTGTGACACTATCTGAGCCAATAAATACACCATAAATGCACTTGTATTCCCCTTCATCCTGTGTATGGAGACCCTCTCTGAGCACAAAACTTGACCAGAATGGAGTGTCCTTCTTACCAGTGCGCATAATCCTAGTGCCATTTCTAAGCCATTGGAATTTTGCCCATGAGTGGCTGAAGCAACGTTAACTGTGCAGTTAAACAAGACAGACTGGTTTCTGTACTTGATGATCTGGTTTTGACTGGACTGATTATTTGGACAGCTGGTTCTACCCTCGTCAATCCTGCGAATACAGTAAATTTGAACCGGCAGGTATATTTGCAGGTTGCAGGTTGCATTGCGCAAGTCAACTGCTAACCCTAACCCCAATAATTACAATAGGCTAAACAAATTAGGCTATTTAAGGCTAACCATGATGCCATTCTCTGCCTCAAACTGCATCTACATGTATACAATGGTTCTAAAAATAGTCTCAACCTGCAAATAAAACAGTCCAATTTGGACTAGTATTAGGCCCTGATTACATGAGACCGGTACGAACTCAGACCGGTATGATTTCAGATCGGTCTCCATATAAATGCTTGTTTCTGTTTACATGAAGCCGGTCTGAAAAATCATCTCATGCCGGTTTCACTCATTCCGGTTGCTGAACCGACACGAATGACTCAGATCGGTCTGAAGTCGGACCGAGGAACCATGTAAACACGAGCAGAAAGAGTCAGACCGGTCTGAGATGATTTTTCAGACCGGCTTCATGTAAACAGAAACAAGCATTTGTATGGAGACCGATCTGAAGTCCGTATCGGTCTGAGTTCGTATCGGTCTCATGTAATCGCGTCATACTTTCAGACCGGTCTCATGTAAACTTAATCGTACCGGTCTGAGTCGTGCCTGTCAGAGTTTGTACGGTCTCATGTAACCAGGGCCTTAGTTTAACCACACTTTAACTTGCAAAATAGATCAGCGAGAAGAAAATAAAGATAACAGACTAGCTAAACAGTCAAGATGTTTTTTTTAGCACCTGATCCCTGGGGGATTCCAAAAAGATTATAGCACAGGTTTCATGGGCGATGAAGGTTCAACTTGATAGCTAACTGTGTTCAATTTCCGTTTTAGTGTATAAATTTGTTGTTGTTTGTGAAGAGATTAACCATAAATTTATTGTAGTTTGTTTACAGTGTCCACAATAATTAGTACAGCAGTGCTAAATCCTCTGACACTTAAATAAAGTTGTTTATTTTTTTATTTTTTTTTATTTAAGCTTAACGTGACTAACTATAAGCTTAAATGTGACTGTTTTGCAAACTGGACAATTTTACTATGCGTTCCCTTAATGTTTGCTTTTTGCAATGAAAAGCACTTTATTCGAGTTAGATGCTAACTAAAAACTAAATGCGAGTTCCTGTTTGAGCTTTAGTTAACTTATTTGTGTTATAAAGCTAAAATATTCAAATACATGTAAGTTAAGCTTATAAGCTTACAAAGTTCGAACTCATTCACACTTTACACGAATTCAGCGGAGCGTTCATAGGAATCCAAGTAACAGATTTTAGATTCTCACCTACACAGAAGACTATCAGCACAACAGCTACTCTGGAAAAACTGCCGATTTCCGAGTAGCATCTTCCATCTGTACAAGTTCCGCCACAACATCCACGCATCGGAATGGGTCCCAAGGCTTTTCCCGAGGGGGTAGGTGCAAGTGAATTCCCTTGATCCTTTGCGCTCTCTCTAAAAGGTGTTTGTAACACAACATAAACACAGTAAAAAAACACAGTTTCTTTGCTTTCTTTCTTTTCAACTTCCTTTTCAACTTCCTTTTAACTCTGTTCCTCGAAAATCGCGAAAATTAAAGTACTTGGGTGGAAAATGTGTACAAGATCGTGAAAATTTAGTGTCACGAAAGATCCGGAAGTAAAAGAAGACATAAAAGAAACCGGAAATGAAAATGAAAAGTACAGTGCGTCACAAAGCCGCACGGATGGATATATAATACCGCTAAAACAATCAAGCACCGTATGTTGCCAAAGCAATAAAATGTTCAATATTGAAAACTGCAAACAGGAAAACGAACAGGCTAGTTTGCCTGCAAGTTTCAACTAATAATTTGTATTTTCATTTGTTTTGCCTATAAAATCTGGGCCCCTTTAATTTTCTCCAAGAGAACTAATAAACGGACTTGTTGAACAATGGACTCGAATGCTGTTTTATTTTAAAAAGACATTTGAATTTCACATGGATCAGTGATAATAGGTATTTATATTGCGCAAATTACAAAACAAAACTGGTTCAAATGCGCATATTCTATATATAACATGACTGTGCACTCTTAATTGTTGCATTTAATTACGGCTACGCAAGCTATTACCTTAATTTATGTGCTCCCACGCACGAACGTGTGAAAGGGAGGTGAGGGGTTGAACGCTCCTCCTGGAGGAAGCAGATGAAATTCAGGCTAAAGATATCTAAAAAAAAATATTAATGAAAAGACTCCAAAAAATCATAGTTAATAAAAGGAATGGTTATGAAGCCCGACAAAAGTCTTTGTTATATGTTTTTGTTCGCTTTTTTGGCCTTGACCCTGCACAAACCTGACAAAATACAATAGGTGTTTACGTGTGTTCAAGCAACTAACCAATAGAAACGTTTCGATTACGTAATTCATGCATAGTGTATGAGCGCAAAACAAAAGATTGTGCAGGGTCGTGGACCTTCCAACATAAATCTTGGCATCTTTGTTTGCTCCTTTGAAGTTTGCCGGCCTTCATAAACCATTTCCCTCCATTAACTATGGAAAAATCAATGATCTAAACAAACACATGCGCGCACCCTCCTCTCCTCGTGTTTTTAATGGTCCACCCCTAAATTCAATTTAAAATTCTCAGAATGGTATCTGAAACAAAGCGGAAACGCTTCACACAGTCATTCACTTGAAACAAACAAATACGCGATAGTGCGCTCCAGTGCGGTCACGATCCATTAAACCTCAGCTCGCGTAAGCAGCAAACCAGTCAAAGTAAAATCACGAAACGTACGTAGATCGCGGTGAAAACGTGTTTCAGGTCTTTCAGCTATATGGGAGATATTTTTTCCTTCTCGGTGAGTGTGTACTGTTAATAGTGCTGCAGGCGTGAAGCTTTAAGAAGCTTTGCTGATTGACTTCCCTCGCTCAGTGATAGCTAAAGCACATGAACTCAAGTCTGGATAACAAGTAAGTACCAGCTACTGTACATGTTGCAGTTAAATTCAGCGTCGTGATCTGAATCGTATAACTTTATTTGGTAGCCCTGGCTTTTGAGCTATGTATGGCATGAATTTGGTATGATCTAAACAAAATCCCTCCAGAATATTAAACAAATTAATGCTACGCTTCGCCTTGGTAGCGCAATGAGATGAAATCACGAACACATAGATCAATATATTGTAAGGACCAAATCAGTTTGTCCCATGTCTACAGCGGTCAAACGTGTGTCCTTGCAGTCAAGCGTTTTAAATGTCAGTATTTATTTTTCCTTTACCACAGCACAAAAACACAATCGATGCATGAGTAACCGGCTTTCAACTTTGAAGTAATATATCAAACACGAGAGACAGTGTTTCATCAGGATATCCAAACACCGAGAATGGAGTTGAAAATACGACGCGCAGCGGAGTATTTTTGACGAAATTCGAGGTGTTTGGATAGCCGATGAAACACTGTCTCGAGTGTTTGATATATCTTCTCAATCGAAACAAAAACTAAGGAGTAAACGGAGAAATAAAATCGTAAAAATCTATGCTAATTAAGACCGGGTTTCCAAACCACCGACACGGTTATGATTTCCTTTGTTTTAACTTGATGAATTATTAATGAGTTTGAGAATGGTATATATTTACATTTTGGGTTCAGTATGAGCGAATTTAAATATTTCGAAGAAACTTCAACGTGATTTATGCCGATCAGGTTTTGGAATTTTATTCTACAAATCAAATTATTTTATGGATTTTCACAATAATCATTCCATGTGAAATTCAACACAATTATTATAATTACAGGGTCAGTTAAATAATGGTTAGGACAGGAGTACTAAAAAGCGAACAATGTACGATTCAGAAAACAGATTTGCGCATTCCCTGCACACAACAAATAACAACAAATGTGCCACGTTGTCGAAAATCTAATTAAAATTATTGGATACCCTCAGGAGCCCATCACTAGTGATGGGCTCCTGATACCCTGAGATAGCCAATAGAAAGTCAGATACATTCGATCCGCAGCATGGGTATAATTACGGCACATGTTCCACAGCAGGGCGCAGTACAGATACAGGCCCTTTTGCAGCTGGAGGTCACGTGATCAACCCGAATAGGCGCGATGACTTGAAAAGTGACACGAGTTCTCCTGCAAATTTTCTCCATAAAATTAAATATGCTTCCCTGGCTAATTTTCCATTCAAACCGCCATAAAACTTTACAATTAAACGTCAGTGGCCTCAAAATTTTACAGTTGTGTGCTTAGTTGCCAGGCCTTTGAGCGGAAGCGAGGCTTGAGTTGACTTGTTTTGATGCAAACCCTGCTTTTCATCAAGCTTTTCATATGTAAATCATTGTTGTTACACTAACTAGTTCAGCTGGTCTCCATCGTTTCAAGGTAAACCCCAAAACAGTCGCTTTCACACAGAGGTCTGGTTACATTTGATAGAACTGTAAACCAATCTCGTACCCAGAGCCTGCGTCCCCCGAGACCAGCCGTCGAGAAACGCGTTACCCTCTCGACCGTTGGTCCGGAGAAACGCAGCTCTGGGTACGAGATTGAGTTTTGAGCCGAGCGGCAGTTTTGGCGGGAACAGCGCACGCGCAGTTCGTTTGACCGCTGAGAACCCTCTCCGCTTTTGTAGTGCAGTAAAATGTATTAAAATGTGGATGGGGAATGGACTATTACAGCTTCATACGGAAACCATGAGAGGAAAATGGTTCTCAGTACTATTTGAAGAAATACGGTAGCAATAGTTCATTAATTGACGCAACACGTCCTTGCATTTATTACAGTCTTGAATAAACACCTGGATTGAATAATGAATATGATTCAACAACAACATCGACAAGTAATAAGGAAAAGAAGTAGTGAACAAGGCGAGAACGGATGCCCAGAGAAGAAGGAAAAAGCGGAATTAGACCAAGAAGAAGAAGAAGCCCAAACAGCCGAAGAAGAAGAAGATGGGAGCCAAATATCTGTAAAAGTAACACAAGTAACAGTGACAACACACAGTCAAACTGAGGTATGCCTTCAGTATTCTCGCGGCTTCACACTTTTTACGTTACGCTGTACTTTAGCTAGGAGACACCCCCAAGTACCCATCCATCGGGGCGTTCTGGGGTGGGGGGTGGAAGTGGTCTTGTATGGCAAGGTCTAATTTGGAGGGGCGCCGAGAGTCAAGAGGGAGGACAACTTAAATTAAACGCTTCCTCCCATCCAACCTCCACTGATAGTCCTGATAGGGAAGTAAATCTGAAGACGATTTGCAAGGGCTCCTGGCAAGTAGCAATACTCCTAGTCTCTTAATGCTAACGTGTCTGAAGCGCCGGCACCAATGGGACATAATTTTATCTAGAACTTTCTAGAGTTTCTTTCACTGATACTGCATGAGTCTTTATTAAAACAATACTACGCAAACAGACGTGCGAGTTAATAACTGAATAGAGACATTAAACTACATGTAAGTATACTAAATAACGCAAAAATGACATCTATTTACAAAACAGAGCTTAAATCTTTCAACAACAACAACAACAACAACAAACAATTTTTATTTTGCATTTATAAAAATTAGGTTACATTTTTTGAATAAATTATTTTAATAGTAGCATTAGTTCGTAATAGTATTTGAGTAATTAGCTAATTATAGTAAATGCCTAGAGGTTAAATGAACTGGAGGGTTTTCCTAGTTAACCTCTGCGTGGTAAAATGTAAAGTTTCGAGCACATTGCGAAGGGAGCTCAGGATCCAGGGTTGTTTTCACTGCTTTGAGTTTGGACGAAAGAAAAACAGTAAACCTTTCGGACCAGGGTAGATTTTACTTCACTCTAGAATATTGTTTCGGTGTTTTTCATTTCAGACGCAAGAAGGTCAGCCATGTTGTATCCAGTCGGTTCTTCGTCGTGATCGGAGAGTCAGGCGCGGAGAACCTAGTGGAAACCTTCTAAAGGCTGGATCTGGAGGAAATGGGAAAAAAATCGCTGTTGACTTCACGGGTACTCTACGGATGTTCCCGCAACAGGTATTTAAACGCCCCCGCGAACGAACGGTCCCAATATTATATTTTCTTCAATATTCGCCCAACACATTGTTGGGTCATGTTGTCTGATGTTGTGCGGATGCTGAGCCTGTTCAAACAGTTACAAGAGGGAGGCGGCGTGGCCGAGTGGTTTAGAGAGCGCTGGATTTGAAATCTGGAGGTCCCTGGTTCAAATCCTCCACCCTGCCACTAGCTGGATTTGCTCTCGGTAGTCCCGAGTTCAACTCCTCGGCCCCGCTTTGTAAATAGCCAACGGGACAGCCTCCCACCAGTTGGGATTCTTAACAAGTTTATGTTCTATTTACAATATTTGTTTCTTCATTTACAGTGTCCACAATTAGTACAGCAGTGCTAAATCCTCTGACACTTAAATAAAGTTGTTTTATTTTTATTTTATTTATCGTTCCAATATTTGTATTAGTAACTGTTTGAATGCGAGTGCAATTAAAGATTTACACTGCAAGTGATATTTGAAAATGCTCTCAAAATTGTACGAGCCTTTAGGCGGGTGCAATTTGAAAGAATTTTCAAATATCACGAGTAGTGTAAATCTTAATCCCTCGAGCTTTCATACGATTACGAACGCGCGCTCATTAATGTGCACTGCAGTAAAAATTAATTATAAATATGCCTGCTCTCAGCCAATCATAATGAAATAATTTTCTCAGTCCTGCTTCTCGTTTTGTTTAGAGTGTTTTTGATGATCACTTAAGCCCTGGCCAAACGGAGACGCAAGTAGACGCAAGTTTTCAACTTGCGTCCACTTGCGTCTCCGTTTGGCCACGACTTGCGTTGACTTGCGACGACTTGCGTTCACTTTGATAGAGATTAAATTTGATCGCAAGTAGACGCAAGTTTTTCACCGTTTGGCCACCCAACGCAAGTCAACGCAAGTTTTTTTTGTTTACTTCTAGTACTGAATTGCAGCGCGCGCAGGAGCATTCAAATAGCTTTCTTTTTGGCAACTTGCGTACACTTGCGATAAACTTGCGACTCCGTTTGGCCACCAACGCAAGTCTGTACGCAAGTTCAACTTGCGTCTACTTGCGTCTCCGTTTGGCCAGGGCTTTACAGTGAAGTATTCTAAAATGTACATAATTTTTTTCAGTCGCAAACTCCCTTCCAAATATTACCTAACCATTTTTTGAAACGCAAAAGTCCCTCAATAATAAGCCTCTCCGATAATAACACCACCCACCCTCCCCCAACTTCCCCCTCCCCACCCCGCTCTCCGAAAACAAGCCGAAACAAGTCACGACCTGCGCATGTGCGAGATTAGTCACAGATTAGCCAATCTCGTTCCCAGAGTCCTCGTTGCTCTTGTCCAGCGGCGAAACGGGCAACAAGGACCTCTGGGGGAAAGCGATGACATGTAACCATAATTCCGAAGGAGCGTACACATGCGCAGTAGAACCAGAAGCCCAAGAATCCTATCATGGCAGATCGCTTCCCCTAGAGGTCCTTGTTGCCCGTTACGCCGCTGGACAAGAGCAACGAGGACTCTGGGAACGAGATTGCAGTTTTGCTTGAGAGTTGAGATGCCGCTTGAGATTCAAAGCGGTCCGCCATCAGTTGAATTTAGTAATTAAAAGTGGTTGAATTTTGATCTTGTTTCTTGCGTTATTTTGTTTCGTTAGTGAAGTACTTTTCATATTACTGAAAAGTACCTCACATAGCAATTATGGAGAAATCTCATTTAGTTTCAATAACATTCAAATCAAAAACGTTAAGCAACCGCAAGAGAAAATAACCGTTAGCATAAACTTTTAACTCATTCACGTTGTGCTTCCTTTAATCTGTTTTACTTTCAGAATTCCACCTAGAAAAGAGTGATGACAAACAAGCGAATGCCTTGAGGTACCGTGCAGGCGATGACAATTATTACCTGGCTGTCAAAAAATTCGGCGAAGTATATCTCCGTGTAAGTTGAATTAAATATGAACGTTACTCCTTACTAATAGAGCGGTTTTCAATCGAGTGTCGTAAAACCAAAACCAAAACCAATTACAATGGACAATCACATCAAATCATGTATACAACACAATGAACCAATGTGAACTCGAAGCAAATACACTGCAAGTACACGTAACCGGCGCCAAGCGCGGGAAAACGTGTGTAACCAAGTTGCGATTGGTTCAAGTTGGTTTTACATCTGATTGGTTGAGTAGGTGGCGCGAGATTTTTTAAACCAATCACAGAGCGTAGTAATGCAAAACCAAAGCAATTCAATTCAGCGATTACTTTCGACACTCAATTGAAAACCCGCTCTAACAAGATACTTCCGTTTTCTGGTCAACGATGTGACGATCCCTGGATAGGATCGATCGCTTTTGTGGATTAGTCGGAGAGGAACGCATAGAGCTGGGAGAGTCAATCGTAACCCGAGTGGGAGAGAGACCAAAATATGCAGGAGGGGAAGGGCAGCGAGCAGCCTACTCTGAGAGAGATCAAAATAGATTAGGAGAGAGGTGGTCCATCCCCGCCCCATAATCCTTGCCGGCCCGTTCCTCTTGGGGTCGCCGATCGCTCCCGATGCTTCCTAAACAAGTCAGCTGCATAGAACGCTAAAAAAAGTCTACAGAATAGCAAATAACGTAATCAGGTTATAATTACTGTGATTTAATATAATTTCTCCGTTTTTCTTAATTTTCTTTTATCAACAGAAACTGGTTAACTTCCCCACAACTGACAAATACTTCTTTCATATTAAAAGCGTCGGCCCTGAGGTTGAAACTTTCCACACCTTCAAGTCTCTGAAAACAGGAGAGTATCTACACTGTGGTGACGATGGTAGGGCGTTCATGAAGGAGCGGAAACCATCGGTGACGCAGAGCCTGAAGATCGACAAACTTGGTTCAGTTACAAGACAAACCACAAAACACAAGAACACTTTATTCAAATCAAAAAAGAGGACATGGTTTTCACTGAGAATGGGAGTTTCATCGAGTGTGAAACCGTTATGGAAACATTTGAAGACACTGAAGATTCAGGAAAGGGGAACTCTAAGGAACCGGAGCAGGGGACCTCCGAAGATTCGAGAGTGGCGAAGAACTCTGAAGATCTAGAAGTAGGCAACTCCAATCCAGGGAAGGAGAGCAGCAATGACCCACGGAGAGGGATAACTGAGAAGCTGGTAGAAGTGACCCCCGAAGACCTGAAGGAAGGGAACACAGAAGATTCGGGAATGGTGGAGAACTCTGAAGATCCAGAAGTAGGGGATTCCAATGAGCCAGGAAAGGAGAACAGCAATGATCCAGGGAGAGGGATAACTGAGAAGCTGGGAGAAGTGATCTCCGAAGACCTGAAGGAAGGGAGCACAGAAGATCCGGGAATGGTGAAAAGCTCTGAAGATCCAGAAGTAGGGGATTCCAATGAGCCAGGAAAGGAGAACAGCAATGATCCAGGGAGAGGGATAACTGAGAACACGGGAGGAGTAACCCCAATGACATGATGGAGGAGAACTCCGAAGATCCATCCTAGGAGAACTCCAAAGACGCAGGAAAGAATACCTGCTTGAGATTTCTAAAAAGTTGAAGTATTTAGCACAGTTATCCGAAAACGTACGACATCGATAGATATGTAATGTATACCAAATAGAAAACGTTTTCCGTGTGTCCATAGAGTTATGGTAAACGGCATGAGTGCTGAGTTTGGGAGAATTAACGAGAAATGCTGTGGAAACACGAGCCGTAATCGAGTGTTTCCACATCAATTTCGAGTTCTCTCAAACTTTCACGAGTGTTACCATAACTCCATGGAAACACAGGGAAAACGTTTTCTATTGTTTTTTATGAGATAAAAGCACGAAGCAATTTTTCTATGTTTCCATAGAGTTATGGTAAATGGTTTTGAGCCAATCAGAGCGCGCGTAGTATCTTGTTTATTTCATCAATGGATATATCAAACACGATAGACATAGACAGTGTTTCATCCGATTTCCAAACACCGAGAAAAGAGTTGAAAATACGACGCGTGTAGCTAAGTGTTTTTACTAGTAACGAAATTTGAATTCAGAGAAGTTATGACGAACAGCTAAGCTACGAAAAGTAAATAAATATAACATAAACTTTGAAAGCAAAAATTTAAGCTATCAAAAATAAAATGGAATATTTAAATAAGGGTTGATGATGTTATGTTAATTTACTAGCTCCTACGCGCGCCTGTAGGGACGAAGAGAGGAGGGGAGGCGAGGTCGAACGTTCCTCCGCTCCCAGTAAACTAGTGTCGTGACATCTCGTTTAAGGGGACACAAACTTTTGTCCCGGAAAAATTAATACTCACATAATCTTTGTATTAAGAAGGGTCCTCTTAATAGGTTCCACTGTATCTCCAAAACATATTCATAAAAAGACTCCGAAAAATCACGCGTGCAACCTCCTAATCCTTCCCTCGTGTTTCTAATCGGGTCCTAATATTCTCTGAAGGGTAACAAAGCGGAACGGCACTTCAAAAAGTCATTCACCCGAAACAAACAAATACGCGATAGTGCGCTCCAGTGCTGTCACAATCCATCAAATCTCACCTCGTGTACGCAGCAAACCAGTCAAGGTAAGATCGCAACACGTACGTTGACCCTCTGTGAGACGTGTTTCAGTTGTATTGTATGGCGCGTTTTCAGGGTCAAAATTAAAAACTAACTTTTCTCCATTTTCTTACCTGCGAAGTAAAATGTCACGCATTTCCTGTCTTTGAAATAAGACATCGTACATCCCTTTTGACCTACGAAACAATACATGCCGCTTTCCTTGAATTCCAAAACAAAACATTCCGCGTTTCCTGACTTCTCAAAATATAACGTCGGCATGTTCTGACTTTCACTGTAATAAATTACCGCATTTGCTGACTAAAACGATACAACATATCCTGTATTTCCTGCTGAACAGCAATTTTACTTCATAATGAAAATTTAACTGGTGACAAACTGACATTCGCTTTCATTGCTTCATTCTGATTTGTGAATGCGCGTGTTCTGACTTCTCAATTCTACCAGGCGTTCCTTGTCCGCGCAGGCCTGGACCCAACAATATTAAAACAGTGACCGCGGGCAACTTTCGCGCCCACTTTCGTCTGACAACACTACGATCACCGCGAGGTTTTAATACTAAAGTTATGGCTAATTCCTCGCAAAATATTTTAAGAGAAGCGGCTGATCGTCTTATTCAGACGGCAGAACATCTAGCATCCAGGTCTTCGACGACTTCTGATGGGGCAAGTTTGTCTGCGACAAGTTCTGTGGCACTGAGAATACGACTCCATTCCTTCCCGGCTCCGCGAGCAGTGCACCACTGATCGCCTCGTCAGCTGCTACCGAGTATGCAAGGTTGTTTGGTTACAGGCCTCCAACTGCAGCGCCCCCTACCACCTCCACCAGCGAGGACGTCTCACGTGGAGCAGATCGTTTGTTTGCTTGGCGTACAGCAATCAAACGCATCCACCAACGCCAAGCGAACGGGTTGAGTTAGCGCTAAACAACCTGGGGGAAAAGCGGATAGAATTCTCTCGTGAAGGGAACGGGGCGCAGATACACGAAGCTATCATTGGTACCTTCCCTTCCCTGACAAGCGGATACCAGCTTCTTCGAAATTCCGAGGACCGTGGGAAAGAACTGATGAAAATCCCGATGCCATCGGAGTGGCTTTTCTGTCGATTTCTTAAAAGTGTCCTAGGCCAAGCGAAAGGTTTTTCTGCGCCCTCTTACCATTACCATTACATGTACCTTGCATGTGGAGAATATCGATCCTGCTCATAATAGACAGGGCTGTAGAATTGGCTTTTGCATAAAGACCCCCCCCCCCCCCCCCCCCCCCCCCATTGAGGACTAAGGAATTCCATGTCCTCAACTGCATTTTCAGAGGAGCCCCCACGGAATTCCTCAAAACTTACTCCTTACTTAATATCCCCAGGAATTCCTTGATATTACAAGGAGTTTTACCTCCCTGGAATTGCAAGGTAATCCGTCTAGAAATGTCGGGTATTGTGATCTCATAATCCACAAGATATTGAAGCTGCTCCCGTGGAATCTCAAACCTTGGACGCCCTACCGTTCCAGACTGGCTGGCTATTGCTGGAGAGGAATGAGACCAATTCCGCTCTACCTCCGATAACATTCGCGTCAAAGTGGCGAGTGAGGTTCGAACCAAATCAAACAGCTGCATTTTGTCAGCAAGTCGAACCAAATGGCGAGCTAGATATTTGTTGCAATCGGAACAGGACATAATCAGCCACATCTTCACTGACTGCGTCCTGTTGAAGTCTTCTTGCAAGGTCGATTAACGTATGGCGAAGATTGCCCAAAAATTGCTCTTGAACAGCGGAAAGACGAGAAGCCGCAACCATGAAAATTTTAGCGCGGTACATCAAAGAATTTGGAAAATATCGACCAAATCTCCTGCGGTGCTTATGTCTGGAAAAAAGATGAGACTGTCAAACAGTCAGCAAGACATCTAACCAAATGTCACTCAAAATCGCGCTTTTCATGGATCGCTTGGATGAACTAATTACTTTTAAACATAATTTCTCATGTGGTTTCCGTTTTTAATTTGGTACAGGACGTCGCGCGTGACTTGAGAGATCCTGTGCTAATTCTTTTCGGGCACGTTCGGGTACGAAATATGTATTTCAATACCATATTTTAAAATACGTCGGGAGAGAAAACATTACATGGCGAAAAAATTATATTTATTTCGAACAGCCAGAAACCTTTCGATTTAACCCCACTATTAAAATACATGGCACGTATTCAAATCGATGATTTCAGCTCTGACCATCCCTATACCGGTACTGATGTCCATGGGGGCTGATAATCTTCCAAAAAAAAAAAACATAAAAATAACGTGACGATTGAAATATAATATTTATGAAAAATAAAGTACTTTTATTATTACTTTATACAGTACATGAAAATTTAAAACAATTCAAAATTTGGGATTTTAGAAATGTAAGAAATCGAAGGAAGTCAATTAAATATAAAAGGAAATTCTTAGTTTGAGTATTTTCTAGGTAAAATTAACATATTATATTGTTAGTTATCATTCATTAATTAATGCTGATTACTGGCTCAGTTTCCACATGTTCCACGAAGAACCGTAGCCGCAAAAAACGACCAAAAAAAAATGCTAATATAAAAAAAGAAACTCAAAGCAGCGAGAGCGGGCGTGCCGCCTGAGCTCTCAGCCACCTCAGTCGCTTCACGGGCGTGTCACCTGCAAAAACGACCAAAAAAAATGCTAATATAAAAAAGAAAACTCAAAGCAGCGAGAGCGGGCGTGCCGCCTGAGCTCTCAGCCACCTCAGTCGCTTCACGGCGTGTCACCTGCAAAAACGACCAAAAAAAATGCTAATATAAAAAAGAAAACTCAAAGCAGCGAGAGCGGGCGTGCCGCCTGAGCTCTCAGCCACCTCAGTCGCTTCACGGGCGTGTCACCTGCAAAAACGACCCCAAAAAATGCTAATATAAAAAAAGAAACTCAAAGCAGCGAGAGCGGGCGTGCCGCCTGAGCTCTCAGCCACCTCAGTCGCTTCACGGGCGTGTCACCTGCGAAAACGACCCCCCAAAAATGCTAATATAAAAAAGAAAACTCAAGCAGCGAGAGCGGGCGTGCCGCCTAAATATTTCTTTCTTATGTATGTCAAATTTATATCGTTTTTAATTTATATCAAATTTGACTAGGCCAAGTTTTGTGGTCGCTGGCCATCAGTCGATCAAAAACAGACACACTATCAACACCCCTCCCCCTGGTGTTGACTATATTATTTTACATTTAATGTATTATTTAAAGTGATACCACCCTCGTCAATTGTGATCAATTTGAAACATAGTGGTGGATGGGATAAAAATATGTGAAACCAGTATGACATTTGAAAATGCACTTATCCCCCACACCAGTCCCCCCCCCCCCCCCCCCCCCAACTCCCTCCCGCCGCTACACAAAGAAAGGTTTTAGATGAATGTAAAATTATGTACTGATTAGATCAGATACCTACCCCAGTTCTTCCTAACTTGGTCAGATTTGATCATGGTCTGCCATCCATCGTCTGGTATCTTTGCTTCTAGTTTAAAATAAAGTAGAACCCAATCCGGAACGCGAAACTGCTGCATATATTGCTGTAGGACATCAGGCACAAGAACATCAAGACCTCTTTTCAACCCCTTTTTTTTCGGTCACTGTGTTCACGATCTCAGCGATGATGTTTCGAGCTTCACTCGGTACCTTCTCTGGATCTCAACAGCCCTCCACAATGACCAAGTGTCGAGGTAACGAGGACATCTCGATATATTCTGGTACTTTAACCCGAACCATTCCGGATCAGGAGAATCGCCATTGCTACGGGTCAGGTCATGGTACGAGACCTTTTGGATTTCTTCCGGAAAAAGGCGAAAAAAACGTAGATCTCGAGGAAAGTGCGAACTGTGTCGCGCGAAAGCGAACTGCGAATAAATTATAAACTTCGCGCCTTCGTACTGTACACAATGGTACATTCGCGCTATGTACAAATGTACATTACCGATTGGTTTTAGAGTATAGCAGCAGTTAATCATTAGTTGTTTTTAACAGATGTCACGTTTTATGTGATCGTGATCTGAAGATTCTATTGTTTTATAAAGTGTACATGGTTTTGTACACATCGGGAGGCCCGTTTTTGTAGTGCTATTTTAATACTTTGTATCGCGAAACGAAGAAAATTTATCTGTCAACACAAACAAGCTAATTGGCATTAGCGTCTGCCGGATTGACACTACGTGTTACACTTGACAGGGCGGCTATTTTAATCTTAAGTACTTCTGTCATCAATCAACGTAATTGAAAATATAAATCCAATTAGCTTTCGGACGAAAATTTTGCCGTCTCCGGCTCCTCGTGAGGCTAGCGGTGGTCGCCATTATTATTACGCTGGGCGCGAAAGTTGCCCGGGGTCGCATGAAGGTCAATGAAGGTCACATGTTTTAATATTGTTGGGTCCAGGCCTGCGCGGACAAGGAACGCCTGGTAGAATTGAGAAGTCAGAACACGCGCATTCACAAATCAGAATGAAGCAATGAAAGCGAATGTCAGTTTGTCACCAGTTAAATTTTCATTATGAAGTAAAATTGCTGTTCAGCAGGAAATACAGGATATTTTGTATCGTTTAGTCAGCAAATGCGGTAATTTATTACAGTGAAAGTCAGAACATGCCGGACGTTATATTTTGAGAAGTCAGGAAACGCGGAATGTTTTGTTTTGGAATTCAAGGAAAGCGGCATGTATTGTTTCGTAGGTCAAAAGGGATGTACGATGTCTTATTTCAAAGACAGGAAATGCGTGACATTTTACTTCGCAGGTAAGAAAATGGAGAAAAGTTAGTTTTTAATTTTGACCCTGAAAACGCGCCATAGTATTGAAGATATATTTTTGACATATATACTCTTAGCCGTCGCGATGGACGGGCAATCTTGCTGCCTTGTATGTCACACCAATCAGATTGGGGCTACTATGAACAACCAATGAAATAGCTGATTCTAATATCTGATTAAATCCGAGTAGATATTGAGTTTTAAGAGCCATTTGGTGACGGCCATCTTTGTTGATACTGTTGTTGATGTTTAGCAGAATGGCGAAGAGAGTGCTACTGCGATGTACAAGCTTTCTTTGTACATATCGTTGTTTTTACGGAAAGTGGTCAATTGAGGAGATAATTTTAAATGTGCTGTCATGATCTCTTGTCAACAGTTGATTGTAGGCAAGAGACTATGATCTATAGTTATCACATATAATATATGTATAATATTGGAACACGTTCTCTTTAGTTTCCAGATCGCTTGAACGCGTTCCCCTTAATATATGGAACGCATTATCAGCGTTCCTTTAGCGTTCCACTTTGCGTTCCCTTAGCGTTCCCTGACTTCCCTTAGCGTTCCTTTTATAGTGCTCCACTTTGCCGTTCTTAGAACGCGTTCACTGTAGCTACATACTTGTACCTGTACAACTCCTAAGTTAATTATAGAAAGATTTGCAATTACTGTGCTACTGCGATGTTCAGGCTTTGCTTTTACATGTTTTCACGGTAAGTGTCAATTTCTTGAGCTGGTATTTTTGTTCTGATCGCTGTTTCTGGTACGTAGCTTAGACTTGTGCACTTGTACCGGTACAAAGTTAAGTTAATCATAGCCAATCAGATACCTGGTGTTGTTATGCGCACGTGAAAGGACCATGCGACATTGCAGAAATGAAACTGAAAATTTATGGTTATGATGCTTCTGTGTGGGTCGATTTCCTACAGCATTTGTCTTTGTTTGCTCCCAAGCGTATAAGATCATGCTGTTGTTTTCCTCGCGAACATATGTAACATAATACTATTGTTTTTTCCCCCGAAACCCATGTAATATGATAGTTTTGTTTTTCATGTGATAATTTATCCCAACCTTTCATAGGCTATTTTTTGCGTTCAGTTTAAATATTGCCTATTTTCACTCCTGTGCATTTATTTTCTTCTTATAGCCCTATCACGATCCATGCAAATGGGAAAAGAAGGATAAAATATAATTAATTTGGGATAAACAACCTGAATGTTATCACATACTTGCATGTTGTTTTCCTCGCGAACATATGTAACATAATACTATTGGGTTTTTTTTCCGAAACCCATGTAATATGATAGTTTTGTTTTTCATGTGATAATTTATCCCAACCTTTTTCATTTTATTTTGGGAGGGAGGGTTGGGCAATTACCAAAAAAAATTCCTGCACAACAAAAGTAGAGAAAAAAAAATCGTGCAAAGCTCACTCACTCACTCACTCACAAGCAAAATGTGAAAAAAAAATTATTGCACAAACTCAAGACGGAAAAAAAATTCGAGCTCAGAAAAATTTCCCAGCCCCCCTCCCAAAATAAAATGGTCCATCCCTAAGCACTCCGTGCTTAGGGATCTTGACTGGCCTCCTATTAAATCACGCATCGTTTTTAAGATTCTACTTTTAACATATAAAATTATCAACGGACAATCACCAACCTACCTATCTTCCCTCATCAACGCCTATAAACCTGTTCGTTCTCTTCGCTCTTCAGGCCGCTCACTTAATTTACAAACTGACCTGATGTTTCAACAGCAACCTATGGTCAACGAGCTTTTTCTTTTTACGCCTCGAAACTTTGGAGCACCCTACCTACATCTATAAAACAATCTGAGACAATAACCATTTTTAAAAAGAAACTGAAAACATTTCTTTTTAGTGATCATTTTTACCCTTAGTTAATTAATTAGTTAGTTAGTTAGTTAGTTAGTTAGTTAGTTAGTGAGTTCAGTTATTTTTATTATTGCATATTTGTAAGCGCGTTGAGATTTTTAGACGCGCAGAAAATAACTTAAGGCGGGGGTCCACCTGAATGCCATTTTTCCGCCATTTAACATGGGTTTAATGGAAATATCTCATTCGCGTTTCAAGCAATCCAAAAACTCTTAGCTCATCCCATGAATCTATGTTATCGGGTGGTTTGTAAATTTTTGGGTGATTTTTGGGTATTTTGGGGAGGAAATAGTTTTTCTCAAAGGAGTTGTAAAATTTAGGGAAATAAGAAATATTGAAGATTTAATGTAGTTCTAAAATTAGAATTTGAAGTTAAAAATTAGTAGATTGATACTGACGACAGTTGATAACCACGCAAGAGCACCCGCGTGGGTATCAACTGTCTGTTGGTGTTCCAACAATTTTTTTTTCCTTCTATCCCTTCTTTAAACCTCTTAAAATTTCATTGAAATTCAGGTAGAATCCCCCCTTAATTATTATTATTATTATGGGATGGTATTTTGAATGCACGTCGTTTAAAAAAAATAACTCCCGCACGCCTTACGTGCCATTGTTTCTTTCGAGAGAGTGCCCTAAGTGACACAGGCGTCAGTGAAGCTTTAATTGTTGATGTGACTTTTTGCCTCGCTATTAGCCCAACATAACAAGTAAGTACTAGCTACTGTTGCAGCTAAATACGATTTCTATTTGCTAATTCAGTGTCGTGAAATTGAATATTCGTTTATCGTCAGCAACGTTATTCAGTAGCCCTAGCTTTTATACCAATATAAGCGCTATGTATGGCATGAATTTGCCCAAGGAGACTCCGCTTGCAGGGTAGAATTTGACATGATCTAAACAAAATCCCTTCTGAATAACAAATTAATGTTACGCCTAGCTTGGTATGCAATGAGATGAAATGTTCAGTCTACAATCACGATCATGCAATTGTTTCAATTGCAACTGTATGGAGTAAATATTTGTCCCATGGCTACAGGGAAAACGTGTGTTCTCAGCAGTCAAGCATTTTATAAATTTCAGTCCGTTTCATAATCAGTTTGTGCATGAGTAACGTTTCAACTTTGATTGATTCATATATATTTACATTTTGGGTTTCGTCAGTTGATGAACGAATAGACATTCCGATCTGCGCTCTCTTGCGGAAGTGAATATATTCATGCCGATCAGATTTCAGACCCCGTCAAACGCTCTAAATTAAAGCCCCGATCAAACGGTCTCAACATTTGTCTCAACATTCTCTCAATATTTGTTGAGAGATGTTGCCACCATGCCGTGTCAAACGGCCTCAACAAACTCTCAACAAATGCTCATCAATAGCCTGCGTGGCAGGCGTATAAAGGGAAGGGAGGAGGGGAGTTCGAGCGCAAAGCGCGAGAGCGCGAGGAAAGAGCGCGAAGCGCGATCGGCGGGAGTCGGCGGGGTCTTACGCACTCTCTCCCACGACTTCTCGCGCTTCGCGCTCGCCGAACTCCCCTCCCTCCCCTTTCTACGCCTGCCACGCAGGCTAGCTCAACAAGTGAGATGCTTGAGTTCTGGGACTGAGAGCAATGGTGAGAGGAGTTGAGAGAGCGCGTCAAACGGCTTCAACATTTCGAAAACAAAAGAATTGTATTTCTGCCCCGGAAACCGCAGGAATCTTAAAAACCAATTAAAATAGGAAATTTGACAGCAGCATTGACATCCTTGACATCCAGCAGCTGGAGGTCACACGACCAAACTCCCCCTAATTTTAAAATATGCCGGGAATTACAAGCGGAAGTAAAGAAGAAGACTGGATGAAATAATACTTCTCGTGTGATCTTTCTCCCGCGGTAAAAGTATGGTTCATGTGCGAAATTTTCGAACATTCAAAGCGGTATACACTTATTCTGATGCGATTGAATATTGATTGACTTTATTTCGGAATTTTAATCCGTTTTGACGTCTTTTCGAAATCGTTTTAATCACAGTTATTAATGTGACTCCAGAGTACCATGTTAAACACAAATTCGGACAGTTCATAATTGACGCAACATGTGCTTGCATTTGTTACAGTCTTGAATAAACTCCTGGATTGAATAATGAATATGATTCAACAACAACAACAACATGGACATGAAACAAAGAAAATAGTTAGTGAACAAGGCGAGAACGGATGCCCAGAGAAGAAGGGGAAAAGCTGATCATGAAGTAGGCGAAGAGGAAGAAAGCAAAGCAGCCGAACAGTCATCTACACAAGTAACCACACAATTAACAGTAGCAACACACAGCCATACCAGGAGCATATCACCCCGGAGCATCCATCTGTGCTGATGAATGACAACAGCGTAGTTACACCTAGGGCTATTTTTAGAATCGTTCTCCCGCGAAAAGATTTCCGTGTACGTCCGCGGACAATAGTGATAATTCGTGGTAACGACATTCCGCCGTTCTAGTTCTTATTCCACATTCCTTTTGTCCATTCCTGCTTTTATTTTTAATCTGAAACATGAATGACAACCTCGTCCTCGCGCTCGCAACGGGTGATTTTCGCGACAAAAGTAATTCTAAAAATAGCTCAGGGTGTAACTATGCCGTGTCATAGGCCCAATAAGGGAGATGGAGGCTCCAGGGTGATATGCTCCTGGCCATACTAAGGTATGAAACATCCTTTCATTGTTCTCACGGCTTCTTACTCTTTATGTTATGCTGTACCTTTGGAGAGAGGAGAGGGAAGAGGGGGAGAGGGGAGAGAAGAGAAGGGAGAGAGAAGTGGGGGAGAGGGGAGGGGAGAGAGGGGAGAGGAAAGAGGGAAGAGCAAAGAGGGAAGAGCAAAGAGGGAAGAGGAAAGAGGGAAGAGGAAAGAGGAAAGAGGAAAGATGAGAGAGAAGAGATGAGAGAAGGGAGAGGGGGAGAGGGGATCTTGGTGTCACGTGCTCCAACCAATCAGATGTAAAACAAATACTCTTGTCACGTACCGATCATGTCGGCTTATTTGCTGTTGATTCCATATTATTTTGCCACTTCAATGATTGGTTTTGTGAATCCGTTGTGACAACCATACAGTCAACTCTCTCTTAACAGACACCTTTATAAGACGGACACCTGGTGTTGGCCCCTGTGCGCCGTTTTTCAGTCATGTTACTGTATCTAACCTGTCTATAAGCCGAACACCTCTCTAAGACGGACAGTTGGTGCCGCTCCCGATGCATGGTGTTCGTCTGAGTTTGGAAGAAAGAAAGAAAGGAAACCTTTGGGACCAGGGTAGAGGTAATTTTACTTCACTCCAGAGTACTCATTGTTTTTTGTTTGTTTTTCATTTCAGATGCAAGAAGACCAGCCCTGTTGTATTCAGTCGGTTTTACTTCGTGATCGGAAAGTCCCGCGCGGAGAAAATAGCGGAAACCTTCTAAAGGCTGAATCTGGGGGAGAATCTGGGGAAGATTCTGAGGATGAATCTGAGGAAGAATCTGCGAGAAAAATCAATGTAGACTTCACGGGTACTGTCCCGTCTGATTCCGCAACAAGTAATTAAATACCCGAGTGAACGGTCTCAACATAGCCAGTGTAGCTAGAGGTTTCGTTGCCGCACGATGCCAAAATACGCGACTGGCAAAGCTGCGAGAGGAATGGGGTGGAGGAAGTAAGAAACAACTCTCTCCACCCCATTCCTCTCACAGCCTCACTACTAGCTCGCGTTTTTTGTCATCGCGCGCCAACGAAACCGCCAGCTACACAGGCTACGCTCAACACTGATGGGACATTGTTGTTGGGCCATGCTGTATATGATATTGCGCGGGGATTGTTCAAACGATTTCAACATTTGTTAATAAATTAGTTGCGGGGAGGAACGAGGAATCAGACCAGGAGAGTTCCGCCAGATTTTTTCACATCAATAGGGTCTGCATGCGTGTGTTTGCATATGTTTGCATACTTTTTATGAACTTCTGGCATCTAATATTTTCAAGAGCTTAAGAAATGTTACGGCATTGAACATTAGAGTGGAATGAAATACTTAGCCAATTAATCTCACAAATACCATAAAATTCTCCCCCCCCCCCCCCCTCCCCCCCTTCCCCCTCTGGCGAAAATAAGCCCCTGAGACTGAGTCTTTCGATAATGATCGCGCCTTCTCCTCCAACCACGCCAATAGGCTTATATTTAGATTCAGCATTGGAAATACTTTCTTCCTATTACATAAAGCGCCATATTATGTCGTTTTGTTAAGAGTGTTTTTTATGATCATTTACCTAGAGTTAAAGGGGTTCTTTAATAAGAAAATGACTGACAGAACTTTAGTTCGGGACAAAAGAAAGTGGTCGTATTAACGAGGTGGCCGCATTATCGAGGTGGTCGTAAGGCGGGGTTCCACTGTATAACTTAACAATTTTAGAAAACGCAAACTTCCTTTCAATAATAAGCCTCCCCAATAATAACACCTTACCCCCCAAAAATGCGCCTTTTTGTTTTAAGAAATTACACAAAATCTCATTTAGTTTCAACAACATTCAAAGTTACGTTACGTAACCGTTAGTATAAACTTTTAAATCATTGTGCTTCCGTTAAAGGGAGTGGTTGACGTTTCGGCGCATGTGCAGGCTTATCAAATTTATCCATTTAAAAAAACCCACTCACATATAATTCTCGATACTTCAGTAATCACATACAGTCAAACCTCTATTAAGCGGTCACCCTCGGGAAATATCCAACTGACCTCCTAATAGAGGTGACCGCTTAATAGAGGTCAAGTTTACAGTAAGTATGAGGAGCGATTTCCGGGAATTTGATAAGTGTCGACCGCTTAACAGTGGGTGACACAGAGGTTTGACTGTACTATAATTAGTCCAAGCAAAACGACGAATGACCCCTTCTCTCTCTTTCTCGACTCGCCCCAACCCCTTCTCGTTCGACGGCCATTTTTACGAACGCGCTCCCGAAAGGACCCTAAGAGAAAAGAGGGGCTGCAAGAAGTCTAAAAATTCACAAAAACATTTAACGGATTACACCGAGAATGTGGACATTGAATACCAGAATAAATTACCACAATAAAGTGTTCGGCCCGGACATTTTAGTTTTAGTTTTTTAAACGGATAAAGTTCATAAACCAGCACATGTGCCGAGCAGTGAGACACTCCTTTATTGTTTTACTTTCAGAATTCTACCTGGAAAAGAGTGATGACAAACAAGCGAATGCCTTGAGGTACCGTTTAGGCGAAGACAATTACTATCTGGCTGTCAAATACACTGAAGTCAATCTCCGTGTAAGTTGAATTTAAGCAAACGACGACGGCAACGAGAACGTCCCTAAACAAAAGGTTTAATGACCTGGCCCCGGTTGTTCAAAGGGTGGATAACCGCGCTATCCATCGGATAAATCACAATCCATGCAGTGGATAGCGTAGTCTGTTTTGTTAACACTTATCCACTGGATAGCGATTTATCCAGTGGATAGCGTTATTCACCCTTTGAACAACTTGTGCCAGTACAATAGCCTCTGCATGAGCGTTATACATTTTGGTACATTTCTTAGCTGTCAATGTGAAATGACCAAATTCTGGGTTTCCTGAAAACGTGAACCGCAACGGCGAATTTTTCAACTTTCTCCTTGGATTTCAACGCTCAAAAATATTCAGTTCAGGGACACTGTCCTGATTTTAGCATGATTTTGGGAAGCTCAGAAACATATCTAGATCATAGGAAGTTGAACAATAATGGTTTGATTCTGTAGAATAGCACTCGACAAATGACAGGAACCCATTAGGAAGTGAGGATGACAAACGACAGCGAGGATGGAAATGGATAATTGCAATATGGATTTTTGAAAAAACGTTGCAGTATGGAATTTCTTGAAGAAATTGCTTTTTATCATTTAGTTAGAGCTTATTAAGTTCTTATTCCATAGATTTAGGGACCATTTCGTGCATTTATAACAGTTTTGAGCAAATATGCCGGGACAGTGTCCCGGTTCTGACACCGATAAACAAACTGAATTGAAGTAGAGATTCGCGAGATTCTGAAAACATAAATTCATGCATTTTTTAATCGACGAGTCCTTGGCGTTGCCGTTAACGATGTGCAACGGAGAACATGTGACGTCAGGAACACGTGATTGCAAAGAAACAACCTATTGACCGCCATATTTGTTTTGATTCGTTTAATGTCAGACGAATGACAGTTAAACTGTCCGAAACGACATTTTTTACTCCAAAAATTCCGTTAGAAACACTGAAACAAGAAGAGCGAGGAAATAACGTAATCAGGTTATAATTACTGCGATTTAATTTCTCCATTTTTCTTTTCTTTTTATGGTTTCTGTCTTTTCTTTTATCAACAGGAATTGGTAAACTTCCCCACAACTAACAAATACTTCTTTCATATTAAAAGCGTCGGCCCTGAGATTGAAACTTTCTACACCTTCAAGTCTCTGAAAACAGGGGAGTATCTACACTGTGATAGAAATGGTAGGGCGTTCATGAAGGAGGCGGAAACCATCGGTGACGCAGAGCCTGAAGATCGACAAACATGGTTCCATTTCTTCATGGATTTCACTGAGAATGAGAGTTGCATCGAAGGTTCGGGAAAAGGGAACTCCAAGGAACCGGAGCAGGGGACCTCCGAAGATTCGGGAGTGGCGGAGAACTCTGAAGATCTAGAAGTAGACGACTCCAATGAGCCAGGGAAGGAGAGCAGCAATGACCCAGGGAGAGGGATAACTGAGAACCCGGTGGAAGTGACCCCGAATACCTGAAGGAAGGGGACACAGAAGATTCTGGAATGGCGGTGAAATCTGAACATCCAGAAGTAGGGGACTTCAATGAGCCAGGAAAGGATAACAGCAATAAGGCATGTAAATGCATGTAAATTGCCGCATTGTAATAGTATTGTAGTATGTATTGTAAGTAGTGTTCTTTCTTTTGTACCGTATTGTAAGTAGTGTAAGTATCGTATTGTAAGTAATGTAAGTATCGTATTGTATGTAATGTAAGGAATTGTAAGTAGAGCATCCAATTGTATAAAGTAGCATAAGTAATCATAATACTCAATAAAGTCTTTACTTACTCAAAAAATAAATAAATAAATAAAAAAATGACGCAGGGAGAGAGTTAACTGAGGAGCTGGGAGAAGTGATCTCCAAAGACCTGAAGGAAGGGAACACAGAAGATTCGAGAATGGCGGAAAACTCTGAAGATCCAGAAGTAGGGGACTCCAATGAGCCAGGGAAGGAGAGCAGCAATGACCCAGGGAGAGGGATAACTGAGAACCCGGGAGGAGTAACCCCGAAGACCTGAAGGAGGAGAACTCCGAAGTTCCATCCTAGGGGAACTCAAAAAACGCAGGAAAGAGTACCTTCTTGAGCTTTCTAAAAGTTGAAGTATTTAGTTATCCTAAAAAGTACGACATCGATAGATATGTAATACATGATATACCAAATAGAAAACGTTTTCCGTGTGTCCATAGAGTTATGATAACACGAGTGCCGAGTTTGGGATTAACGAGGAACTGCTGTGGAAACACGAGCCGCAATCGAGTGTTTCCACAGCAATTTCGAGTTCTCTCAAACTTTCGCGAGTGTTACCATAACTTCATGCCAAATACAGGGAAAACGTTTTCTACTGTTTTTATGACATAAAAGCACGAAGCAATTTTCTTTGTTTCCATAGAGTTATGGTAAATGGTTTTGAGCCAATCAGAGCGCGCGTAGTATCTTGTTAAATTTCATCAATGGATATATCAAACACGATAGACGTAGACAGTGTTTCATCCGATTTCCAAACACCGAGAAAAGAGTTGAAAATACGACGCGTGTAGCTAAGTGTTTTTACCAGCAACGAAATTTGAATTTGAGAAGTTATGACGAACAGCTAAGCTATAAGAATAGTAAATAAATATAATATAAACTTTGAAAGCAAAAATTAAAGCTAACAAAAATAAAATGGAATACAATATGCTGCCTTATAGTTGTAGTTAATTTACTTGCTCCCACGCGCGCCTGTGTAGAAGGGACGAAGAGGGGAGGTTAGGGAAGGTTGAACGTTTTTCCGCTCCCAGAAAACTAAAGTAGGCAGCGGCAATTAAACAATCTGCGGGGGAAAAAATATTACAAGTGTCGTGTTACAGTGAAACCTCTAGTTTGGGTCACCGCCATTAAGGAGACACCTCCTTTAAGGGGGCATTCTACCTGAATTTCAATGAAATTTTAAGAGGTTTAAGAAGGGATAGAAGGAAAAAAAAATGTTGGCACACTAACAGACAGTTGACACCCACGCGGGTGCTCTCGCGTGGTTATCAACTGTCTGTCAATGTTAATCTACTAATTTTTAACTTCAAATTCTAATTTTAAAACTACATCAAATCTTCAATATTTCTCATTTTCCTAAATTTTACAACTCCTTTGAGAAAAACTATTTCCTCCCAAATATACCTAAAAATCACCCAAAAATTTACAAAACACTCCATAACATAGATTCATGGGATGAGCTAAGAGTTTTTGGATTGCTTGAAACGCGAATAAGATATTTCCATTAAACCCATGTTAAGTGGCGGAAAAATGGCATTCAGGTGGACCCCCGCCTTAAGGGGACAAAAACTTTTTTCCCGGCAAATAAATTAACGCTCACATAATACACACTTACGCCCTAAACCGGAAGTAACATGAAAGCGAGGCCTAAGGGCCACAAGATTTCCCGCGAACTTTGAAAGAGAAGAAACATGGCTGAAACAACATCGAGCGATTTAGCGGCCGTAAAATTAACCCCGGAAGATATTCCAGGAGCATCTGTAGAAAATGAAAACGAAGTAGGAAAGTGGACCGTAGAGAGACTGAAGTTTTGGTTGAAATGTAGACGACTCAACCAACAAGGGAAGAAAAAAGATCTATTGGCGAAGTAAGTTGTTGCGATCGATTCATATGTTGCGAACAACATAAACATGTTATTCTTTGAAGTGTTAAATACTTTTCCCGGCCACTCAACTTATTCATGCACTTTTTATTACAGAGTGTTGTCATTTAACGCTTTACCGAAATATCGCGATAATGTTTACGATCCAGACCCTGGAAAGAGCTATACAAAAGCGAAACTTCAGAAGCATACGGAAATGGGAGTTGATAAAGAAAACAGAGCGCACAGTGCATCGGTCTCTTCGTCAACGGCAAAGCAGCTAGAACTGTTGTTCCCAACAGATGAAAAGGCTAATGAAGTATTCAGTAACAACTTCTCAGTACTACCAAACTTTGTACCCATGGATGCATTTCAACAAATCAAAAACTCAGGAAAATCCATTAAAAAATATGACAATGTCGAAGTGGTGATCAACTCAAACGATAAAGGACTGCGAATGATGAGATTTGTCCATGATTTACAGGTATATAAAGAATCTGACCAAAATTACATCTTTGTGAGAGCCTGCTGCTGGGCGTCATATAAGAGAGATCGCAAATATAAGGTAAAACTAATTGTCCAAGGAGACGGTTCAGATAAAATTAAATCAGCATCTTGTGATCGGCAGTGCCCTGCTTCGAAGAGCGAATGTTGCTGTCATGTCATGGCAGTTATTTGGAAATTGGAAGACATGACCAGGAAAGGAGAGTTAAAAGAGTGTGATACTAGAACATGTACATCAAAACCTCAACAATGGGGCAAGGGTGGAAAAAGAGATGTCAGTTTATTCCCAGTAATGACTACAAGTGTTATAAAACCAAGACATGCCTCTGATGTGCCAGGTGCAAGAAAGAGGGGGGTACATAGCCAATTCTATGATCCACGCCCAGTGAAGTCAAGAATGATTGACCCTGCTTCTGTTATTTATTTAAAAGAAAACCTTCAAAAGATTAATCCGCGAATACCATTTGCTGCAATGCTTCCTGAAAACAATAACATCCCCACAGTAAACACTCTAATTGGGCCAGTTGCAAGGGGATCGGTGCTGCACAAACAACTTCAAGGATTTCAGATGGCTGAAACTAATTGTTTTACCCCTTCTCAGCTTTCTTCTCATCACTTGTCACAGTCACCATTGGTTTGTCAACCCACTCAACTGAGTAGAAGTGTATGTGGCAATCAACCCATCCAGCAAAGTGAAAATATAAGTGGTGGTCAACTATTCCAACAATGTGGAAATTCTACCGACAGTCAACCCACTCACATAAATACAAATACATCTGTTGAGTGCCCCAACAATGATCCCCCCCACCAAGTGTTCCCTGAGTTTCCACCACTACCAGTAAAATGTTCAGATGAAAATATTGACCCAAATTTATTCAGTACTGCTCCTACTATCTTTAATAAGATCCAAGTATCTCTTCAGTCAGCTCAGGAGCTGCATGCTAAGACAATTGGCCAAGCAAATAACAATCTATGGTACAAGGAGAGAAAATACCGTATTACAGCATCAACATTTGGTAAAATAATGAAAAGAAAGAGCCCCCCAACACCTGCATTTGTAAGAGCAATATGCAACCCAAGAGATATCAGTAACTTGCCTTTTGTTAAATATGGCAGAGAAAATGAGGGGAGAGTTGCAGATCTCTATGTCAAGAAAATGCATGAAGAAGGGAACACTGGAATAAGAATTGCTGAAGTAGGTCTGTGTCAACCCAGCCCTTCCACATTTAGGGGCATCTCTAGACCGCGCTGTGTTTGACCCTTTATCAAATGATAAGTTTGGAGGATCAAAGGCAAAGGCAGGCTCACTGGGCCTTTCTGTTGCTGACACTGTCGGTCACCCTTCTTTTGCAGCAAACCATTTTTTGGTTTTAAATGACGGACAAATTGTTCTGAACACCAACCATGAGTATTATTATCAAATTCAAGGTCAATTGGGCCTTTCCATGCTGCCGTGGATTGATTTTGTGGCACATTCCGGTATTGGAGATATATTCAAGCAACGAGTCTATCCTAACAAGGATCTGTGGTCAAAAGATATGCTGCCCAAACTGAACTCATTCTTCTTTAACAATGCCATGCAATTTTTGTTGTCAAGTGAGACAGCAGCCTGTTAATTTTGTCTCAAGAAAGGTCAACATAATGATATATCATTTCTCCTTACAATTTAATTACCAGAATGAATGAATCCTGGGAGGAGAGAGGTGGCTTCTATATAAAAATGATGGGGGGTGATCATAAGAAATTTTGAAAGGAACCCATAAGGTATCATAATCTTGTTTTGTGGGTGTGGCTCAAATCAATTTTCACCCTAAGAGGTACTAATTCTGGAATGGACAATAATATTGTAATGGTGGTCATTTTAGATTTAGACACCCTAAGCGGTACCAAGCCATCAATGGTAACCGCTGAAAGATATGACGATCACCCCATCACTCTTATATGGGATTCAACCCCCCCCCCCCCCCCCATGAATGGATAACTTTATTTAGTGTCTGAGTATTTAACACCAAAATTTTACACTGAAAGAATAGGATTTTGAAAATTGACAAGTAATGAAGCAACAGTCCATAACTGATTTACACAGCCATGCATCGACAGTGGAATTACTTGATCAAAAATGTGCCACGCCTTCACACGTTTGATAGATCTCTCAACATGGATCCGTACATTGGCAATGCTCATGGTTTGAAAGCATTCATCCTTAGTAAACTGATCTTGTACTGACTGTCTCTTGGGTGGAATATACAGACTTGCACCTTTCAGAGCCATGAGATCATGTATGTCAAAGCCTTTGTCGGCTAGATATCTATCCCCTGGTTCAATAAGGCTGCAAAAGTCACTTCTCTCCACAATGTCCCTGTCACTTATGCGGCCAGGATACAGGTGGCTAACAAAAGACACCCAACAATTTGGAGTGATGCAAATAAGACCTTTATACGTATCGTGGGACTTATAGTCAGAGTACATTTCAGAGTGTGTCTGGTAGTCTTTGGGCATGTCACACTTAATTTCTGTGCAGTCAAGAATTCCTCTGATATTTTCATACTGGCCTTTAAATCCCTCTGGTAGATTTTGCTTGATCTTATCCTTGGGAGCCCATATTGGCAGACTTCCCACCATTATGTACAAGTAGTTGACACATGTAATCAACACATCAGAAACAGTACTTAGAGAAACGCCATACCTGTGAGCCAGGTCCCTTTCAAACAATCCCAATCTAATTCTAGTTAAAAACATCCATAGTTGATCGATTGGTTCGATATTGCGGCTCCTTTCTCTTTCTTTGTCTACCTCGTGTAAATATGGAAATACAGCGGTTGTATTCTGTTCGCTTTTACTACGAGCTAATTTCCAAGTAATTAATGAATCTGCACAGGGTTTAACATACTCCCAAAATGCCATCAGAGTATCATAGTTTGGAAAACCTATGTAAAAAAAAATATCATCGTCACTGGACTTAAATCTTTCGATACCAAACTTTGAAAGTTCCAATTGCCGTTTCAGATAAGCCACAACCTCTGACTGGTCTTCACTAGGTAAATCATTTTCTACTTTTACTTCATTAACTTCCAGAAATTCGTCTCCATCAAGACTTCGCTTCGTTGAACACGCGTCTGCCACTTTTGCTTCCTCTCTTCTTTCAGATCTCTTTGCCCTCTCATCATTTGATTCCTTTTGTTTTGTCCACGAAAATAGTGAAGGAACAGCTTGTGGCCGTAGATCGTTTCTCTTTCCAGTCAAACTGTGTTTATAATCCTCCAAAACAAAATGTTCCGAACAACAAAATAAGGAAATGTTTGACTTGAATTTGGTATCCCCGCGTTTCATTTTGACTGCCCATTCCATCTTGCGATGGGGATCCTTGGGAAATGCATGAAATGTCAGATCTTCTCTGTTGTCCGATCGATTACGTATACTGCAAAGTGCAGAAGCACAACATTTGTGGGAGGTATTTCTTCTTGGCCTTTTGTCCGCCATTTTGAATCTTGTGGCCCTTAGGCCTCGCTTTCATGTTACTTCCGGTTTAGGGCGTAAGTGTGTATCATAACACACTTACGCCCTAAACCGGAAGTAACATGAAAGCGAGGCCTAAGGGCCACAAGATTCAAAATGGCGGACAAAAGGCCAAGAAGAAATACCTCCCACAAATGTTGTGCTTCTGCACTTTGCAGTATACGTAATCGATCGGACAACAGAGAAGATCTGACATTTCATGCATTTCCCAAGGATCCCCATCGCAAGATGGAATGGGCAGTCAAAATGAAACGCGGGGATACCAAATTCAAGTCAAACATTTCCTTATTTTGTTGTTCGGAACATTTTGTTTTGGAGGATTATAAACACAGTTTGACTGGAAAGAGAAACGATCTACGGCCACAAGCTGTTCCTTCACTATTTTCGTGGACAAAACAAAAGGAATCAAATGATGAGAGGGCAAAGAGATCTGAAAGAAGAGAGGAAGCAAAAGTGGCAGACGCGTGTTCAACGAAGCGAAGTCTTGATGGAGACGTAGAAAATGATTTACCTAGTGAAGACCAGTCAGAGGTTGTGGCTTATCTGAAACAGCAATTGGAACTTTCAAAGTTTGGTATCGAAAGATTTAAGTCCAGTGACGATGATATTTTTTTTTACACAGGTTTTCCAAACTATGATACTCTGATGGCATTTTGGGAGTATGTTAAACCCTGTGCAGATTCATTAATTACTTGGAAATTAGCTCGTAGTAAAAGCGAACAGAATACAACCGCTGTATTTCCATATTTACACGAGGTAGACAAAGAAAGAGAAAGGAGCCGCAATATCGAACCAATCGATCAACTATGTATGTTTTTAACTAGAATTAGATTGGGATTGTTTGAAAGGGACCTGGCTCACAGGTATTGCGTTTCTCTAAGTACTGTTTCTGATGTGTTGATTACATGGGTCAACTACTTGTACATAATGGTGGGAAGTCTGCCAATATGGGCTCCCAAGGATAAGATCAAGCAAAATCTACCAGAGGGATTTAAAGGCCAGTATGAAAATATCAGAGGAATTCTTGACTGCACAGAAATTAAGTGTGACATGCCCAAAGACTACCAGACACACTCTGAAATGTACTCTGACTATAAGTCCCACGATACGTATAAAGGTCTTATTTACATCACTCCAAATTGTTGGGTGTCTTTTGTTAGCCACCTGTATCCTGGCCGCATAAGTGACAGGGACATTGTGGAGAGAAGTGACTTTTGCAGCCTTATTGAACCAGGGGATAGATATCTAGCCGACAAAGGCTTTGACATACATGATCTCATGGCTCTGAAAGGTGCAAGTCTGTATATTCCACCCAAGAGACAGTCAGTACAAGATCAGTTTACTAAGGATGAATGCTTTCAAACCATGAGCATTGCCAATGTACGGATCCATGTTGAGAGATCTATCAAACGTGTGAAGGCGTGGCACATTTTTGATCAAGTAATTCCACTGTCGATGCATGGCTGTGTAAATCAGTTATGGACTGTTGCTTCATTACTTGTCAATTTTCAAAATCCTATTCTTTCAGTGTAAAATTTTGGTGTTAAATACTCAGACACTAAATAAAGTTATCCATTCATGGGGGGGGGGGGGGGGTTGAATCCCATATAAGAGTGATGGGGTGATCGTCATATCTTTCAGCTGTTACCATTGATGGCTTGGTACCGCTTAGGGTGTCTAAATCTAAAATGACCACCATTACAATATTATTGTCCATTCCAGAATTAGTACCTCTTAGGGGTGAAAATTGATTTGAGCCACACCCACAAAACAAGATTCTGATACCTTAATGGGTTCCTTTCAAAATTTCTTATGATCACCCCCCATCATTTTTATATAGAAGCCACCTCTCTCTCCTCCCAGGATTCATTCATTCTGGTAATTAAATTGTAAGGAGAAATGATATATCATTATGTTGACCCTTCTTGAGACAAAATTAACAGGCTGCTGTCTCACTTGACGACAAAAATTGCATAGCATTGTTAAAGAAGAATGAGTTCAGTTTGGGCAGCATAGCTTTTGACCACAGATCCTTGTTAGGATAGACTCGTTGCTTGAATATATCTCCAATACCGGAATGTGCCACAAAATCAATCCACGGCAGCATGGAAAGGCCCAATTGACCTTGAATTTGATAATAATACTCATGGTTGGTGTTCAGAACAATTTGTCCGTCATTTAAAACCAAAAAATGGTTTGCTGCAAAAGAAGGGTGACCGACAGTGTCAGCAACAGAAAGGCCCAGTGAGCCTGCCTTTGGGCAAGTCTTTATCTCTGATCCTCCAAACTTATCATTTGATAAAGGGTCAAATACAGCGCGGTCTAGAGATGCCCCTAAATGTGGAAGGGCTGGGTTGACACATAGACCTACTTCAGCAATTCTTAGTCCAGTGTTCCCTTCTTCATGCATTTTCTTGACATAGAGATCTGCAACTCTCCCCTCATTTTCTCTGCCATATTTAACAAAAGGCAAGTTACTGATATCTCTTGGGTTGCATATTGCTCTTACAAATGCAGGTGTTGGGGGCTCTTTCTTTTCATTATTTTACCAAATGTTGATGCTGTAATACGGTATTTTCTCTCCTTGTACCATAGATTGTTATTTGCTTGGCCAATTGTCTTAGCATGCAGCTCCTGAGCTGACTGAAGAGATACTTGGATCTTATTAAAGATAGTAGGAGCAGTACTGAATAAATTTGGGTCAATATTTTCATCTGAACATTTTACTGGTAGTGGTGGAAACTCAGGGAACACTTGGTGGGGGGATCATTGTTGGGGCACTCAACAGATGTATTTGTATTTATGTGAGTGGGTTGTTGACTGTCAGTAGAATTTCCACATTGTTGGAATAGTTGACCACCACTTATATTTTCACTTTGCTGGATGGGTTGATTGCCACATACACTTCTACTCAGTTGAGTGGGTTGACAAACCAATGGTGACTGTAACAAGTGATGAGAAGAAAGCTGAGAAGGGGTAAAACAATTAGTTTCAGCCATCTGAAATCCTTGAAGTTGTTTGTGCAGCACCGATCCCCTTGCAACTGGCCCAATTAGAGTGTTTACTGTGGGGATGTTATTGTTTTCAGGAAGCATTGCAGCAAATGGTATTCGCGGATTAATCTTTTGAAGGTTTTCTTTTAAATAAATAACAGAAGCAGGGTCAATTATTCTTGACTTCACTGGGCGTGGATCATAGAATTGGCTATGTACCCCCCTCTTTCTTGCACCTGGCACATCAGAGGCATGTCTTGGTTTTATAACACTTGTAGTCATTACTGGGAATAAACTGACATCTCTTTTTCCACCCTTGCCCCATTGTTGAGGTTTTGATGTACATGTTCTAGTATCACACTCTTTTAACTCTCCTTTCCTGGTCATGTCTTCCAATTTCCAAATAACTGCCATGACATGACAGCAACATTCGCTCTTCGAAGCAGGGCACTGCCGATCACAAGATGCTGATTTAATTTTATCTGAACCGTCTCCTTGGACAATTAGTTTTACCTTATATTTGCGATCTCTCTTATATGACGCCCAGCAGCAGGCTCTCACAAAGATGTAATTTTGGTCAGATTCTTTATATACCTGTAAATCATGGACAAATCTCATCATTCGCAGTCCTTTATCGTTTGAGTTGATCACCACTTCGACATTGTCATATTTTTTAATGGATTTTCCTGAGTTTTTGATTTGTTGAAATGCATCCATGGGTACAAAGTTTGGTAGTACTGAGAAGTTGTTACTGAATACTTCATTGGCCTTTTCATCTGTTGGGAACAACAGCTCTAGCTGCTTTGCCGTTGACGAAGAGACCGATGCACTGTGCGCTCTGTTTTCTTTATCAACTCCCATTTCCGTATGCTTCTGAAGTTTCGCTTTTGTATAGCTCTTTCCAGGGTCTGGATCGTAAACATTATCGCGATATTTCGGTAAAGCGTTAAATGACAACACTCTGTAATAAAAAGTGCATGAATAAGTTGAGTGGCCGGGAAAAGTATTTAACACTTCAAAGAATAACATGTTTATGTTGTTCGCAACATATGAATCGATCGCAACAACTTACTTCGCCAATAGATCTTTTTTCTTCCCTTGTTGGTTGAGTCGTCTACATTTCAACCAAAACTTCAGTCTCTCTACGGTCCACTTTCCTACTTCGTTTTCATTTTCTACAGATGCTCCTGGAATATCTTCCGGGGTTAATTTTACGGCCGCTAAATCGCTCGATGTTGTTTCAGCCATGTTTCTTCTCTTTCAAAGTTCGCGGGAAATCTTGTGGCCCTTAGGCCTCGCTTTCATGTTACTTCCGGTTTAGGGCGTAAGTGTGTATTAAGGAGACACAACCCCTTGTCCCGAGGAGTCCTCTTAAGGGGGGACTTGACCTAAATTTCAAGGAAATTTTAAGAGGTTAAAGAAGGAATAGAAGAAAGAAAATAATTTTTGGAACACCAACAGACAGTTGATACCCACGCGGGTGCTCTTGCGTGGTTATCACTGTCTGTCAATGTTAATCTACTAATTTTTAACTTTAAATTCTAATTTTAAAACTACATCAAATCTTCAATATTTCTCATTTTCCTAAATTTTACAATTCCTTTGAGAAAAACTATTTCCTCCCAAATATACCTAAAAATCACCCAAAAATTTACAAAACACTCCATAACATAGATTCATGGGATGAGCATAGAGTTTTTGGATTGCTTGAAACGTGAAGGAGATATTTCCATTTAGAAGGTTAAGTCCCGCCTTAAGCGACTTTTAAAGTGAGAAACCAAAATAATTCGGAAATAATGCTAACTTTCCAATGTCAATCTACTAATTTGTAACTTCAAATTCTAATTTTAAAACTACCTTATTCTTACTAATTTTCGCGAGTATTAATTTTCGCGATTTTCGCGATTGAAAAAAATTCGCGAAATTAAATACTTGCGAAAAAAAGGTGCCGCGAAAATTTAAAACGCGAAATTTAATACCCTATTACATAAAGAAAATTGACACTGTAATTTAGTAAAATAAAAAGGGTAAAAATTATCATAATTCTGTCCGTGATTTATGCATCTCCGCATTCCTCCTCTGATTCGTCATTTTCTTGTAATTCCTACAAGTTGTCTCTGGTACAGTCGTAAAAATTGCCATTCACAGTACTGATTTTCCTTCAATTCATCAATTAAACGCTTTACTGTTGATTATAAATGACGGATTTTTTAAATGTGATTAAAATTTGGTGACATTTTCGCGAAATTTAACACACTTCGAGTCCATTTTTTCCGTGAAATCGCGAAAATTAATACTCGCGAAATATGGCTCTGTCATTTTCGCGAAATTAAGAACGCGCGAAAATTAGTAAGAATAAGGTACATCAAATCTTCAATATTTCTCATTTTCCTAAATTTTACAACTCCTTTGAGAAAAACTATTTCCTCCCAAATATACCCAAAAATCACCCAAAAATTTACAAAACACTCCATAACATAGATTCATGGGATGAGCTAAGAGTTTTTGGATTGCTTGAAACGTGAACGAGATATTTCCATTTAACCCATGTTAAGTCGCGGAAAAATGGCATTTAGGTTAAGTCCCGTCTTAATGGAGGCTCCACTGTAACTCAGAAAAATATTCATAAAAAGACTCCGAAAAATCACGCGTGTAATGATCTCCTGATCCTTCCCTCGTGTTTCTAATCGGGTCCTAATATACTCTGAAGGGTAACAAAGCGGAAACACTTCAAAAAGTCATTCACCCGAAACAAACAAATACGCGATAGTGCGCACCAGTGCGGCCACGATCCATTAAACCTCAGTTCGTGTACGCAGCAGACCAGTCAAGGTAAGATCACGACACGTACGTTGACCGCCTGTGAGACGTGTTTCAGTTATATTGAAGATGTATTTTTTCTTTCTAGCGAGTGCTTAAGTGACACAGGCGTGAAGTTTTGTTGATGTGACTTTTTGCCTCGCTATTAGTCCAACATAACAAGTAAGTACTAGCTACTGTTGCAGCTAAATACGATTTCTATTTGCTAATTCAGTGTCGTGAAATTGAATATTCGTCTATCGTCAGTAACTTTATTCAGTAGCCCTAGCTTTTATACCAATATAATCGCTATATGTATGGCATGAATTTGACCAAGGAGACTCGGCTTGCAGGGTAGAACTTGACATGATCTAAACGAAATCCCTTCGGCAGAATAACAAATTAATGTTACGCCTAGCTTGGTATGCAATGAGATGAAATGTTTCTACAATCACGAACATGCAGTTGTTTCAATTGCAACTGTACGGAGTAAATATTTGTCCCATGGCTACAAGGCAAAGTTAACGTGTGTTCTTTCAGTCAAGCATTTTATAAATTTCAGTCCGTTTCAGCTTTACCACAACACAAAAACATAACGACATTTAAACCTAAAGACGAATAATTCAGTTTGTGCATGAGTAACGTTTCAACTTTGAATGATAATTTACATTTTGGGTTTCGTCAGTTAATGAACGAATAGATATTCCGATCTGCGCTCTCTGGCGGAAGTTAAACAATTAATCAAGCTTTAACATGTATTCCTGCCGATCAGATTTAAGACCCCGTCAAACGCTCTAAAGCCACGATCAAATAGTCTCAACATTTGTCTCAACATTCTCTCAATATTTGTTGAGTCATATTGAGAGCTGTTGCCACCATGCCGTGTCAAACGGCCTCAACAACCTCTCAACAAATGCTCAACAAGTGCTCAAGATGCGTGAGTTCTGGGACTGAGAGCAATGTTGAGAGGAGTTGAGAGAGAGCGTGTCAAACGGCTTCAACATTCAGTCGAAAACAAAAGAAATGTTGAGAAGATGTTGAGACAAAGTTTACTGTGCGAATCAAAAAGGCGTGAACGCTTTGATTTAACTTTGACATGATCAAACCTCAAGAAGAATATTCGCAAACTCAAATTTGCACTTTGTTTTTGTAGAAAAGCTTTGCGAAAATAGTAATAAAATAAATACAGGAAAACATAGACCATAGACCATTGGATTATCGCGATAACCATTTCGTATGAAATTTAACACAGGATTTAAATATTTAAATATTTAGGATTATAAATTAAGAATAACATAGGAGAACAGAGCTCACGACAATTTACCTCCCATAAAAGGAGGGACGGAAGTAGTGAAAACAGACTTGCGCATTTCCACAAAGCAAATTTTAAAGAGCTCTGCCATTCTCGACCCCAGACCTTCGCTGCTTTATGCGCAAAAGACAAGGGCTCTGGGGTCGAGATTGAGAGCTCTGCATTATCAACAAATGCGCCACGTGTCGAAAACACAAAATAACAGTTTATGAAGCTTATATTGGGTACCCTGGGATTGCCAACAAAAAGGCCGATACGCTCGATCCGCAGCATAAAAGGGTATACAGTAGAACCCCGCTAACTCGAACTCGGTTAACTCGAACTCCCCGTTAACTCGAACAAAATCTGATTTCCGTTGATCCATTTTTGTGTGTACTGCGCTTGCGCAGTCAACACTAAATGCACTTATACCGTAAAATTGTAAACAAAAGAAATGTTAACAATGCTCTATTGTTAACATCAAATCGATAAACAAACCACAGACAATCGATCAAATCAATAACAAACCACGGTTTCCGAATTTTAATGGACGGCGCTTCAATACCATACACAATAATGTAAATCAAGTCGATACAATAGCAATGAATCAAGCCTTCGATAAAATGCGCAATAAATCAAGCCTTCGATACAAAATCCTCCCTTCGACGCGATCGCAATGAATAATAATAATAACTAATTTATATAGCGCTTATTCATCGCTGTTCTAAGCGCTTTACAAAGTATAATGGATAAAAAACTAATGAATCAAGCCTTCGATAGGATACCCAATAAATCTAGCGTTCGATGCGATCAAAATGAATCAAGCCTTTGATAAAATACGGGATAAATCTAACCTTCGATACGATCGCAATGTTTCAAGCCTTCAATAAGATACGCGATAAATCTAACCTTTGATACAATACATGCATACATACATCGATCACAATGAATGAAGCCTTCGGAAAGATGCAATGATCTAGCCTTTGATACGATACGCAATGAATCAAGCCTTCGATAAGTTACGCGATAAATCTAGCCTGCGAGCAAGCTCTCTTGGCGTTTTTGGAGGGAAAATAGAAAGAGCGGGGGAAAGAGAGCTTGCACTTATGTCTCAGAATTTTGAATGCCGCCCCTCAAAACCCCCCGCCGTTTCCAGCTGTTTGAGCTGTCAAAATTTGGTCAATTGAAACTTCGGGGTCGTCTCAATTTTCTACGTAATGCAATGCCTTGTATTCGATCTCACACGCTCGAAAGTCGTTTCTCGAAAATTACTAAACGGATCGAATCGAAAAACATCTCTATCGAAAGGGGTTTCAAAGCGCAGGACAGCTAGAATATTTGTTCCCCGTTTGTTAGAAATTCCGCTCTGAAATTTCTGTTGCAAGATTTTGCATATTTAATTACAAAAGCCAGTGTGTAGTATTTAACCTTCGATACGATCGTAATGAATCAAGCCTTCGATAAGTTACGCCATTAATCTAGCGGATCGTTTTCTGTACTTGCCAGTAAGTTTTACCCTGGTTCTGTCAACACGTTTAACTACATGAACATTATTGCTTGTTTATACATTGGACCTTCGGTCCCATCGATTTGGCAACGGATCGTAGATAAAACATTTGACACATACGCCATTGACACGCGAGGTGTCACTTGCGAGTATATGCCGGCTCATTGACTCTCGCGAGAAACGAGACGCGTCTCGCGAGAAACGAGACGAGACGGTGTTGTCTATAAGATTCCATGTGAATGCGGCAAAGTATATATCGATGAAACAGCAATATCGATGCGTGAAAGAATAAAGGAACACGACAGAGACATGCAGCTTGCAGGTACTCAGAACTCCGCAGTTTCGGAATATGCCAACGAGACTGGGCACCTTCCTTTTCTCGGTTTTCACTGTCACGCCATAAATTAAAAAATCAAAACCGTTCAATGAATGAAGTCAGGAATTGACATGTCATAGATAATAAATAAATAAGGAATCAGTCCAAGTCTCAGGTCTGTGCGGTATTCCGTACTCGAGTTATTTGTCAAAATGTTCCACACAAATTTATAGAGCTCAGTATGGAAACGCCATGTTGGAGTCCCTCTGATCATTAC
This sequence comes from Desmophyllum pertusum, assembly GCA_029204205.1. NCBI lineage: Eukaryota > Metazoa > Cnidaria > Anthozoa > Scleractinia > Caryophylliidae > Desmophyllum > Desmophyllum pertusum. The sequence goes on along the minus strand of MU825873.1, from coordinate 952,008 downwards.
ATTACTTTGTTCTTTTTGGTTTTAACTTGGCTTGTGAAGTCAGTCACTATCTCAAAATAATGAATTGATACTTTTTTCTTCAAGCTTAACATAACTGATCAGTTTTGAAAAAAACAAAAACAATTATCAATACAGTTCAATTCACATTCTTCAAGCCTTACAACTCTGTTTCTGTAAATTACATTCTTCATATTTATCAAGATTAGATAAATAATAAATTTATCTGGCAAGTAAAATTAACACAGTTTGTTATGATGTGAATTTTATTTTTATACACCCTTCCCAGTTTCTTCCCTTCTATCCCCACCATCCTTTCCAAGCTGGCTAGTGTATTTTGAGTAAATCATATCTAGTGACAAAGACTTTACCACTTCCAAATGATAAATCAACCTAGGGAAAACCTTGCAGTACACACATGTACGCGTTGCGTACCTATTTTTCAGTTTACTATCAGCTAACTCGAACTCCCCGCTAACCCGAACTATTTTTTGTTTTCTTGGGAGTTCGAGTTAGCGGGGTTCTACTGTAATTACGACATACAGCTGTTTCGAGAAAGCTTGTCGGGAAAAAAGCGCACGCGACAATCCGACCCACGATGCTTTTCGGGATTGTCGCGTGCGCTTTTTTCCGACAGCCTTTCTCGAAACAGCTGTATGTACACAGTAGGAAGCCATAGCCCTTTCTGCAGCTAGAGGTCACATGACCGACCTCCCCTAATTAATGTCGGGAACTACAAGCGGAATTTAAAAAAAAAAGACTATATGAAATAATACTTCTCGTGTGATCTTTCTCCCGCGGTAAAAGTATGGTTCATGTGCGAAATTTTCGAACATTCAAAGTGGATTCCATTCTCAAAACACAAAAAAATAATTTTTGGCTTCTTTGACTATTAAAGACAGTATCCTTTTTGGACAACATCAGCCTAGCGACTATAATATCTTAGTTAATTACATTATTCTGGAAAGCAAATATTTATTTAAAAAAATAAAATACCAAAAAAAAAAGTGGTATACACGTACTCTGATGCGATTGAATATTGATAATTTATGTCAACACAAATAAATTATCAGTATTAATGTGACGCCAGAGTACCACGTTTTAAAACACAATTTCGGACAGTTCATAATTGACGCAACATCTGCTTGCATTTGTTACAGTCTTGAATAAACTCCTGGATTGAATAATGTTTCAACAACAACAACAACATGTAACAGGGAAAAGTGTTAGTGAACAAGGCGAGAACGGTTGCCCAGAGAGGAAGAAGGGAAAAACTGAAGTAGGCCAAGAGGAAGAAAGCAAAGCAGATTTAGAAGATGGGAACCAAATATCATCTATACAAGTAGCCACACAATTAACAGTAGCAACATACAGCCATACTAAGGTATGAAACATCCCTTCATTGTTCTCACGGTTTCTTACTTTTTATGTTACGCTGTATCTTTGGAGAGAGGAGAGGAGGAAAGAGGGGGAGAGGGGAGAGAAGAGAGGGGAGAGAGAAGTGGGGGAGAGGGGAGGGAAGAGAGGGTAGAGAAGAGAGGGGAGAGGGGAGAGGGGAAAAGGAGGGGAAAAGGGAGAGGGGGAGGAGGAGAGGGGATCTTGGTGTCACCGCATGCTCCAACCAATCAGATGTAAAACAAATACTCTTGTCACCGATCATGTCGGCTTATTTGCTGTTGATTCCATTTTTTGCCGCTTCAATGATTGGTTTTGTGAATCCGTTGTGACAACCATACAGTCAACTCTCTCTTAACAGACACCTTTATAAGACGGACACCTGGTGTTGGTCCATGCGCGCCGTTTTTCAGTCATTTTACTACATCTAAACTCTCTATAAGCCGGACACCTTTCTAAGACGGACAGTTGGTGCCGGTCCCGTTGGTGTCCGTCTTAGAGAGAGTTGACTGTATCAGGAAACCACTAGAACATATGACTCGAACTCGGACCGAGCGGGGTCGTGGTGTGTGTTCTTGGGCAAGACACTTAACTCTCGCAGTACCTCTCTCCACCCAGGAGAATAAATGGGTACTGTTGAACTACTGTATCGCCGCTCGCGCGCGTTATTTTGTGAGCCTGCTCGCAAGCTAGTATTTACTATATTTATTACTCCACTATTACGTCATTTCACCATATAGGGTCAAGAGAACACAAGTATTGCATATAGTTTAGGTTTACAAATTATTGTTATTCACAAGAAAACTCGCCGAGTTGACGAAGTCAATCGACGAAGACAACGGTCCAGAAAATAACATTTTGACACTTTTTTTTTTTTTCATTTTTTAGACATAATAATCTGCCTTGAAAGTTACTACTTACCTACTGCAGCTGGTGTCTCACTATTCTCCGCAGCTGTAAAATAGCAATACTACTAGTCTCTTCATGCTAATGATACGTGGCTTCACCCTTTCTGTGACACCGCTTTGCGTCTTCTAAGTTTGGAATAAAGAAAAAGAGGAAACCTTTGGGACCAGGGTAGAGATATAATTTTACTCATTGTTTTTTGTTTGTTTTTCAATTCAGACGCAAGAAGACCAGCCATGTTGTATTCAGTCGGTTGTTCGTCGTGATCGAAAAGTCAGGCTCGGAGAAAATGGCGGAAACCTTCTAAAGGCTAAATCTCGGGGAGAATCTGGAGAAGAATCTGAGGATGAATCTGAGGAAGAATCTGGGGAAGTTTCGTGGAGAAAAATCAATGTAGACTTCACGGGTACTGACCCGTATGCTTCCGCAACAGGTAATTAAATCCCCGAGCGAATGATCTCAACATAGCCTGTGTAGTTAGAGGTTTCGTAAAGGTAAAGCAACTTTATTTATACACGGTTTGTGTTTAAAGCTAGAAGCTTGTGGGTTCGTGTATAGAAACAAATATTTCAAATAAACATAACATGATTGAAAATCCCAACTGGCGGGAGGCAGACCAGTTGGCTATTTATAGAGCGCAGCCAAGGAGTTGAACTCGGGGCAACCGTCAACAAATCCAGCGAATGGAAGGGTGGAGGGCTTGGACCCGGGCCTCCGAATTACAAGTCCGGTACCCTAACCACTCGGCCACGCTGCCCCACGTGCACGATACCAAAATACGCGAGTGGCGAAGCTGCGAGAGGAATGGGGCGGAGGAAGTAAGAAACAACTCACTCCACCCCATTCCTCTCACAGTTTCACCACTCGCGAGTTTTGCCATCGCGCGTCAGCTAAACCGCCAGCTACACAGGCTTACTAATTACTGGTGGGACATTGTTGTTGGGCCATGTTGTATGATATTGCGCGGGGGTTGTTCAAACGATTTCAGCATCGTTCCAATATTCGGTTAATAAATTAGTTGCGGGGAGGATGGAGGACTCAGACCAGGAGAGTTCCGCCATATTGTTTTCACGTCAATAGAGCAATGTCTGCGCATGTTTGCATATGTTGAACGATATGTCTTCCAAATCATCACAAATACATAGTTTATTAACTTTTAGCATTATCTAATAATGTTAGAGCATTGAACTTTGGAGAGGAATGGAGTACTTAGCCAATAAAATTCACAAATACCGTAAAATTCCCCTCCTCCTCCTCCTCCGGCTAAAATAAGCCTATATTTAGGGGGAGAGAAGAGAGGGGACAGAGAAGTAAGGAGAGGGGAGGGAAGAGAGGGGAGAGGTAAGAGGGAAGAGGGGAGAAGGGAGAGAAGAGAGGGGACAGAGAAGTAAGGGATAGGGGAGGGAAGAGAGGGGAGAGGAAAGAGGGAAGATGAAAGATGGGAGAGAAGAGAGGGGAGAGGGGAGAGGGGAGAGGGGAGAGGGGAGAGGGGAGAGGCGAGAGGCGGAGGGGGGGGGGGGGGGAGGGATCTTGGTGTCACGTGCTTCAACAAATCAGATGTAAAACAAATACTCTTGCCACCGATCATGCATGTGGGCTTATTTGCTGTTGATTCCATATTTTGCCGCTTAAGTGATTGGTTTTGTGAATCCGTTGTGACAACCATACAGTCAACTCTCTCTTAAAGGACCCTAGTCAGCCACTCCTTTGTTTTTGTTGACATACTGGCGCAGCATCAACTCGGCAAACTGGCTATGAGTTAACCCTGCAATACCAATGCTATACTTTTCCTCGCATTCCAAAGGTCGAATATCGACTCGCGAAGAATAATTTTCTTCTTTTGTCCTGGAGCCTTCGGCCATCCACGCTTTGGAAATTCGTGAGGCCATGAAATCATAACTTTCGATACAAAACTTTAGCGAACGATAAGACAAAACTTAGAAAAAATCGTTCAAATTGATACACGAATAATTACACAAAGCTATGATAACAGTATCTCTAAGGATACTAAAGCAATGCGGTGCCCCGCCGGTAGCATTAGCTAAAGTATTTGCTACAATAGTGCGTCCTATTTTAGAATATGCTGCCCCTGTCTGGCAGAACATTCCTGACTTTTTAGATAATGATATTGAGAGAGTCCAGAAGAGAGCCATGTTTATTATTTGTCCTTCCCTCGACTACAGGGAGGCATTACAGCTGCTCGGCCTCACTTCATTGAGAGAACGGCGCCAACATCTTTGCCGGCAGTATGTCAGTAAACTTCAGGATGTAAATAGCCCTTTACATTTTCTTTTGCCTCGACGTGAGGAGGTGGTACATAACTATAACTTAAGAGCTGGCACAAGTCGTAGCACCATCAAGTCTTGCAGAACGAAGCGTTCTCAGGACTTCGTCACTTTTCGCTATTAATCTCGAACTAGCTTGTTTATAATAGAACCTTATATTGTATATATATTGTAATTAATAGTTTATATTTTATACCTTGTATTCTACTCTGTAATTCAGTTTTTACTGCAATGAGTTTCATTAAACATTACATTATTATTATTAGTAACAGACTTCCAATTACTCGACTCGTCACGATGGAGAAAGATCTCGGTTCGCTAGCAACTTCTTATCATTCTGGAGGCATCGAAAATGGCGAATTTTCGCCGTCTGTGCGCGCAGTGCATTATGGATGACTAGGGTCCTTTAACAGACACCTTTATAAGGTTTATATTTAGATTCAGCATTGGAAATACTTTCTTCCTATTATATAAAGCGCCATACTGTGTCGTTTTGTTTAGAGTGTTTTTATGATCATTTACCTGGAGGTTATTCATTATACGCACCTAAACATTTCCGACGCAAAATCTTTTCCATATATAATTTTTTAAACGCAAACTTCCTTTCAATAATAAGCCTCCCAAATAATAACACCTCCCCCTCCCACCCCACCCAAAAATTAGCCTTTTTGCTTACATTTGTAAGAAATTACGCCTCATTTAGTTTCAACAACATTCAAAGTTACGTTACGTAACCGTTAGTATAAACTTTTAAAACATTGTGCTTCCTTTAAGGGAGTAGTTCACGTTTCGGCGCATGCGCAGGCTTATCAAATTTATCCATTTAAAAAAACCCACTCACATATACTTCTCGATACTTCAGTAATCACATACCATAATTAGTCCAAGCAAAACGGACGAATGACCAAAATTCACAAAACCTTTAACGGCCGTTACACCGAGAAATGTCGACATTGAATACCAGAATAAATTATACCACAATAAAGTGTTCGGGCCCGGACATTTTAGTTTTAGTTTTTTAAACGGATAAAGTTGATAAACCAGCACATGTGCCGAGCAGTGAGACACTTCTTTATTCTGTTTTACTTTCAGAATTCCACCTAGAAAAGAGTGATGACAAACAAGCGAATGCCTTGAGGTACCGTTCAGGCGAAGACAATTACTATCTGGCTGTCAAATACAGTGAAGTCAATCTCCGTGTAAGTTGAATTTAAGCAAACGACGACGGCCAACGAGAACGTCCCTAAACAAAAGGTTTAATGACGCCGGGGTGTTCAAAGGACGATTAAGCTAATCCAGGATTAGCGCGAATTTTGATTTCAGTTTTGTAACTTTTCAGTGAGGTTTTCTGTTTACATTTTTTGTCTTTCTGTTTTGACGTTGACTTAATCTTAAACTTTAAAAAAACATTAGCAGAGAAAAATACTTCAGTATACAAGATAAAGTAAAAGCTTGATTTACTTTTAATCCTTGATTAGCGTTAATCGGCTTTCGAACAACCGGGCCCTGCAGTACAATAGCTTCTACACGTGCGTTATTACATTTTGATACATTTCTTAGCCGTCAATGTGAAATGTCAATCGTTTTCGGAGAACGCGCAACCGCGCAACGGCGGATTTTTCAACTTTCCTTGGATTTCAACGCTCAAAAATATTCAGTTAAAGGGACACTGTCCTGATTTTAGCATGATTTTGGGAAGCTCAGAAACCATATCTAGATCATAGGAAGTTGAACAATAATGGTTTGATTCTGTAGAATAGCACTCGACAAATGACAGGAACCCATTAGGAAGTGAGGATGACAAACGACAGCGAGGATGGAAATGGATTGCAATATGGATTTTTGAAAAAACGTTTGCAGTATGGAATTTCTTGAAGAAATTGCTTTTTATCATTTAGTTAGAGCTTATTAAGTTCTTATTCCATAGATTTAGGGACCATTTCGTGCATTTATAACAGTTTTGAGCAAATATGCCGGGACAGTGTCCCGGTTCTGACACCGATAAACAAACTGAATTGAAGTAGAGATTCGCGAGATTCTGAAACATAAATTCATGCATTTTTAATCGACGAGTCCTTGGCGTTGCCGTTAACGATGTGTAACGCGGGAGAACATGTGACATCAGGAACACGCAATTGCAAAGAAACAACCTATTGACCGCCATATTTGTTTTGATTCGTTTAATGTCAGACGAATGACAGTTAAACTGTCCGAAAACGACATTTTTTACTCCAAAAATTCCGTTAGAAACACTAAAACAAGAAGAGCGAGGAAATAACGTAATCAGGTTATAATTACTGCGATTAATTTCTCCATTTTTCTTTTCTTTTTATGGTTTCTGTCTTTTCTTTTATCAACAGAAATTGGTAAACTTCCCCACAACTAACAAATACTTCTTTCATATTAAACGCGTCGGGCCTGAGATTGAATCCCCATCACCTTGAAAGTCTCTGAAAACAGGGCAGTATCTACACTGTGGTGACGATGGTAGGGCATTCATGGATGAAGCGAAAACCATCGGTGATGCAGAGCCTGAAGATCGACAAACCTGGTTCAGTTACAAGCCACAAGAACACTTCATTCAATACATAGAAGAAGACATGTTGTTCGCTAGGAATGAGAGTTGCATCAAGTGTGAAACCGATATGGAAAATTTGAAGACAATGAAGATTCGGGAAAAGGGAACTCGAAGGAACCGGAGAAGGCTGATCCGAAGAGTCAGGAAAGGGGACCTATAAGGAACCCGTGGAGGAGACCTCCGAAGATTCGGGAGGGGGGATCTGCAAGGAACAGGAGAATGGGACATCCGAAGATTCAGGAAAGGCGGAGAAACTCTAAAGAGCCAGAAGCAGGGGACTCCAATGAGCCAGAGAAGGACAACAGCAATGACTCAGGGAGAGAGATAACTGAAAACCAGGGAGAAGGGACCCCCGAAGACTTAAAAAAGAGGAACTCCGAAGATTCGGATCCATCCAATGGGAACTCTGAAGACGCAGGGAAGAATAACTTTGAGTAAAAAACGCATAGAACTGAGACTGCTTGAACTTTGACGTATTTAAGCACAGTTATCCTATAAGGAGTAAGACATACATAGATATGTAATATTAATATGGATATTTCAAAACACGAGAGACAGTGTTTCATCCGATTTTCAAACACCGAAAAAAGAGTTGAAAATACGACGCGTATAGCGGAGTGTTTTTAACGAAATTCAAGGTGTTTGGATGTGTGATGAAAACATTGTCTTGAGTGTTTTGATATATCTTCTCAATGAAACAAAAACTAAGGAGTAAATGGAGAAATGAATCCTAACAATGTATCCTAATTTAGAACAGCTATCCAAACTTCCGTCATGGCTATAATTTCCAATTAATTACACCCCCGGCCCTTTTCTTTTACTTTCTGTGTATTGGTTAACTTTTTTTCTTTCTTTCTGTAAATTAATTAGGTCACTTATTGAAGATAAGCAATGTATTGTATTTTTTTTAGCATCATACTATTATTACACCTGTATTTAATCAATATATTGTCAGTAAGTTATGGATTTTATGCATGTATTGTAATGGTTTTTTGCTTTTTTGCTTTGTAAGTAAGAAATGTGTACCAATAAAAAATTTAAAAAAATAAAAATAAATAAATAAATAAACATCAACGGTATTCAGCAAGTTTCATGACAATAAAAATATATATAAATAGTGAGCTAAAAGTGTCAAAAGTTTAACAAAAAAATCGTGACATTTTGGACTTTGCCCTTCATCAGTGGAAATATCTCCGTTAGGTAAGTTTTGTTCGTACTTTGTCGATGATCGTGAAGTACAGGCGTTATTTGGCTGGCGATCACGTGATAACTATAAATGAGGAGTATTGGGGCGAGGTCCAAATCAACATGGGAGGGGAGGGGGTTTCTCAAAAAGGCAGACAATGCAGGAAGGCGTTTCCCAAAATAGAAAATGGCGCGTATGTACATAGCCTGATGTAAATACCAGGGAAAGAGGAAAAATTTGGGAGAATTCGAAAGTGGATATGAACTCGAGAAGCAGTGCAGCTTTACTTGAACTTTTGAATTTTCCCAAGCTTTATTTGGTGCTTGCATCAGGTTATGTAAACAAGAAGTGGCCATTTTCAATTTCTTTTACAATAACGCCAATGAAATGTAATAATATGTCAAACCGTGTTTATATAACCTGATGCAAAACGACTAATTAATCAACCAATCAAAGCGCGTGTTTTATATAATCACAATTTTATAAAACAATATAAAAACACAGTTCAGCGCTGCAGTTCAAAAGCTTCGAAAGATCGATCAGAAAGGGACGATATCCGCAAAGTTGAAAAGAAATCATGTACGAGTCTTGGAAAGCAACTGCTGAAATTGAGATAAACAACAAAAGGAAGCAGTACTGACAGAGGTAGGCCGTTGTTTGAATTTTTATATGAATGCTATCTTTCAGGTTGAATATCTAGGTCAAGTCGTGCCAATATTTTACACGTTTTGAACTTACTAAGTTCAGTTCACTTCTGGGGCAATTTTTTGTATGCATGAATATTAATTTAAGGATTGAATTAGAGGGTTGAATCTGAGTCACAATCATTAGCTTTGGTAACTTGACTAAACGTTTTCATGACATTACTTGTAACAAGTTTTCTATCCAGTTTTCAAAATAAATAATTGAAACGCGAGTGTTTTTAAACCAGTCTATACCACTGGCAGAATGTACATATGGAGCATTTACACTCGGTCAATAATCTGGTTTCATTTTTAGGCATATTTTTTCTTGAATTTCAATCAAAAGAACTTCGATGCTTTTCGTACACTAGTGTGGATACTAGCTTACATCAAGATAATATTCTCTTGCTTACATTTCATGCAAATTTCGCTTTCTAACTTTTTTTCTTCAATAATGCAATGAAAAGATTTAGATCTCAACCTGATAGAGGAATCGAAAATGAAATGAATATTTTATTATTTTATGCTAATCGTGGAAGAGTGAGAAACAAGAACATAGAGCACAAACTCTTTTCAGTTTGTTTTTTAAAACTTGGGACACAGTCAAGGACGTCACGTCTCACTGTTCTTGCTTTGTCTTCAAAAACAGTTGACGAGATAAATCACGTTTCACGGAAAACTAACACGGTAATTTCACGTTTTATTCACGGGTAACGGCCCGACCAAAATCACAATTCACGGCAAATAAATTGTTATGGTAAGTCACGAATTTTGCTTATCGGAAAATTGATAGAGACGTGTTTCTAAAAATTACATTTTTTTGATTCTGAAAATTTCGTTTTTTCATTCTTCAGTTTTTTTTTGGAAATTGAAAATTTCCTTGTACGTTTTGTTTGGATTCTGAAAAATTCTTGTTTCACTTTTTTTGCAAAAATGAAGGCCCAATTCAGTCACGGCGTTAGACTGCAAACAGTCCGTATTTTAGCGCAAAGAGTCGGGCTGAACGTGGCACGAAAACGGATCTAGAACGAAGGGTGAAAATTACGAGTGGGATTGGGGAGAGACGCTTCGCGCCTCTCAATTCGCGTGTCGCGCACAATATCTCGAGAAAAAGTGAGACTGTTTTGCAGTCTATCATGGCGTCGAATGTTATTCAAGTCCCAAAAAACTCGCTGAAATCGTTTTAATCAGCGAATGCCAACCGCAAATAGCAAAAATAGAAACACATTGCTTCCATGATGTATTGCAACGTAGTCGAATCAAGTACAATTGAACCTCTCTAATACGGACACCGAAGGGACGCAAAGTGTCCGTATTAGAGAGGTGTCCGTATTACCTGATAGAGGTCATGAATATGACGTCACTTTAAAGGCTCCACTAACGATAAGAAAATCTCGATGATAAATGGCGATAAAATGTCGATAAACTGATGAATACGAACCGTTATCACTGGAGTGTCCGTAATAAAGAGGTTTTGTTCGTTTATATGAATTTGCTCTCTGGGGCCGAGATTTAGTGTCCGTTGTCTGTAGTTGAGAGGGTTTGTATAGAGGTTTTTCTTTATAGAGAATATATGGGTATTTTGCCGGGACCAAGGGAAACTGTCCGTAATAGAGATGATAGAGAGGTGTTCGTATGAGAGGCGGAGGTGTCCGTAAGGAGAGGTTCGACTGTAATACCATGCAGCGAGATTTCTGCGGCTTGAATTATATTCGACGCGACTGGAATGCGACGTATAAATTGAGCCTAAGATCCATATGCTTCAGTGGACCGTAGAGGTAGTAGCAGGGGGGGGGGGGGGGGGGGGGATAGAGACAGGGCCTGGGACCGAGAACCATGCTCTCACAACTTGCAAAGCGATCAATTTTCGTTTTGGTCAGCGGTGTTTTCTTAAGGCTTCTTTTTCGCGCGCAAAATTCCTTAAAAAAATAATTAAACGTTCCTATAAACTATTTCGAGATTATTCCAACACGTTCAATTTGTCGATATGTGGCCGAACTTTCCAGGAGCTTAATTCGTGAGTTCAAGTCCAGGACAGAAAAAGGAAAATTAACGTTCGCGTGTTGACGTTCTCCATAATACCGTGAATTTTGACAATTGATTTTTTTGTTTTGCATACGAAGGTAAAGAAATGTAAATGCAAAACGCACGTGCGTTTTGTTTTGCATGGGACGGCAAAGAAATATGCAAAACACACGTGCAGAATATTGTATTACTAATTAAACCTATTGTTTTGTGACGTTTTTGTTGTCGTTGTGGTCGTGGTTGCGTCTTAAAAACGAAAACTTGAGGAAGTTTATCTGGTTTAAAGGATCACAAAGTGAAAAAATACGATAATCATTCATACATCAGTACGCACTTCCATCGCCTCATCGGCCGCCATGTTTTTCTTTTGAATGTATGGGAAGTAGCTACCCCCCCCCCCCCCCCCCCCCCCCCCATGCCAGATCCAGTCGGTTCTTCGTCGTGATCGGAAAGTTAGGCGTGGAGAACGTGGCGGAAATCTTCTAAAGGCTGGATCGGGACGGGATGAGAAAAAAAATCGCTGTTGACTTCACGGGGTACTCTCCCGAATGATCCCGCCAACAGGTATTTAAAGTTTTCTACACTATACATGCAATATACATACTAAAGAATGACTGACCAATTATAATTAGGCAAGCTATATAGGCTATGGTAAAAGTTAACCTCCTCACGAGCATACTGATGCCTACAACTGCACGAGCTTATCCAGGAGTATTGCTACTCCCCCTGGATGGGATGCCAGTCCATTGCAGGTTACCCCAAGCATTTAGTTTTGTCAGGGGAATGTCAGGTTTGGTGGAGAGAGGCACTAAAAGTAAATAGTTTTGTCTTCCCCCAAAAAATGGATTTTGGTGCCTTAAGAATTTTTTTTTCAAAATTTCCGGCGTGCATCATTATATGGAACTTCCCTCAGGATTGACTCCGGAGCGTGCTCGGGTCAGTTGTATATGGCTCATTAAATACAAAATCAAAGGACACACATCGAAACCTCTGTCAAGGGTCAGTTTAACTTCCTTTAATTAATCTGCTTTAATTTCAGAATTCCACCTGGAAAAGAGTGCTGACAAACAAGCGAATGCCTTGAGATACCGTTCAGGCGATGACAACTACTATCTGGCTGTAGAAAAATCCGGCCAAGTAAAACTTCGTGTAAGTTAAATTAATGCGGTTAGTATTACTTCACGAATAGAGCGGTTTTCATTTGAGCTGCCTCCTCCACAGGCTTTTCGCGAGAGCGCAAAGCGCGAGGAAGCCGGGCGAGCGCGAAGCGCGAGGGAGCTTGGAACGAGCGCGAAGCCTAAGCCTGTAGCTACTAATTTTTAACTTGGCCCACAGTTTCCCTTACATCCCCTCGCCGGCCTGTTTCTATTTGATTGCTTCTCAAATAAATTAGATTACATAATTATTATGAAAATTAATTATGAACATTTATTTTTTCTCATGGTTTCTGTCTCTTCTTTATTAAACAGAAATTGGATGGCTTCCCTTCGGAAGACAAATACTTCTTTCGTATTAAAAGTATTGGCCCTGAGATTGAAACTTTCCACACCTTCAAGTCACTGAAAACAGAGGAGTATCTACACTGTGGTAATGACGGCAACCTTTTCATGAATGTGGTGAAAACCTTCGATAATGGAAAGCCTACAGATAGGAAAACATGGTTCAGATGGTTCAACTACTTGTCAAGCAGTACAACACAATCAACACATAAGCATGGCGTCCAATATAGAGAAGAATACATCCGGAAGTCTGATGAGAGTTGCACCGAGTAATTTGGACGACCCAGGAGAGAGAAATCCGAAAACCCGGTGGAAGTGACCCACAAAGACCTGAAGGAGGGGAAGGAGGAGAACTCTGAAGACGCATGAACCTCCGAATAAAACACACACGAAGAGAGACAGACTATGTAAGCTTTTTAAAATAAGCTGTAACTTTACCGGCATGCTGAAAATAAAACGTAGGCGACATGAGAGGATTGGTCAGAAATAAAATAACATTTTAGATTGTACGAAACACCGATAAAGTCGTAACCGGTTGATCCCATCGAAATAAAAGTTCATGGAAATTTTCTACAGCTTTCCCTGATTGATCATTGGTAAGAAATATTTCAAATTGTAGAATAAAACAAGTAGGTCACCATGCTCAGGAAAGAGATATGATCGGTTAAAGCTACTTTATTTGAACCGTTGACTTCGTTGGAACACATGGCATTGTACTTTATAAGATCGATAACTCAAATAATCAGTGTTACTTTAAGACTTTTGTAAGCGATCGAAAAACTCCCACTTTTAGAGCATTAGAACGTTTATACCGCCTTTCTGTTAGCCTGTTACAGGCTCTCGGATAGTGAATCAAAGGAAGCCTATGGCGACTCGGTGAAAGCGGTAGAGCTAGAGGGAAGCTTGGTTAGCTTTTAGAGCGAAAATATTTGGAAATTGGCTTGGTTCGGCACTTTTTTGCAAAACATTATCACTATTATTATTATTATTATTATTTGGCTATTGGATTTGTCGTTATTTGCTTGACAGTAGTTTCCGATTTTCCAGTTTCGCACGAATTTCACTGCCGACGCCCCGCGTAATGCTCGCTGACGCAAACCGTAAAAATTACCTAATATTCTGCTTGAAACTCTGCTAGCAGAATTTATCCAAGATTAACTTGTGGTGAGTCTATCTTAACTCTGAAGAACTAGCTATTACGACAAGTTTCAATTTGAAATACATGAAAATTCTCAGTGAAAATCAATTCGAGTGTACTCAGAGACTTGATAACATTTTCACACACTGTAAAACTCTCAACTTGGTCGATGCTGTTCCATGCATGTGCACTATATTTGTCAAAAATTATAAGCTCATTCTGCTCTCCTGCTTGTGGTAATAGATGAAAATATCTTTATGAGATCATCACTTGAACATCACTCAACTTGTGGCGAGACTATTAGTCGTGAAGAACAAGGGTAATTCTAAATTTTCGTTGAGTTGGAAGTTAATATACCACAATACCGGATTGCGTTGATAGATCGATTTGCAGTTGTGGTCTTCTAGTCAAACAAGCATTTCAGGCCGGTTTATCTCCAATACAGCCTTTTCAAATTCTGAAGGTAAGTCAGCTCTTTATGAAGGTACGTAGACATCGGGAAAATAACAATATTGAAAAAGATACTCGGTTTATTTTCAGTCGAGAAGTTCGTAAAAGGGAAAAACTGTACCGACCGGTTTTGCTTGAGGACGGTCCGCGATTGTCGACGAACTGAGCATGGTTAATTGCTTAAGTAAAACAAAACATGTGTAGAAAGACACACTCAAAAATTTGAATATTTAGACCAAATATCTGTAATAACAGAAAGACGATACTGAGAGACACTGGCAATTGATGATCGCATATATAGTAATCGAAATAAGAAGCTGTTTCAACTCATCAGAGCACAAACGCCATCAGTTCCGGAAGCAGAAACTTCAAACAAATTTTCGGACTTAAACTGATCCTCACAACCGTAAATCGCAAAGAATATTCGATACAAAGCACTTTCAAATCAACTTTTTCCATTTTTGTATTTTCATTTTAAATGTTACAATGTTGTTTCTCTGCTGTTAACGTTTTGGAGGAAAAAGAAACCAAAAAGGTAAGGGACTGTGCAATAATTATCAGGAGGGGGGGGGGAGTGTTGGAAAATGGGCTTCATGTAGGACAATATTAGGTAATACCCCCCCTCCTAAAGGAGTGAATTTAGTTATTGCCCCCCTTCTAATCAGTCAGAAATTATGTACGAACCCCCCCCCCCCACCCCCTCCCCCTCACAGTATACACACACCTTTATATAAGTACCCTGCATTTTCTCTACACGCACCTGTGGATTAAAATTTTATAACAGAAAGAAGAGCTGCTACTACATGTATAATTGTTGGACATCCGCGTCTGGAACAAACATCACCTCCGTAGCAATGTACAACAGAGCCATAGCAGAAGGAAAAGAGCATGTGTGTATTTTCAGGTCCCCACCTTATAAATAGGTATGGATTCGCCAATGTAATATGTACTTGAAATAAAATGTTAAGCCCCCCCCCCCCCTCTCTTGAGTGACTTATTTTACCTTGAGCCCCCTATCCTTGCTTTGATTTTACTTTATGCTCCCCCCTCTGGTTTTCCAACCCCCCCCCCCCCTCCCCCCCTCCCCCCCCTGGTAATTATTGCACAGCCCCTAAAGTGAGCACAGTCTACTCTTTGTCGAGTTGGAAGTAGAGAACTGTCTAAATTGTCGTGGAGAAAATAAATAGCAACGATAATCACTGTCAGATGATTGTGGAACACGATCGAATATAGAATTCAGTGAAGTACATGAAAAATATTTCAAGAAATTTTATTTTTATTACTTTTTTTTATCCAGAGGCTGAATGAACAGTTCACATACGAAAAACTCTCAACTTGTTCCGTGCAGTTCCTATATGCTTTGTTTTAGCATGTCATATATAACCATAGCCAGAAATTCCGAACGCGCGTGAGCATTTAACCGTGACGGTCCGTGACCGTTAAAAAGAAAATGGCGGCTCCAAACTTACAGAGATTCGTATGAAGTCGAAACAAAAACATGATATATCTAAACCGTGGCGTAAAAAGGACATCTATCCCCAGATACGATTGGGAGATACGACTTCAGTCATCTCCTGTGAGGTTTCAAAACGGTGATCTATCGAATATTCATTGCGGTTTTTAAGAAAGTAGTTTAAGGACTAACACGATAAGACAGGCCATACAATTGCTTACCTCTGAGGTGACAACAAGCTAAATTCACTCCGTGCGAACTCTCTCCATGCCTTTCTAGATGTAGCTATCCTCTCATCCCCAGACAGTTTTTGAAGTTCGAAGGTGTCTTCGTATTTCCATGATATTATAAGGCTTTGTAGCCGTTGAAATCTTGCGGTTTACGGCAGTATTTGTCGAGGAAAAATTGAAGCTAAAGGACGCCATTATTGAACGAAATCGGTTTGCTCCAGCGCGCCTCATAGCAAAAAGACCAAAACAAAATCAACATACGAAAACAGCCGCCATTTTCCAAAACATGAATGAAAGGAGAAGAGACTGGGGCAACCTCGTTCCCAGGGTCTACTCCGCTTTCAAGATGGCGGCTGGGCGCGGAGAAGACCCTGGGCTACGCGGGCTACGCTGATATAACGCCCACGCTGATTGGTCTTTAGATTTATGATTCTTACATTAGTCGTGATTGGCGGAAATAGTCTTCCTTGCAAAATGGCCGACTTGCGGAGTTTTATTTTGTTATTTCTTCTCGAATTGAAACGTAAATTATTGCCTGTTAAATATTTCCCGTCTTGTTTAAATTATGCACGGCAATTTAAGGAAGAGGTGGAGTTGACGTTGGACCGTAAATTAATTTGAAATGCCTCAAGGCGCACAGATCAAGAGCTGGAATATCAAGCAAGGTGAAAATCAGATCGATGATATGATTACACGTTATGAATGTTTAAGCTTATGTGTTATTATTCGAAGCCTGGAATTTCTTCAAAGTGCTTTTAACGGCGAATTGAAAATGTGACGGAATCCTGAATTGATGTATTGCTCGCACAAATGACGAATCGAATTTTTCACTCGTAAACTACGTGATCTGTACTTTTCAGAGAATGATTAAGCTTACAATCAAATGATTTGAACAGACAAGATACAATATTATGACCATTTTGATGCACTGCACTTAAAAGTAAGGAAAGCCCTTCCTTGAAATATTTTGTAAACTTGATTATACTTAAAATGAAGATTATAGGTTATATAAGCTGTTTTTCTCAATTTTCTAAGCTGGTATAGGTATTAAATCACCTATACAAGTTTACAACATACAGTGGAACCTCTACTTCGAGGGTCCCCTATACTTTTTTCGTGACGCGTGAATGGGCATTTTTTTATTGCGTGAAGCGTGAATGAGGATTTATTTTTTTCGTGATTCGTGAATCTATATTTTTGCGTCCTCGGGAAACTGGCTTTCGATTTCTTCGTGATCCGTGAAATATGTATTTACTTACGCGTGATTTGTGAAAACGTGATTGCTTACTTTTTCTGTGAACGTGAAGCTGTTTTTCGAATTTTTCGTGATGCGTGAAAAGGGCAATTACTTTTGCGTGAAAACTGTTTTCAGAAGAGGTATAGGGGACCCTCTACTTCGGGCCACCTCTATTAAGGGAACACCTCCTTTACCACACTCATATATATAATGTTTGTAATCCAGATACTGCTATGAAAGGGACACCTATTAGTTTATATTTTTGTCTGATGTTGGGAAATTATTGTTCATCGTGGTAGATAGTAGCCTCCTACGCAGACGCTCTTTGGGATCGTCATGCAATCTTTCCTCCCCCACGAACGTTCGTGGGCGAGGAAAGATTGCGTGACGATCCCAAAGAGCGTCTGCGTAGGAGGCTAGGTAGATAGATGAATATTTAATCATTTGTCTCATGATAGAGTCACTTTGAGGTGTTGTCAATGATCACAACGTTTAGACTGCTTTGTGTATACTGCTAGTCTTCATCAGGCAATCCTCATGATTATTCCAACTAGATGTTGTTCCCTCAGTGGTCTGCTGCGGTATCGATCAACAGTTATGTTTCTTGGTCATTAAGGTGGGCCTCCATGGTTGAGGAATTTCGGCAGTTGTATGTACACTGTATGTCAATAAAGACTGTACTGGGTGCAAGTTTTGTGTGATTAAGTTTCTTTTGGTGTACTGCAGGGTATTGTTTTCTTGTAGGTCATTTCTTTCAGTTTTTGTCCTTTTTGTTTTGCTGTGTTGCAATGTTTTTGTATGACATTTATTGTTCCTTATGCCCCTAAAATGTATATTGTGTTGGGGAGGTGTGAATGAATTTATTCAGAGTGATATGGGTTATTTTATTTATTTTTTTGTTCTAGGAGGTATTTTCATTTTTAGATTGACATGTATAAATAAAGTTGCTTTACCTTTATCTTATTATCCTTGTTATGGAGTATTTTTTTAGCTGTAGTAATTTTTTTTGTGCTGGGGATAGGGTCCTGAAGAGGTAAAATAGGAACTGGGATTTGCCTTTTTTTCACTGGAAAAATGGGATTTGGGGCACCAATTTTGCTGTTGGGAATGGGGTAATTTGAGCAAGCATTAGGCTGGGAGGGAGACTAGGATTTGGGCAAAATATGGGCTGACCGTGGACCAGGGCCCTCTTCATATATTTTGGGTGCTACTCTACCTTACTTGTGTGAGTCAGAAAAGTGTGAACACTTTGATTGGGTGGTCTCCAAAATCCGCCAAAAAATCAAGCACTTTGGGCAGGTGTAAAAATTGTTACTGTTTTTAGCTAAAATAAAATGACAAAATATTGGCTAACAAACACCACCCCCCCCCCCCCCCCCCCTTTCAAAAATTCTAGATCCACCCCTGCAGATAGACAATAAATAAGTACCCTCCCTCAATAGAGTTATTGTTCTCCAGTGTACAACTAGAACAGAAACAAGTAGTCAGAAAATAGGGTATGGATTTTAAAGACCAGGGCCCGGTTGGTCAAAAGATGGATAACACTATCCACCGGATAAATCGCTATCCAACAGATAGTGTAGTTTGTTTTGTTAATACTTATCCACTGGATAGTGATTTATCTGGTGGATAGCATTATCCACCTTTTGAAAAACCTGGCCCAGGTCTGTAATAGTGTACAGAAAGTTATACATTTTGGTTTCAGTACTGGATGGCACAATCCCTCCAAAAATTCAAAGTACACCCCAGGGCATAAAATATAATAAATACCGTAAAAGCTCTATTTAGCCCCCACCTCTCTATTAAGCCCCCCCCCCCCCCCCTTTTCATCAGACTGATGTAATAATGTATTTAAAGAAATATTTTCTGTTGTTTCAGTCACTTTGTATGGAAACATGGTCTTAATTCCAGAACTATCATTGAGTTAGGATATAAATGACACTGCATTTGTAAGACGGTGATATATAACCCATTTCTTGTTCTGTTTAGTTTGTGGTGTAATAGTAAAGCCTGGGGGGAGGGGAAGTACTTGACCCATTTTTATGGCTACTGCGCTTGCGCAAGTGGCCATTATTGTCGTCGTCGAAGCATTCTTTGTAACATTCCTTCGTAAGACTTTTTTGTTCGTAAGACTTTTTTGTAAAAATTCTTTGAATTTCTGAAATGTATTGTATTGTTCTATTTTTAGGTTGATGACTTTTCAATTGTTAAAGAAAGGGATTTTCGCTTCATTGATTGTTGTGTCCAAACTATTGTATTGTTCTATTTTTAGGTTGATTACTTGTATCTTTTATGATTATACGAGCATGGTCACGTTTGAGGCAAATTATTGAACTTTTGTAACGAAGTTGGTTTCCTTTTTTTTCCCCTCTGTTCAAATTAAGCGGTAAGTCACGACGCAAAAACCGGAGTAAAACAAAATCGCTTTTGTTTGCTGTACTTTATTTTCGTCAAGGAAAAAATATCCTTAGACACCCTATTGTAGTGGTGTACGAAGTCTACACATAAAGTTCGATCTACGTAGTAGTTTTAGTTAGCATTTCTGTGAAATGTAATTACCTTTTCCAGCCCGCTTTGAATTGAGGTTGATTGTTCATAGCTTCAGTTCAGTTGAAAGACTGTTGATGCAACTGTTCTTATGAGTGATTCAAACAGAATCACTACATGGTGGAGTCACTTGTACGTAGTGTCGAGCGTTTTGCTGTGTGCATTTGTGCATGTGTTGAGGAAAGATAAGAACGGAATGTTGATCTTTGGTTGAAAACAACAGTGACGTTAGACTATGTGTTGACATAAGATAACAGAATTGCGGTTTCTTTGTAAAGGATGTAAGTCATTAAGTTGCGTCTTTATTGATAAGTTGTACCAGTCCAAATGGCTGTTCTGTGAGCTTCTGTGACTTATTTTCTGCCATGTGAGGGTGAAACGACGGAGGAAGTTCTAATCTGTATAAGTGTATAGTGGGGGAAAATCTATATTTTCTTTTACCACAATGCATCTTTTTCGTCACATTATAGTAGGAAGCAAGATGAGAAACTGTTCTTTGATTGATTCTTGTGTAATAATTCGTTGTCTATGTCAATAATTTTGCGTCGTGTAATTGGTTGGGTTATTACACAATTACAGGGATAAAGGCAAATAACTTTGACAGTTTTGCAGTGTTTTTTTTTCTGTTTCTCAAGTCTCTTACTTTCTTGAAGTCAAATCCCTTTGTTTTGACAGTGATTGAAACTCCTCCGTATTAAGCAACGTCTAATGACCGCAATAAAAGGCCGAGGAAGTGAAACTTTTGTTCTACGCCTGTCACTTAGTCTACTTTTGTTTTAGCACAGTGAGCAGAGAACGTTTAGGTCAGTACAAGGGTCAAACACCGGAAGACAGTTGTCAAAACAGTCATGACAAATGAAAATATACAGTGCACAGATAAGCGAGGTTAACTTTGTATCACTGAGAGCGGAAAAAGTGTCCGTTGTCCGTATTTAGGGCTAATGTATAAGATCAAATATATTAGCTTTTCGTCGGCACAAACAAAATTGTCCGTAATAAGCGGTTGTTCGTATTGAGGGTATTGCGTGTACTAACTTTCGAGTTCCTCCCGAGTTTGTAGGGTGGTCCCGCCGGGAGAAGGCGGAATTTTTCATCTCGCCCAAAAAGTCTTAAACAGCCCGGAATGACAAAATAACAGCACACATGACTCAATTGACATATATTTTAAACTCTATTGAATAATACAGATCACGTTTACTCTTAAATCTAAACTTGTGAACCAAATTTCACCCGTCAGTGTGTTTTTCGTCTAGGGTACGAGCATATTTTATCAGTTAAACTTTGCATGTTAGTAATTAACCGACGAGAATAAGTTTACAAGCTTATTTATCAATTCTGAGTATTTCTTAGTTCATAAGCTAAAAGGTTGTGTATGATGGTCGTTAATCTGTCACTGGTCAACGTAGTTAGCTTTTCTAGGTTACTGTGCATTTAGACGGTGCAATTTTGTCATGCACTGAAAGCTTACTATAATCCTGCGAATGTTCGTCGTATGATCTGATGTTTATTTATCTTCTAGTGATCAACGTAGTCAGTGTGACTTCTTTGTAAGTGTTATTAGGTATAGTTGAAGCTTTACACGAGAAGTTGTTTACATGTACAAGAGTAGAGTATTGATGTTTTACGAAATAGTTGTGATTTTTTGATGTAGTACCTTTTCAACCGTTGGAAAACTTGTAGAGCGTGGTGTTGAAAGTTTTATCATCCAAGTTTTCAAATAACAATTTGTATAGAGTGAGTAATGATATAATTTTGTTATGTCAGCGCGAATGGTGCTGTGTCATCAAACACTTTGCAAATTACGCCAAATAAAAGACGATATAATCTCTTTGTTGTTGATGGCAATATAAATTGTACATGTAAAAGTTGTACGCTTACGTGATTGAAATAATTAATTTAAATTGTTCTTTCAAGTAAAAGGCCGTCAAGGGTTTTGTCATCATATAAAGGCAGGTTTTAAAATTGACGTAATGTAAATGGTATTGTGACAATTAGTTGTTTCAAGTGTTATTTTAGTAAAAGTCTGTGTCATCTCCTTTTTTTTTATGGAAAGATAAATTTTACACGTAAAAAGGTGTTCGTCCCTGTGATTGAAATTGTGTTTCTAGAATGAGTAGTTGTTATGAATGTGAGTGTTGTATTGTGTGACTTCTCCCCAGTATTATTCAAATGGCAGGGTTCAATTTTACGTTTCTTTCATCTGTTTTTTATTGACGAAGAGAGGTGACGTGATTGAAACGGTATCTCAAGTATTAGTGGTTTCAATTTTTACTGCAACTAAAAGGCTGTGTCATCTCTTTATTGTTGATGGAAAGATAACTTTTGCAATCTTTGACATGTGCAGTTTATCTTTCCACCAAGGACAAAGAGATTTGTTTACGTAAAAATTGAAACCATTTTATCACCAACGACATCAATTAACAATCTCGTAGCTATCTTATCAATAACGAACAGATGTCAGAAGATGAACTAATCTCCGCTCCATTCGAAAAAACCTTTTTTTGTAAAGAAAATATTGTTACTTGTCGATTGTTGTTTTTAGTGTGAATTCAGCTGCCACATAATGAGATGGAGGAGTCACATATAATTGAAGATACGAATTCAGTTGGACATGAGATGGATGATACTGGTAGCAATTACGAGGCTCCTTCCATGGAGGTCCTTCCAAATGAAATTCTTGAAATGATTGTTGATTTTCATTAACAGGGAACCCCAGAAACATCGTGGACAACTTTAAACGTTTTGAGTAGGGTAAACAAACACTTCCGAAGTATTACTACCTCATTCATTAATCGATTACCGCAAGTCAGTTATGATCGAGATATATGTGTTGGATATCACAGCATGCGGCGAATTTGTAAACTACGGGGAAAAGCAAGTGGTCTAGTCTTGGCATTGAAGGCCATAATAAGCATAATTATCGACAACACGACAAATGCTGGACTGAAGATGGTAAACGGTAACTTCAGGCGTCGTTAATGAAATTTAAAAAAGCTAGATAAATCACGGTGGTGCAGTTACACTTTTTACTTTTGATTAAAAGTTCAGTAATATTCCATCGTTAGGTCGATCAATACAATAAACAACAAGAAAGTTTTTATAGAGTGCATAGCAGTATTCTCAAAATTAACGGAAATGTCAAACAAATATGATGCGTGAACAGGCTATGACATTATTTGTCAACTCCTGTAATTCTGTAATTACCTTTCCTTTCGAGTATGAATTCAAGATCGTACGACATTCCAATGCATGAATTAGTATTCTTGGAGCGTCGTCTCCGTTGATTTAAGCTTCATCTGAGTCGACAACCATCGAAAACCTTCCACTCGGTTTTCGTACAATATTTGGACAAAGTCAATCAAGTTCCGTATGCGAAGCCGGTCGCTTCGCCAACAAGTTAACTCGCCCACACTGAAGTCAACTCGCCTACATCATGTACCTAGTAATTAATTTGTTTAATAAGAGAACAGCGCGTAAAGTGTTCTAAAGACGCTGGAATAATCCTGGGGAATAACCTCGTTCTAAAAGCATGTTTACGTGTATAAATACGCGAAAGATATCAAGAAAGATAACAGGAATGTTCAGGTGTATTTCTTGTTCTAAAAACGTTGTAAGCGAGCACGTACACAGTATAAACATCATTACATGTGTATAAATTGACGATCTTGCAACGTTTTTTCAAACATCTTCGCAATGTATTGAGCGTGCACCTAAAACAGAAACGCTCGGACAAGGCTTGACATACTTACTTACATGACATCGACAGCAGACAATACTTCTAACCGCAGATCGAGCATAAACGCCACGCAACACTGACGTTTGTCACGGAGGCCCATCAGTTCTATGCCTCGATTCCAAGTGAAACCAACACAGTACGATAACTCCTCGTTTTCTTTCCTGTAATGTTACAACAATTTACCTCAATGTATTAACTCCTCTCGTAACATCGATACTTGTAACTCTTGCGGGTCGAAGACGTCAGTGTTATCTTTAGTTTAATCAGTCCGCCGATCATCTGTTCACAAAAGCGCGACATTCTTTTGTATCTTGAATGAAGGAAATGGCGGTCGATTTTTACATACGTTTTGTAGTTCTGTTTCAATTTTTCAGTTAATGCACTCTATGGATTTTTTTTGTGTTAATTCTACTAGCTGTTAGCAGTTTTTTATTGCGTGCGTCATGTATCCAGCATGATCCAGAGAACAGATAATAATCTACGGAATGTAAATTAGGCTACGACCGTCGATGATGCATACAAGATTTACGAATGAACTTTATAATTTTAGAAACTTTACACGTCACCCTTCGAAGCTATCCGTATATCGGATACTATTTTTGAGCTAAAGCTATAAAGTTCCCGCTTTTAGCATTTATTAATAGGACTTGTTTCCATCACGCTTGAACCGGTTCTGCAAAACGTTTTCTATTCATTCGTCTAATAGTTCGTGCGCGAGCTTCCCTACAAAAAAGACCCTAGTTGTCCAGCTCTGTTATAAATTTGGCAGGCGTATGGCCGTTAATTAACCTCTGTAATGGCAATAATTATGCACATCTTAATTAATTATTTTTGTGTTTCAAACGCAATGAAACGCGTTTCTTCTGTTTGAAAACGCCTTCAGTTTGAAACCGTTTGAAACACATTTGAAATGCATTTGAAATAATTTGAAAATGCGTTTGAAAAGCATTTCAAACGCTGCGTTTAAATGCGTTTGTAAAAAATCACCTTAAGCCCCCTTTTCCTATGGAGGGTCACATATTTTAATAAATTATTTATTTATTTTATTTATTTATTATCTACTCATTTAGTCACACGCGCGCGCGAGGGGTGAAGTCAGAGAAGAAAGTATTGCTGAGGGACCAAATAATTTTGTTATGCTAGCGTGAATTTACAACTCGAATGCTGCTGTGTAAAGAAAGATATTACAGTATGACGACAATCAGAAGAGTATGAGTGATGAGTGATTTGAGAATTTTGTTATGTCAGCATGAATGCTGCGAATGCTGTTGTGACAAAGATCAAAGCCGCGTGCTGGATTGCAGAAAATTAATTCACCGCGCTTTCGGGAGTCTGACGTTGGACATCGTGACAAAATGATATTAGAAAATGGATTTTAGATCTACTATTGTTAAGTGTGTTAAATTTTTTTCGAAACGAGGAATGATTTTAATATGAAAATATCTTCTAAAATTAAAGACGAACTTATCTGCTTGGTTTGTAGACGAAAGATAAGATCATCTCATTTGAGCACAGTTTCCGTTGTTTTAAGAAAAACAGTGGGTGATTGTATTCAAATTAGCTTGGGTTTCAAGTCTTGTACTGATCAAAATGACATGAAGGTAAATAAACTGAACAGAGTTTGTTGTCCGCCAACTGAGAAGTCGGCGAGCTAGTTTACGAGAGCAAAGTGTTGCTAAAAGTGACCTAATAAATTTGTTACGTTAAACGTGAATCGTGCAGTGTACTGTAATTACCCAGTTCAGTTAGCTAGGATATGAGCAGAGTCACGTCACGCGCGAGGAGCGAAGGCCCGGGGAGCGGGGGGGGGGGGGGGGCGGTACTCCCAAAAAAAATTTGGGTAGGGGTGTGCCGCTGGACTATAAAACCCCTTAACCTGTACCGACTACAAAACGCTAATTTTGCGACCCTGTTCCAGACTAAATGTTAAAAAAGATACCCTGTTCCAGACGATTTTTAACGATTTTTTTCTAACCCAAAAGGCTAAACTAGTAAGCAGCAGTTGTAAAGCTTCTTTAAATTCAAAATGGATTAATGACAAACAATTGCAAGAAACTTTATGTGACATGTAATTTACAATTTACGGACAAATGTATCTATCGATTGACAGGATTTTGCTGCGGCCTTTCTATTTCGCTCTTCTGTGACCTCTGGCTCTGTTCGGTCCATTTTATCCAATATTGACACACATGCTGAGCCCTTTTGCAGTTCATTATTGGGGTACCCAGTCTTCTCTCATTTTGAGATCCTGGGGATTAAAATTCCGTATGAGGGTTTTAGGTCGAATTTATCGTTAACGTTAAATTCAGCTTATAGAATCTCAAGATCTGGTCCAAAATTTAATATGTCACCCAGCAAATCTACAAATGGCGGACCTTCGATGTTATCTTCGTTGATTCAGGCTTCATTTCCAGACTACACCAGTTAGCGAATTAGAGCTTTTCATTCACTTTATTGACAGCCATCGGTCCACGGACGCACCTGTCGCATCCCTCGCCTTACGGGCCTGATTATTTTAGTGTGGTTAGCCAAAGCAAGAGATGTTGCCTTAGGGCTAGGGTTATCAAATGCAATACACCAAAGAAAAAAATAACAAAACCAACAAAGTTGCTGCACTATCCTCAACGGCGACAACTCGGAGAACGAAGTCTTGACCTATATTATCAATTGAGAGGTCTGGTGAGAGTTAACGAAAGCCATTGGCGTGGAAATGTTTATATCTAGTATGTCTAGTATACATGTTATAAAGGGATGATGTGGATTCATGACTGCTGGGTAGAGAAAAATATAACTTACTGATTGAAATCGTGAGAGTCCCTAACCCATTTCGTTTAATCGGCTCATGGGCTATATGTATGCGCATTCTCTGAGTAAAAAATGCAGTAGCCATGAGCACGCCTCGCGGGCCTATTTTTGGGTATAGGGGTGCCGCTAAGGGTTTGAAAACCTGACCCTGTTTAGGACAAAAAAAAACAACAATAAAAACCCCTAAAATACCTACCCTGTGTAGGACATCCGCTATTTTAGGACCCTGTTTAGGTTGCAAATTATTTAGCGAATCCTGTTTGACTGATACGCGGGAAACGTCTCCGATCTCTAAATACTGTATAAACCGTATTTTTACGACAGTCGTGCAACCATACCCTGTTTAGGACAGACGTGCATGAAATTATATACCCTGTTCAGGGCAGAGAGGCCAAAAAACCATACCCTGTCCAACGGCATGTCCCCGTATAGGCCACATAAGGGAGTACACCCCCCCCCCCCCCCCCCAGGTAGTAAAGTTTGAAAAATGAATGTGAATTTTCTCGAAAATTTATGATTTGAAATAAGCCCCCCCTCTCTATTAAGCCCCCTCTCTAATAAGCTCCCTCCCCCCCCCCCCCCCCATTCTTGAGGCCTGAAATTAAATAAGCCCCCCGGCCCCGGGCTTTAACGGTAATTATTGGTTTCCAAATAAAAGCTAAATATAAAAGGCTATAAAACATTGTCATCCACAGAAACCACGCAGGGAAGCCTCCCACTTTTTTGTACAGTTGAAATTACACGTTGATATTTTACTAAATTAATTTGAATCTGTTTAAATGTTTGTGAGTTTCCATGCTGAAGTGTTGAGGAGGAAGCAATCTTTATTTAAATAACACACACAAAGTACTGACTCAGCATGAACCTTAAAAATATCACCTCTAAATAAAAAACAATCACACAAAGATTCGACCATGATCATGCTGCATTAATATTTTTTTTATTAATTAAATTGGGCATGACTTTCGTGCTATAAAAAACAAAAATTACAAGGTCGCGATCCGAGCACGAAATAAACCAAATTAATCGACCAAAAAATAATATATCCACCCCAAAACTATCCGCTTTTAAACTTTCGACAACTTCCCTAACTTGACTTTCTTTATATGATCGTGCGTTGTTTATACAGCTAAACTGGTGCCAAATAACAGTCATAAAAATGTAATAAACCTCACCTTAATAAAATAGACCGCTCACCAATCATGCGTAAAGACAGCAGAAATCTATTCGAAAATTCAACGGACCACAAAAACGTTATTCCGTGCTTAATTTGGTGTAAAACGTGTTAAAACGAAGCTCGCCAGCTTCCTTCCAGTAGCCATTTTGAATCCCGAAAACCGCTGGTCAAGTGTAGCGAAGACGACCATATTGAATCCTGGAACCGCTGGTCAAGTGTAGCGAAGACGACAAAATACTCCACGATTCGTGGAGTATTTCACAGCGTAGCCCAGGGTCTTCTCCGCGCCCAGCCGCCATCTTGAAAGCGGAGTAGACCCTGGGAACGAGGTTGAGACTGGGGTTCACAGAAAGGCTTGGTAGCTTAGCTTGTTTTGTCATTTAATTTATGCAAAAGGCAGTCGAAGGCAGTCACGATTGAGTCACGAAGTAAAAACATTTGCTCAATTTAACAGAATAAAGCATGTCTGCTGGTAAAATTGAACGTGAAAGCGAGCTTAAGTTCTCTTGAATACGGTGACTTTCGTTTCACATTGGATTTTTGTCGATTGCTTTCTTTTGTGGACCACAGAAAGCAAGAATATGCCTCTCATCAGGAATCCGCGTGACAACAACTTGATCTGGAAAACGTGGCGCGACGTAACTGACCAATCGTGTGTCTTCCACGCGTGACTGGGCACGGAGTAACGCAAGCTTAATTTGGTTCGAAATTTCTGGCTATGATTCTGTTCTCCTGCTTTAGTTAAATCGTTCTAATCATATTGACTTTCCCGTCTCGGTTTACAAATAAGTTTCTTGTGCATTTTAACTTTTCAGGAATTCAAAAATGAAGACTATTTTGAGTATCTTGGTTTCGTGTTGGTTCATGAATGTGCGGTAAGATCTACACATTGTATTTTATTAGTTCGTATCTTGCGAGAACTGTGTAGGAACATTGAAGAGACATTCCAGTAAAAGTGTTAGCTACAGTGGAACCCAGATTTAACGAAGTGCCAGGGACTGGGGAAATTGGTTCGTTAAATCGGGGTTTCGTTAAATCGAAAACCCCGATAAAACGAATTTGTTGAAAACTGACCAAAACGTCGTTAAATCGGGGTATAATTAATAATTAATTTGCCGTAATGTTAACTGGTTAAAGACAAAGAAGATCAAGCCGATAGATGGCCACGGCAGTGCTATTTTTAGCAACATGTATGACTGAAATGGACTGCTGACAAACTTTCTTAGAGAATTAAAATATTTTACTGTAGTCGATTATTCATCTTCTGTGGCGTGATGACATTTATTCGTTATATCGGGTAGATTTTACATTCGTGCTTCGAGATTGTGTTCGTTATATCGAGGATTTCGTTAAATCTGGGTTCGTTAAATCGGCGTTCTTTTCCATACATTTATTGTAATTCTGGCCGGGCTGAATAAATTTGTGCGTTAAATCGGGGACTTCGTTAAATCGGGTTCGTTAAATCGGGGTTTCACTGTATAGTATTTTTGTTCGCTAGTATTTGCGGCCGTTTACTCCATTCTCCCCTGGTCAGTTTCTTTAGCGGATTCTCCCTCCCCTCTAATTTTTCAAACGTTTTCGCTGTTCACTGTAAACAGGGGATATTTTAGGGCCTGGTGATGGTTGAGAACGGAAATTTTAATCGCGCGAGAAACACGAGACTTGATATCTGATTTATTTCCCTTTTACCTGATTTAGACGCAAGATATGGTCTCAAGAAAAGCTCCATATCAAGTCGACCTATGATCATTACTTGAAAGCTCTAAGTGGGAGCGGTTCAGAAATAATGTGACCTTCACTGGAAAATACACCAAAGATACGACAAACAGGTACTCACACATGAACAATTAGGGATGGAGCATTCTGATGGTTGCCTGAGCTGTCCGAATTTTGCAATATTGACCACTAAGGGACTGTGCAATAATTACAGGAGGGGGCGGGGGGGGGGGGGGGGGTCGTACATAATTCCTGACTGATTAGAGGGGGGGGGCAATAACTAAATTCACTCCTTTAGGAGGGGGGGTATTACCTAATATTTGGGCTACATGAAGCCCATTTTCAAACCCCCCCTCCTGATAATTATTGCACAGTCCCTAGGATGGACCGCTCACGAATGAATTTCGCCGAATTTCTTTTATGAAACATTGAACTAAAGAAAAACTGTTTTAAGTAGCAACACTTTACCTTGATGAGTGGCTGACAATTTGAGGATAAAATGTTTTACGAAAGTGGCTTGAAAAAATGAAAATAAGATATGCTTAATTTTGGCGCAATGATATATGGGGCATATCACGTTGATTCCGAATTTGAGTGTGGAAAGTGGCCTAATCCCAGTCAAAATTGCACGGAATCCACCACCAAAAAAAAGCCGCCGGTCTGAATATGGTTAAATATTAGGTATATAAATACGTTCCCATTCGTGGTTCGGCGCAGTTTTAAAAAAGAATCAAAGCACACAAAAAAGGTTATTTAGCTTTATAATAACGTCCACACTCGTCAGTGCAAACGCTGTGCCGCTTTACTTTCAGTGTTCGTCGTGGGATGGGAGTATTGCCAAACATGCGGCCGCCTTGAAGTACAAATCAGGGAACAGCAGTTACTACCTGGCTTCAGAGCCTTTAAAACTACATGTAAGTTCAAATTAATATTTTTAAAAAATCTACTAGTATACTAAAGCAAATGCGGCAATCTTATTGGCTGAGCTACTCATTCGAGTAGCTGGAAGTCGCCAACAAAAATGGTGGTTTCTTCTCGTTTCTCCAGTGAAATTGGTATTTTTGCTGACACCTTAGTTCTCGTTTTATTGTGATTTTCACTAAAACAATTAGATTATTCACTCTCAAATTCTATGAGTGATAGTTGATTTGGCCATCACATCATAGAAATTTTCGAGCTCAGATAATCAAATTGTTAATTAGTAATTTGAAGCTCGCATATCCTCCAGAAGCTCTTACTAGGGAGAGAAAATCAGTGTTCCTGTCATATTATTCTTCCGGCTTTACCAACTGACAGGTACCGGGAAAACTGACTATACCATGGTCAATTTAGATTTAAACAGGCCACCAAGCCACGAATTTTAACCCCTAAAAGGTACGACGATCACCCCCACCCCCATCCCTTTTACTTTAGTTTTGGTTTTACTACACTCAATTGAAAACCGTACCTTAAGGCGGGATTCTACCTGAATGCCATTTTTCCGCCACTTAACATGGGTTTAATGGGAAATATCTCGTTTCGCGTTTCAAGCAATCCAAAAACTCTCCACTCATCCCATAAAATCTATGTTATGGGGTGTTTTGTAATTTTGGGTGATTTTTGGGTATTTTGGGGAGGAAATAGTTTTTCTCAAAGGAGTTGTAAAATTTAGGGAAATAAGAAATATTGAAGATTTAATGTAGTTTTAAAATTAGAATTTGAAGTTAAAAATTAGTAGATTGACAATTGACGACAGTTGATAACCACGCAAAAGCACCCGCGTGGGTATCAACTGTCTGTTGGTGTTCCAAATTTTTTTTTCCCCTTCTATCCCTTCTTTAAACCTCTTAAAATTTCATTGAAATTCAGGTAAAACCCCGCCTTAAGGTAAAGAGCTATGTCACGATATTTTAAGTCATTTTTGCGTTGCACACAATTACTTTCTAACTCGGAAGGAAGGCCTAAAAATAATTGTTTATTAAGATAGAAAAACACCAAAGAGGTAATAAGAAACCAAGCAGGAACAAGGATGGAGAAGATTTAGACGAATTGCAAACGCGGACGATCTTGAAAAATTTAGGCTAAGGTTTTCAAGATGCGCAAACCTTGACGTAGCTCCTTTAACATCATAGCAACTGTCAATCAATCAATCAATCAATCAATCACTTTATTTCAACACGATACAATCACAATTTCGACTGTGACGATAAAGCGGTACGATTTTCAACCCCTAATAGGTCCAACGAACATCCTAGTCACTGCTACATAAT
Organism: Desmophyllum pertusum; assembly: GCA_029204205.1. Taxonomy (NCBI): domain Eukaryota; kingdom Metazoa; phylum Cnidaria; class Anthozoa; order Scleractinia; family Caryophylliidae; genus Desmophyllum; species Desmophyllum pertusum. Next base: position 920,716 of record MU825873.1, on the reverse strand, counting down.
TCATATTCTCTTGAAAGAGGTTATTCAGCGGAAAGCTGTGTAATACGGCTGGGTATTTTTACGAGTCAGCTTTTATATTTTCGAGCCTTTTCACTTAGGCGAGAAAAAATAAACATTGACGAGTAAAAATGCCCAAGCCGTAATACACGAATTTGCGCTGAATAAATTGTTTATTATACGACATAGTTATTTCTAAAAATATAGGCTTTCAACAGTGTTTTCCGTAGCTAAGACTAAGACGAGTGTAATACGGTCTCATATTTGCACTCGTTTTGTGCGTATTCGCACTCTAAAATGCTATGTCGTATAATAAGTCGTTTTATTTTTCATGGTTTCTGTCTTTTCCTTTATCAATAGAAATTGAATGGCTTCCCCTCAGACGACAAATACTTCTTTGTTACCAAAATCGTTCCTGGGACGAATAAGCGGATCTTTGAGTCCCTGAAAACCCGCGGAGAGTTTCTCCATTGTGATGCTAACGGCAAGGCATTCATGAAGAAGGTGAAATCCAGCGACCTCTATCCGAATGGAGCGTCTCGAGATCGGCAAAACATGGTTCTATTTGACGGTGTGATGCGGAGAGGAGTATCTCCGAGAGAAACGCAAGAAAGCGCTGTTTGAGCATTCTAAAAGTTCAAATGCACTGTTGTCCTTCAGCTCATGAATATGTTATGATGAACAACTAAGGAAAGCAAATAAAATATGAAAAATAATTTCTTTTATTATTCTACTATTACGTCATTTGACCATACAAGGTCAACACGCAAAATATGAGACCGTATTGACCAGTTAAACAGCGCGAATACGGAAAATAGTAGGGAAACGTTTGCAGTAGAATAATAAATCCCTTATTCGATGGTTTATTCGATGCTCGGGGCTCGGAAAAATACTATGCAACTCGCAAAATATCCGCGCGTATTATATGTTAAACCATCGAATAAGGTGTTTATCTTCATGTAGTGCATAAGGCCCCCAGATAAAAAAATAATTAAAAAAACTTTAGAATTAAAGCAACCAAAATGAAGGACAGTGCACGTGTGATTCGAAAGTTTATTTAAATCTCGCGGCTGGAGGCTTGGGTTTACATAAATACTTCTACTTTTCATATACACCGGCCTAATTTCAATAACGTTGACATAAAAAAAGGAAAAATGTAAAAAGCCAAATTGGAATGGTTTAATCATCATTAAGCTTGCAGCATGCACAGGGAACCCACACGTTTATAGCTGCATATTAATCGTGTTAAAGATAAATGGATTGTAAAATCGACTGAAATGTAAGCAAGCTGTACGTTTAGAAAAAAATTCCAAGAAAGTGTTCCCTCAAACACGAAAACTCCCAGCGAGTTTCTCTCGAGTACAAAGTTTCCCACCAGCTCAATTATAGTCTGCAGAGCGGATATTTTGCAGAACGGCTTCAACGGGTACTTCTGGTATTGTACTTTATAAGATCGATAACTCAAATGATCAGTGTTACTTTAAGACTTTTGTAAGCGATCGAAAACTGCCACTTTTCAACGTTTATACCTCCTTTGTGTCGCCCTGTGTTGATCCGCCTGTGATCCGCATGGCACCAGTGATGACACTGAACTCCCAATCTCTCCGTGCGCAGATGCTCGAGCTCCCAACCAGCCGCTGTTCGGGAAAATGAGTCACGCTTCTCTCTCGCGAGAGAAGACCGGACTCGAGAGGGCGGCAAAAATCGAGCCTAAAAGACGGGTTGCGGAATATTTACGTCTTCCCAATCTCCGCCACGATCTATCTTGAGATTAATACCTCCGTTCTCGGTGTTTATCTCTTACTTAATTCCTATTTGCTTCTTTCATTTTTAATTCTATGACAACGTTATTGCAATAAGGTATACAGTGGAACCCGGTTAATACGGAAACCAAAGGGACATGAAAAAGTGTCCGTATTATCCGGGTGTCCGTATTAAGCGGGCTGATATAAGAGAAAATATGTGTCGTCGGGACAAACAAAACTGTCCGTAATAAGCGGGTGTCCGTATTAACGAGTGTCCGTAAAGCGGGGTACCACTGTATATATAATATTAAATAACTTATGATACGTACCTATCTAGTTAGGCTTATTCTAAATTTAGCTTTCGCTCGCGTTTTTGATTGGATAAAACTAATGATGATTCGGAAACCCTTCGAGTGCTTCAACAAAGATTTGCGAAAACCTGCACTTGTTCCCCCGACTATAGACGTCTAAAAAATTGAAACTCGCAGTAACATCACAAATTATCATTAATAAGGATATTTAAACTGTAACTGTATACCAAAAAAATATGTTTATTGCTGTAAAGTCCTAGAAAAAGAACTTCAATCTGAATGAATTTATTAATAAGCGTCTCCATGCAGTGGCAACTAGAAAATAGTGGTTTCCTGTAAGCGTTACAAGAACTAGAAAATGTATTGTAATTCTTCTCTATTTGTCTTTTTCTCAATTTTGGAAGTGACATCAACTCGAAAATTAATGAATTAAGCTGTAGTGAACTAGAAAATTAACTATTAAGCTCTTCGTTTTTGGAGTATAATTATTATGTAACTATCGCTCATATTTTTGTACTTTTAGGGTCTCCACAGACTAGAGAGATAGTTGTCGACAACAAAAAAAGCCAGTGTGTGAAGCTAGTTGTCGATAACTAAGGGCCAACTAGCTTCACACACTGGCTTTTTTGTTATCGACAACTTTTAAGGATCGACAACTAAATAGTTATCGATAACAATTGGCCTAGTCTGTGGAGGTTCCTTACTCAGCTATTCTGCTCTGTAAGATACTAACAGTCGAACCTATATAATTATAAGGGCCCTGTATTAAGCGGCCACCCTAACTCTATTAAGCGGCCGGCCAGTTTTTATAGTCCCGAATCATTTTCGCCCATACAACTTTTCTTTTTTGCTATTAAACGTAATTTAGATAGACTAAAAGGATTTTTAACCGAAACTTTTTAATCTTTTTAACGTATTTTACATTTATTGCGAGGTCGTTTTGCATTATTTTCAGTTTTACTTTTTAGGAATTTTTAATATGGCTTTTTAAATTGTATTGTAAATAGGAATTTTAGAGGGCCACCCTCCGTTGTCGGATGGTCGTGACTAAAATGGGACAGCCCAAAAATCAGATCAGACGTTACCCTAACCCATAAAAGAAAGCTAAAAAATTCTCAGGGCTCAGTTATAAGTAGGCTAACCGGGGCGCTATTTCTCGGGGCTAATCAGTAGGCTCACTGACAAGACCGAATGGTAGTCTGGTTATTCATTAGAATTCACATATCGGTGGAAAAGAAATCCACAAGAAATAATGATGTATTTGGTTTGCCCCGAATGAGATAATCTGTTTTTCCTTGTTTCTTCACAAGTTGATTATGCTAAAAGTTAGTTTGGCTAAAATTATCTTACTTCGATCTACAGGTTTAAAATTAAAAGGGAAACGAATAATGTTTTTCTTGTTACTTCTCATTAGTATTCGGTTCGTGCAGCAGTTTTCTACTTTTACCCATGCTACCTTTCGGTCTTGTCTTGCGGGCTTTTTAAAAAAACAATTCTATCCGACCACGTTATTGAAATAGGTGTATGGCATAAAAGCTTTCAGATTTTATGTTTTTATTATCGCGTACGGACGCTATGTTATTGTTTCTTTCGCTATGTTGTTGTTGAGGAACCTTCGTTAAAAGGGATTAGCGACATTCACTTTTTAAAATTTCTTTAAATTCTTGCATTGATTCCACTGTAGCTAAACAACCACCATGTATAAATCAATAATTTATTTATTAGCACGAAGCGCAAAAACCCGGCGTTGAAAAAGCGCTCGTGCTCACGAATGTGAAAACAATAAAAAATGGAACAATTTATATAATAAGAAATATTAAAAAGATAAAACCAAGCCTTACGAGGAAATACGGTTGTACATACAATTTAAGGACGTTCGCGCCCATTGCTAGTGCGCATCCTTACTGCGCACGCTATTCATGCTGCACTGCGCGCGGGGCCACGTCATGCATCCAGCGCACGCGCTGAGAATGGAAACTGGACAAATATAGAGCTGGAGACCGCTTCAATATCTTGGCGAGGATTTTACTCTCTTGGATGCACGGTGACCCCTGCTTTTCTTTTCATAGATCACTTCCTTTACTGATTCTCTCCATTTTAACAAAAAACAAACAAATTCTGAACGTGAGAAGTTTTGATTATTTCGCTTTTTCTACTCATGTGCGATCAAATTGTTCTATGATTGCGGGTGTGCATGACTTACAAGTATCCTTCTGTAAGGACTAATTTTACCTAAAGGAAATGACATCAGCTGCAAAAATTTACTTAATAGGCCTATTTGCATTGAAAATCAACACAATCGACCTTGTCTAGAGTTCTCCATTTTCCTTCTTTTTTTTTTTTTGCTGATAACATTATTGAAGCCGATATCGCTTCACATGACCAAAGCTTCTAGAAATACTACGGTCTTCGATGCGCTTTACTCCCAAACGAGCACGGTGACCCCCCAATTTTTTTGCCTTTCTGACATGAGTTGGTCATTTTCTAACTGCAGCAAGAATTGGGCGCGAACGTCCTTAATTAAGTGAGATTAACAAATAAATAAAAAGGTTTGAGTTCTAATTTCTGTACAATGTATTTAAAAAATATTCAAATTTTTCGCATTAAAGGCAATGATTCCAAACGGTGCCCAGCAACGTTGGAAAACGAATTAATGAAAAAGCAGACTTTGATCACGCATTGCCGTGTATCCCTGTTGTATCTCTGTCCAAAAATAGGACAAAAGGCTCTTAAAAAGTCATATACAGTGAACCTCGATATAACGATTCTCGATATAACGATGTTCCCGGTATAACGATTAGCATTTGACAGCCCGGCAAATGTTACAGTAAATGTATGGAGAAAAACTCCCGATTTAACGATACTCGATATAAACGATATTCCCGAAAGCTGAAAGCTCGAATAATGTTATTTTCGCTTGAAAACGAGACGAACAATTTTCACGGCAACGACGTTTTTAACCGGCAAGATTCGTTGCCTGACTATGTGTGATAATAAAGAAAGATGGTAAATTTTAAGCTCGGTAAATAAATGAGAAATATTCAAAATTTTTTGCATTACGGGCAATGATTCCAAACGGTGCCCAGCAACGTTGGAAAACGAATTAATGAAAAAGCAGACTTTGATCACGCATTGTGTATCCCTGTTGTATCTCTGTCCAAAAAATAGGACGAAAGGCTCTTAAAAAGTCATATACAGCGGAACCTCGATATAACGATACTCGATATAACGATGTTCCCGGTTATAACGATCAGCATTTGACAGCCCGGCAAATGTTACAGTAAATGTATGGAGAAAACTCCCGATTTAACGATACTCGATATAACGATATTCCCCGATATAACGATCACAATCTGGCAGCCCAAACGTAAAATTTACCCCGATATAACGATAAAATCAATCATCGCGCGATGAAAAAGGAGGCTTAACCACTTGAAATAGTTAGTTCTCATTTGCATAAGGACTGTAACGTGTCTGTCAACAGCTTGTTACGATTGGAATTTATACAGTACATGAAAAATCAATTATTAACAATACCCCGATATCACGATATTTTGGCTCTTTTCCCGAAAAAATCGTTATATCGGGAATTCGTTATTACGATCTCCCGATATAACGATCTAATTTGGTCGGTCCCTTGGCACATCGTTATATCGAGGTTCCACTGTTACTATACACGTATACCGATCGACGCGCTATCGATTGCGGACTGCTGCCGTTGTTTGGTTGGAAACTAGCGACTAGCAGCTAGCCGCCTGCCTCCCGCTCGTGCTTCGATCGTACTGATCTCCTCGATCGTGGGATAATCACCGCTATAACTCTTCATACAGCCGAGGCGCTCTTGAAGGTAATTTAGAATTGTGTTAAGTGTTCACGATATCGTATTCTGTAGACCTCTGTAGAGGAATAGCAGCACGTGAGTGGGACAGCGCATTCCTGAATCGTCTCGGACGTCTTGGCTAAAAATAGAAATACCATTGAGTCCCTTTACTTAGAGTTAGCTCATTGAGAACAGCTAGAAGAAAAAATCCATCAACCTCGGCTTAACTAGATCAAAGCTCCTATGAGCCAATTCGTGAATGAAAAGGATATCATGATTACAGAATAAGTACAAAAACTGGCCAGAAAAACTGCATAAAATCAATAAAAATGTCTGAAACCGCGATGTTGCGATCGTATCCTTTTGTACATGTATTAAACGTGTGGAATTATGTTTGATATTAGCGACCTTGAGATCGGAGTACGAGTACGAGATTGAGTGTACGAGTACGACTTTCGAATCAATCATGTTCCCAGAGCCCTCGCTCCTCCCTGTTGCTGACTATGTGTGATAATAAAGAAAGATGGTAAATTTTAAGCTCGGTAAATAAAATGAGAAATATGTTGTTTCACTGTTTGTCACCACACATGACGCTTTCGACGTCGTTATTACAAATCGTGACAACTCGTAAGCGACCACCTCCCGTAAGCGACCACTTTGTAAATCATGACCGTTTTGTTTTTCAGTCAAATACGGTTTCAAAAAACTCTCTCGTAAGCGACCACTGCTCAAATTTCTTAAAGGAGAAGGTCACTCCCAGAAAGCGCATTTATTCTCTCACTACCATTAAAAAGTAAATTTGAAGATGAATAACTGACCGTAGTTTGAAGTTCCAAAGACCCTCGTAACCTCGCGAATATTGCCTTCAAAGTGTCGAAAAATCCGACTTGACCGCCGCCATTTTGAAGACTACTCAGCAACCTGGCCGCATAATCGTGACGTCAAATAGTCCAACCTAACTTGGCGGGAAGCGCTGTGTGATTTAAACATAGTTGCTGTTTTGGTGTGCCTTCGTTCGATGTTTCGAGTCCACAATGCGGCCTCTTGTGCAGTTCCAAACTGTTGTAACAGATCGCAAAAGGATAGAAGAGGAATTATATTTGCTTTCTGGAGTGACCTTCTCCTTTAAGCTACCGCGACAACTCTTTAGGCCAGAAATTTGACATATTCTTTGTTCCTGTTTCCGGTAAGAGACCACCCAACAGGATTGTTAAAAACTAATCATTACTCACATGTCACAAAAGTTAAGTCTTTCTTTTTCACTCAGTGACTCACGCTTCTGACTACGTTGCTCATCAATCTCAGGAACCCATGATAACCTCGGATGAATGACTTGACCGTGTTGTTGATTTGTTCCCCATGTGTTCGACAAAACGAAGCGTGTTGCAAAAAACCGAGAATAAATTAGTTTTAAAGGAAAGAAGGGTTGTCTTTTTACCTGATTTTAGCTGATAAGGCAATAACTTTATATAATAAGTTAGTATAATTTTCAGAGGTGAATATGAGCATATTCACCGCGCTAGTCGGTGAATATGGATTTCAAGGCGTGGCTGCTAAGCTAAGCGACATTTCTTGTACCGGCAAGTAAAGATGGCGACTCGTTTTTGAATGAAATGTTCGTTTATTCTAAAGACATCACTCCGAGTACGGGGACATTCAAAGCATTGGGAACTTAGGTAAATGACTACCAAGACGTTTGGACGGAAAATATTTTCAAGAACTGATTTTAACGCATTTAAATGAAACTCGTAAAACTTGTAAAGGTTTTTGTGTGGCCAACCAAGGCGACCGTGTTTGTGTCGGATGGAGTGACAGAAATTTGCTTCTCTTCAGACCTAAGCTACTTATTTCAGAACGATAACTACAGCTGCTCATGAAATCAGCAACGATCAAACAAAGGTACCTGATGAATAGTGTTCTTTTGTGTATTTTACTCCTTAATTCGATGTGTAAACGATGTAACTACGGTAATATGGCGAGTACTTGCGTGTGTTGTTCTTCATGTTTTAGCTCGTAATTTTGTAGTTCTTGATATTCACCTCTGAAAATTATACTAAAACTCAAGCTCAGTGAATATTGTGCATATTTACCTCGATAAATATCGTCTCGGTAAATATTCACAATATTCACTTCGCCTTCGGCGAATAATTGTTAATTAATCGATATAATTTCGGGTATTTTGTTGATTTTAACGTCAACGACCACCTCCAGTAAGCGACCACTTTTTCGTGCGCACCTGAAGGGTGGTCGCTTACGAGAGAATTAACTGACGTTATTACCTGAACAAATGTTCACGTTTTGTTTACACAGGCCATAGCCAACCAACACGCTTTTAAAAGGTGAACTACAAATGGCATTAAAATGACGCGGGTTAGAAAAATTCTTCGGTATTTCATCGTTGCTATAACAACTGTTGCATGCTTGCAGCTGGGTTTATTTCTTTATACGCATTTCGTCTCTTGGAAATGTATGTCTTCTGCATCAAGTACAACAAACTCAAGTCCGTTTTGTAAAGAATTGGGAAGCAAACAAGAAACAGTGCCCCCACACTGGAAACCATTAAAACAAAAATCAACTCTAATCACTAACAGAACTTGTATCCAATATTACAGTCTTCTTATTCTTGTCTCATCTGCTCCGGCTAATTTGCAAAGGAGGAATATAATCCGCAAGACTTGGGCCTTCGAAAGTGCCTTTAAACCACGATGGACAACTGTTTTTCTTGTCGCACAGTCGCGAATACAAGCCGAGTCAAATTCATTGGCAAAGGAAGATGAAGTTTATGGAGACCTCGTGCGAGCTGACTACTACGATCATTACTGGAATCAGACCCTCAAGATACAAATGGGTTTCGAATGGGCAACCAGACATTGCAAGTTTTCTTTTCTTTTAAAGGTAGACGACGATGTGTTTGTGAACCCAGAAAGAGTTCTTTCATTCTTGAATGAGCCTTCCACTCCAAAGGAAAAGCTTTACGCGGGTGAACATAGAATAAACCCCCGCGCACTCAGAGATGGTAAATGGAAAGTAACTATAGAGGAATATAGCGAGACACACTATCCAGATTTCTGCCCTGGTCTTGGATTTGTTTTATCCCACGATGTTGTAGTTTCATTTGTCAAGGCGTTTGATTTTGTGCCGTACTTCAGACTGGACGATGTCTACGTCGGTATGCTGGCGAATAAGACTGGGATAAAAATTATGCACAATGCCGGCTTTGAATCGTATCCACCCATTATGCTGAGATGCAGTCCACACGAAGGCACATTAGTAAGGCACGGAACAGAAGGATATTGCCTAATTTATTGAGATGTTTAAAGGAGCTATTCAACTGTTTGAACGATATTTTAAGTCATTTTTCTGATGAACAATATAACTTTCGAATTGAAAGAAACCTCGAAATAATATTAAATAACTTAAAGGTAGAAAACACCAAAGAAGTAATATTTAACCGAAATGGAACAAGGCTGGTTAAGACTGAGGAAGATTAAGACAGATTGCGAACGACGAACTTATAAATTTTCAAGATGCACCATCGTGACGTAGCTCGTTTAATCGAGCCAACGCCGGGTTTGCAAAAGGTTTCCGCCAATCATACATGTCATACTTTATATGGAAATGTTTGATTTTACCGCAAGTGAAACCACTTCCATATAAGGTATGACATGTATGATTGACAGAAATCTTTTGCAAACCGCTCAGAGGAGTCAAGTTGATTTAAAAGGTCGCATAACAGTTTAATTTAACCTGCGTCACCAAATAAAGTATGTAGTATGTAGTGACATCGAGTTTCGTTCATTTTGTTGATGTCATGCCGCACAGTGCTGTTGCGTATCGCACAGGCTTCTTGAAATTATGGCCTGTCAGTGTTTTACATGGCTTGAAAGCTGTTCGAATGTTGAACTTTCGGAGGACTCGGCCCACCCTATCTGGTGGACATACACGTAGCCTGTGACTGCTCGCAGGCTATCGGTGGACTTCGAATTGAATTCACTTTTTTGTGCATTTATAATAATTTGATATAATTATCATTTCGCATGTTAAAGATGATTTACAGTCCGTACTGTGCAATCTCTGACTGCAATGTTTACTCATACGAAGGAATGTTTAAATTCACTAGCCAAAATAAAAATTCCGGGACAAACTTACCTTTTTCTTCATTATTAACGCCAGATATCCTGCCTAACAACAATAACGAGTAGAAGAACCTCTACGTTATCCCTAATCGACGTTTCAGCTCATCGAGCATTCCTGGATGTAACGACCCGTAATGGCGGACTAAAAAACTTCATGTACGCTATTACCGAAGTGTAACGTATCAACGAATTCAAAACAAAAATGAAAACAAACCCTGAGACCGTGCAGTACGGACTGGAAATCATCTTTAATATTATTTTTTGGCTTTTTTATCATTACCTGGTTTAATAAGTTTCCGATTTTGCTTTTGTAATTTGGCAGAAATTCTGCTCGAAAACTCCATATTCTGCTGGCATAATATGCTGGCTGCTGCAAACGACATTCTGCCGGCAGAATTTATCGAACCAGTCTTCTACCTTTTACCATAAAAGTCCAGCTAAATCTATGTCAAGTTGGAAGTATTACTAATTTGTCTGAACAATCGCAGCCGGAAAATAGAAACGGTCATTTTTTTAGTATTATGGGTCTTGATCGAACAAGGAATCACTGAACTTTTTTAATGTTTTCTGAGATCACTAAAATGATACTTTGCAGCACTATTCTCACTGGTCAACACATGCGTATATAAGGGCTGAGCAACCTAGCAATATCGCCTTTTATGCTGGCGTTCTTTTCGGCACATTTTGGGGTCTTGGTAGTCGTCATTTTCCTCCCCCCCCCCCCCCCCCCCCACCCATTTTATTATATCGCCCTTTGGATTATGACGCCACTACCAGCTTTCCCATAACTCAGCCATTAGATAGCATGGTAGACTCAGTGTGAATTGTTTACTATTGCATTAATCGATGTGGTTTGTTTATCGATTTGATCGAGAGTTAACAATAAAGCATCGTTCAATAAGTCTACTGCGCTTGCGCGAGGGAGGTTGATACAAAAATGATACTTTGTAGCGATTTATATTGACAACGTCGTAATCTTTTACTGAAACATCACCCATGCCAGCTTATGGTAACTCTATCTTAGACCTGAAAAACCAGCTACCACTCACGGTTGAGTTAGAAGACACTACAGCAACCAAAAGTACTAAACACAAAGATTGTGGATAAATCAACTTATTATTGCTTTGCGAAAAGAATGGTGCCTAGTACGTAACCACAATCCTTTGCGTCTTTGATATTTCCGCTGACCACAATACTTTGCGTTTAAGAAAAAAGCCAAAGCGCCCCATATAAGTAATGGTAATAAGACTGAGTGGAGTCCAATTCCGTCTGTAATCATACCAATGATTTAACAAAATCGACGGACGACCGCGTAGCGGGCCAGAGTTCGATTTGTTTAATCACGAGTATGATTACAAATCGAATTGGACGACACAAAGTTCTGTTACCAATTAATCATATATCTACAGTAGAACCCCGCTAACTCGAACTCGGTTAACTCGAACTCCTCGCTATTAAACTCGAACAAAATCCGATTTCCCTGGATTTGACCCCATTTTTCAGTCATTTACTATCAGCTAACTCGAACTCGATTAACTCACCGCTAACTCAAACTAATTTACTCTCCCTTGGCTCAAATTTACCCCGATAACTCGAACTCTATTTTAAAAACGTCGGCCGGTAAACTTCAAAGTGTCAGAACAGCTTATTGGCATGTTAAAATCTTTATAATTATTTATAACAACGTGATAATGCATGAAATCAAGCCCATGAAAGACCTATAAACATCTGTTCGATCACTGTTGACAGAGCAGGGTAATTCGTTTCAAGAGTGACGCAGTTCAAAGACGCCATAATTCACTACCAAAATGACTCGTGATTGTGAATGAATGATAAAACTACAATACCTTATTAATTATTAACAGGCTACTTGAAATTCAACACCAACCCCGCTAACTCGAACTATTTTTTGTTTCCCTTGGGACTTCGAGTTAGCGGAGTTGTATAACAAAATTCGAGGAAGAACTTTAGGCAACGCGAAGCTTAATAATAATTAATCATCTCTATGACGAAATCCGAAGAAAGAAAAAGTCATTTTTGAGGATATATTAAGAAGGCCATATTTAGCCACGAGAGAACCCAATCAAGTGCACGGCACGCGAATTTTGTTATTATATTGGACACCCAATTTGGTGAAAAAAGCGAGCTAAGAACCAATCACTTTGGAGTATTTTGTTATAGTTATGATTATAACAATAATAGTAAAAAAGTAAAAACAACAAGTCAATTATAAGTCGATTAGAAAGCTGCCTTCCCTCGCTACGGCAACGATTACACTCGTACAATGCATACAGCACTCTCTACGATGTTAGGTAAGCATGATACGTATATGTTGTGGGAGACAGTAGCCGGGCATTGATAGTTTAGGGCGTTGATCTCCGAGTCGAGCGCGGTCCGAGTTTGAACGCTGGCCGGGTTCATTGTGTTGCGTTCTTGGTCAAGACACTTCACTTTCACAGTGCCTCTCTCCACCCAGGAGTGTAAATGAGGACCATCCCTCACGTCATACGCGTTTCTGATAAAAGACGACTGGGGAATGAACCAACAAGTGGTGCTCTATACCGCTTCAGTATCAGTTTGGTCAATTCTAAGCTTTTATTCCTATGAGATCTTCGCCAGCTCTCAGTGGCCTCAGCTCATGGCAGAGAGAGCATTTGCCAGGAACCGAAAAGGCTTTCTTTTCACTAACTGCTAAAGTTGGTGTATAACTGCGAAGATTTCATGAATATATTTTATTCTTTCCACCGCAGTAACATATATGATTTCTTTCTTGTATATTGTTGGCAGACAAGTTATTGTGAGCTGTCAAATATAATGGGCAGGTATATTTCGCGGGTAGTGCAGGTTGCAGATTAAGACTATTTTTAGTAACATTACACACGCAGTTAGGCAGAGAGTGACGTCACGGTTAGCCTAATTAACCTATAATTAGCTTAGCCTAACTGAGGTTAGCCTAATTTAATAGGTTAGCCTAATTTAATAGGTTAGCCTAATTGTTGGGGTTAGGGTTAGCAGTTAACGTATGCAATGCAACCTACTAAATATACCTGCCGAAAAAATAATAATATACCGTATCTGCTGGTCGCTAATCGGCACCACGTTTTGTTTATATACACAGGCCATAGACAACCACGCTTTTAAAAGGTGAACTACAATGGCATTAAAATGCCGGAGGAGGGCTAGAAAAATTATCCGGTATTTCATCGTTGCTATAACAACTGTTGCATGCTTGCAGCTGGGTTTATTTCTTTATACGCATTTCGTCTCTTGGAAATGTATGACTTCTACATCAAGTACAGCAAACTCAAGTCCGTTTTGTAAAATATTTGGAAGCAAACAAGAAAACAGCGCCCCCACACTGGAAACCATTAAAACAAAAATCAACTCTAATCACTAACAGAACTTGTGTTCAATATTACAGTCTTCTTATTCTTGTCTCATCTGCTCCGGCTAATTTGCAAAGGAGGAATAAAATCCGCAAGACTTGGGCCTTCGAAAGTGCCTTTAAACCACGATGGACAACTGCTTTTCTTGTCGCACAGTCGCGAATACAAGCCGAGTCGAATTTATTGGTAAAGGAAGATGAAGTTTATGGAGACCTCGTGCGAGCTGACTACTACGATCATTACTGGAATCAGACCCTCAAGATACAAATGAGTTTCGAATGGGCAACCAGACATTGCAAGTTTTCTTTTCTTTTAAAGGTAGACGACGATGTGTTTGTGAACCCAGAAAGAGTTCTTTCATTCTTGAGTGAGCCTTCCACGCCAAAGGAAAAGCTTTACGCGGGTGAACATAGAATAAACCCCGTGCACTCAGAGATGGTAAATGGAAAATAACTATAGAGGAATATAGCGAGACACACTATCCAGATTTCTGCCCTGGTTTTGGATTGTTTTATCCCACGATGTTGTAGTTTCATTTGTCAAGGCGTTTGATTTTGTGCCATACTTCAGACTGGACGATGTCTACGTCGTATGCTGGCGAATAAGACTGGGATAAAAATTATGCACAATGCCGGCTTTGAGCCGTATCCACCCATTATGCTGAGATGCAGTCCACACGAAGGCACATTAGTAAGGCCACGGAACAGAAGGATATTGCCTAATTGAAATGTTTAAAGGAGCTATTCAACTGTTTGAACGATATTTTAAGTCATTTTTCTGATGAACAAATTACTTTTCGAATTGAAGAAAACCTCGAAATAATATTAAATAACTTAAAGGTAGAAAACACCAAAGAAGTTACTGTAATATTTAACCGAAATGGAGCAAGGCTGGTTAAGACTGAGGAATTAAGACGGATTGCGAACGACGAACTTAGAAATTTTCAAGATGCACCATCCGTGACGTAGCTCTTATAATCGAGCCAACGCTCATCGACACGTAGTCTGAAGTGTCAGCCGCCTCCTCGCTCCAACCCCCCGTGGGGCAGGCGATAAGGTCCTTCTCGCCTGGCCCCACGGGGGGTTGGAGCGAGGAGGCGGCTGACACTTCAGACTAATCGACACGTAAATTTCGCGAAATTCGCGATTTTTAAGAAATGCGAAATAAACATGTCGTGAAAATAAGTCGCGAAAATTACCATAGATTTTACTGTTTCGCGACCGTTGAAATCAAAACTCTTCTCAGGGGCTTATAAAGAATTCCGTCAATTCATACATGATACAGTCAATTCTCGCCTTGCGGACACCTCGTTATTCAGTACGAACACCCGTTATGCCGGGACACCCCGTTATTATGGACACCCGCTATTACGGACAAAATCCAGCACTGCTCTCGCTATTACGGACTCCAAACTACGTCCCGAGGGTTTCCGCTATAATGAGAGTTGACTGTATACCTTAATATGGAAGTGGTTGATTTTACCGCGAGTGAAACCACTTCCATATAAGGTTATGACATGTATGATTGACAGAAATCTTTTGCAAACCGCTCAAAGGAGTCAAGTTGATTTAAAGGTTCGCGTAACAGTGACATCTGATCGATTGTAAGTGACGTTATATGTCAGGTATAAATTAGTATCAGTCGCGAGTTTCGTCCATTTTGCTGCAGTTTCACGCCGCACATTGGTGTTGCGTAGGATACAGGCTTCTTGAAAATATGACGTAATGTTTCACATGGCTTGAAGGCTTTTCGAATGTTGAACTTTCGGATGACTCGGCCCACACTATCGAAAGCACCTTTAACGTAGGGGAGGACTGCGAAGTTCACTGATCTTTAATTTAGGGGTTACGTTCGGCTTTAAAGTTTAAAGTCGTCCATTAATTTAATTTCAGAATATTTTCCAAAAGAAATTGTGAGATAGATAGATAAATAAATAAATAAAATACAGTCTGTCGTGAAAGATGGCTGCTTTGCATTCATTGAAAACCGCTGACTGCCATCCTAGTCCCAATGCGTCCTCTCTTTGGCGCGCGCGAAACGCGAGCAAGATCCTGCGGAACGAGTTAGTCTTCCCGCCAAAGTCCATCCAATGACGTTACGCGCGCTCATGGCGTCATGAGTTAGTAGGAAGAGAGGGTAACTGAGAGTCTAAACATACTAGCTGAGCAAAAGAGCACTTCCTCGCAGTCTGTTAGGTCCTGATGCAGCCTCGAATAAATTGCAAAAACATTTCACACCTTACTTTTTACATAATAATAGTAAATGGACTGAGAGATACATACTTTTTTGATTAAAATCACTTCGGAATTTTGCCTAAATGTGTCTTGAGGTTATGTTTTGACGCCATAAAAGTTTTGTTGATTTTCTTTTTCACAATACTAAGAACGAATTTTTTTCCTAAGGTAACTCACATTATATTTTTGGGGGTAATTTTTTTTTGAGCGCTTTTGCAAAAATCCTAAAAACGGTTCGATAGATTTTTTTAGAACTTTTCCCTCGTATGTTTGATAATGTAAATGATTGTATGCCAAAGTTTCATTAGCATTGATTTACTGGAAACACGTTTAAATTTAACGATGAAGATGGCGTATGAAACGACGGAAAGTTTGCGTTACAAATTCATGATTCAGGCACGTTTAGCTAATGTATTCAAATCAATGCGTACTGCATTTCTTCCTGATTAATTTTTATTGTAATAAATTGTTCTGCTGTTGATTTCTGTATTTTCTTTTTGTTATAATCCCGTGCAAATCACGGGGGAATACCGTACGCATTAACTTGAATATATTAGCACAACCTGTCAACGGTGAATTTGTAACGTAAAACTTTTCCGTTCGTTCGGACGTTCTATTCATCGTTGAATTTAAAAGTGTTCCATTAAATCAATGTTGATAAAACTTTGGAATAAAAATTTCTCGTATTATAAGGTATGCTTGGTGAACGTTTTGGAAAAATCTATAGAGCCGTTTTTAAGATTTTTGCAAAAGCGCTCAAAATAAAAAATTACCCGAAAAATATCATGCGAGTGACTTTAGGGAAAAAATTCGTTCTCGGCATCGCGAAATAGAAAACCAACAAAAATTTTTATGACGTCAAAATATTAGTTCAAGATACATTTTGGCTAATTCCGAAGTGATTTTATCGAAACAGTATGTATCTCTCGGTCCATTTACTATTATTATGCAAAAAGTAAGATTTGAAATGTTTTGCAATTTATTCGAAATCAAACATACAGAATTTTTTTATTCTCATATATTTTTGTTCGCCATACACCATAGTTTAAGATGTTGGTATTTGCTTTTCCAGGTGAAATCTGGATCGCGCAACATTTACGTTTAACTGATTTTGAGGTTTTGTGTTTATCGTTGCCATAGCAATATCGATTTCACTGAAAAGTACATCATAGCAAACTTCAATCCAAGACTACTTATTGGTGTAAATTTCACATCGATCCGACTGAGGCAAGTCTGATAAAAGGCTGATTGAAAACATTAGGTATGGTTCCCGAAAAACTGTATCGAAACACCTTAAATAAAAGGGAAACGTTAGAAATAATGTTTTTCATGTTACTTCTCATTAGTATTCGGTTCGTGCAGCAGTTTTCTACTTTTACCCATGCTACCTTTCGGTCTTGTCTTGCGGGCTTTTAAAAAACAATTCTATCCGACAACGTTAATTGAAATGAGGTGTATGGCATGAAAGCTTTCATATTTTATGTTTTTATTATTGCGTACGAACGCTATGTTATTGTTTCTTTCGCTATGTTGTTGTTGAGAACCTTCGTTAAAAGGATTAGCGACATTCACTTTTTAAAATTTCTATAAATTCTTGCATTGATTCCACTGTAAGCTAAACAACCACCATGAATAAATCAATAATTTATTTCTTAGCACGAAGCGCAAAACCCGGCGTTGAAAAAGCGCTCGTGCTCACGAATGTGAAAACAATAAAAAATGGAACAATTTATATAATAAGAAATATTAAAAAGATAAAAACAAGCCTTACGAGGAAATACGGTTGTACCACAGGCCGCCCAAGCTAAAGATAAGAGAAAACAGTGTCACGGTATAAGCGGCATTGTGTTACAACGGCTCGATTTATAAGGGTTTGTATGGGAACGCAACGGTTATGTTTTAGAAGATATAAAATCGAATGTTTTGTGAATAAAAACGACTTACCCTGTTGCTGTGTTGTATTCTTTGTAGTTTGCCAGCTTCTCAGGCCGGTTTGAGGCGATTTAGGCGAGTTTAGTTTTCGAGGTTTTCCGTTAATATAATTATTAAAGGCAGGAAAGAACATTTCAAATCCAATCACTCGAAGATCGATAAATTCTGTTAAAATACTCGAATCGCCTCAAAACTTCCACCAGTGTAATCTCCGATAACGAATGTTCCCTATGGTTGTTTTTTCGGCTTCCAAATGCCGTTCTAACTGCGGATAAACTTTCGTCAGTTCGACACTCGCGTTTCCAGATACCCGTTGGACGTTTGAACCACACACAAAATGGCGTCACGTCGACAAAATCATCCTACGCCAGGGAGGGGCATGGACCTATTGTCATCCATGCAAAATGACACTGCGGGGCCCGGAGAGGTCGATTGTCACACGAAATCGGAAACCAGCACGTGAAAATTTCCCGCCTAAACGTCGACCGCTAACCGTCACATTCCAGCGAGGAATCGATCGATCCGTCCGTCTGAAAGCAGATATTTATCGGACTAAATCAATGTTTTCGAAAATAGCAAGCAGAAAAGAAAAATATCTAAATCTTGGAGATACTCAACAGCGTAGAAATTGCTTTTTAATCCGTTCGGCCTGAAGAACAAGGCATTTACTTTTAGATTCGAATTACAATTTGAAAGTCAGTGTGACAATCGACCTCTCCGGGCCCCGCAGTGTCATTTTGCATGGATGACAATAGGTCCATGCCCCTCCCTGGCGTAGGATGATTTTGTCGACGTGACGCCATTTTGTGTGTGGTTCAAACGTCCAACGGGTATCTGGAAACGCGAGTGTCGAACTGACGAAAGTTTATCCGCAGTTAGAACGGCATTTGGAAGCCGAAAAAAACAACCATAGGGAACATTCGTTATCGGAGATTACACTGGTGGAAGTTTTGAGGCGATTCGAGTATTTTAACAGAATTTATCGATCTTCGAGTGATTGGATTTGAAATGTTCTTTCTTGCCTTTAATAATTATATTAACGGAAAACCTCGAAAACTAAAACTCGCCTAAATCGCCTCAAACCGGCCTGAGAAGCTGGCAAACTACAAAGAATACAACACAGCAACAGGGTAAGTCGTTTTTATTCACAAAACATTCGATTTTATATCTTCTAAAACATAACCGTTGCGTTCCCATACAAACCCTTATAAATCGAGCCGTTGTAACACAATGCCGCTTATACCGTGACACTGTTTCTCTTATCTTTAGCTTGGGCGGCCTGTGGTTGTACATACAATTTAAGGACGTTCGCGCCCATTGCTAGTGCGCATCCTTACTGCGCACGCTATTCATGCCGCACGCGCGGGCCACGTCATGCATCCAGGCGCACGCGCTGAGAATGGAACTGGACAAATATAGAGCTGGAGGCCGCTTCAATATCTTGTCGAGGATTTTACTCTTATGGATGCACGGTGATCCCTGCTTTTCTTTCATAGATCACTTTCTGTACTGATTCTCTCATTTTAACAAAAAACAAACAAATTCTGAACGTTGAGAAGTTTTGATTATTTCGCTTTTTCTACTCATTTGCGATCAAATTGTTCTATGAATGCGGGTGTGCATGACTTACAAGTATCCTTCTGTAAGGCTTATTTTACCTAAAGGAATGACATCAGCTGCAAAAATTTACTTCATAGGCCTATTTGCGTTGAAATCAACACATCGATCTTATCTAGAGTTCTCCATTTTTTACTTTTTTTTTTGCTGATAGCATTGAAGTCGATATCGCTTCACATGACCAAAGCTTCTAGAAATACTACGGTCTTCAATGCGCTTTACTCCCAAATGAGCACGGTGACCCCCCCCCCCCCCCCCCTATTTTTTGCCTTTCTGACATGAGTTGGTAATTTTCTAACTGCAGCAAAAGTTTTAAAAAAATCTGAACGTGGGAATAATTGGGCGCGAACGTCCTTAATAAGTGAGATTAACAATAAATAAAAGGTTTGAGTTCTAATTTCTGTACAATGTTTTTAAAAATATTCAAATTTTTCACATTACGGGCAATGATTCCAAGCGGTGCCCAGCAACGTTGGAAAACGAATTAATGAAAAGCAGACTTTGATCACGCATTGTGTATCCCTGTTGTATCTCTGTCCAAAAATAGGACGAAAGGCTGTTAAAAAGTCATATACTATACCACGTATACCGATCGACGCGCTATCGATTGCGGAGTGCTGCCGTTGTTAGGTTGGAACTAGCGACTAGCAACTAGCCGCCTGCCTGCCTCCTCGTGCTTCGATCGTGCTGATCTCTTCGAACGTGGGATAATCACCGCTATAACTCTTCGTACAGCCGAGGCGCTCTTGGAGGTAATATAGAATTGTGTTAAGTGTTCACGATATCGTATTCTGTAGACCTCTGTAGAGGAATAGCAGCACGTGAGTGGGACAGCGCAATTCCTTGAATCGTCTCGGACGTCTTGGCTAAAAATAGAAATACCATTGAGTCCCTTAAGCCTGGTTTTCACTGGCGACGCAAGCACAAGCTGAAGCATAAGCGCAAGCACAATAATTATGTGGCAAGTGAAAACGAACGCAAGCACAAGCACAAGAACGAAATATTCACCAGCAAGATTTGATTATTGTTAAAACCACGTTTTTGTGCCTTTGAATGACGGAAAACATGAATCTATTTGTTTTACTCATTGACTGAAAGCTCGAATAATGTTTATTTTCGCTTGAAAACGAGACGAACAATTTTCACGGCAACGACGTTTTTAACCGGCAAGATTCGTTGCTGACTATGTGTGATAATAAAGAAAGATGGTAAATTCAGTAAGCTCGGTAAATAAAATGAGAAATATGTTGTTTCACTGTTTGTCACCACACATGACGCTTTCGACGTCGTTATTACAAATCGTGACAACTGTTATAATATGGCGAGTACTTGCCTGTGTTGTTTTTCATGTTTTAGCTGCGTAATTTTGTAGTTCTTGATATTCACCTCTGAAAATTATACTAAAACAATTATTCGCCTCAGGCTCAGTGAATATTGTGAATATTTACCTCGACTTTCGTCTCGGCAAATATTCACTTCGCCTTCGGCGAATAATTGTTAATTAATCGATATAATTTGGGGTATTTTGTTGATTTTTTCGTAAGCGACCACCTCCCGGAGGGCGACCACTTTTTCGTCAGTGCGCACCTGTAGGGTGGTCGCTTACGAGAGAATTAACTGACGTTATTACCTGAACAAATGTTCACGTTTTTGTTTACACAGGCCATAGCCAACCAACACGCTTTTAAAAGGTGAACTACAAATGGCATTAAAATGACGAGGGTTAGAAAAATTCTCCGGTATTTCATCGTTGCTATAACAACTGTTGCATGCTTGCAGCTGGGTTTATTTCTTTATACGCATTTCGTCTCTTGGAAATGTATCTCTTCTACATCAAGTACAGCAAACTCAAGTCCGTTTTGTAAGAATTGGGGAGCAAACAAGAAACAGTAGTGCCCCTATACTGGAAACCATTAAACAAAAATCAACTCTAATCACTAACAGAACTTGTACGCAATGTTACAGTCTTCTTGTTCTTGTCTCATCTGCTCCAGCTAATTTGCAAAGGAGGAATAAAATCCGCAAGACTTGGGCCTTCGAAAGTGCCTTAAAACCACGATGGACAACTGTTTTTTCTTGTCGCACAGTCGCGAATACAAGCCGAGTCGAATTCATTGATAAAGGAAGAGATGAAGTTTATGGAGACCTCGTGCGAGCTGACTACTACGATCATTACTGGAATCAGACCCTTAAGATACAAATGGTTTCGAATGGGCAACCAGACATTGCAAGTTTTCTTTTCTTTAAAGGTAGACGACGATGTGTTTGTGAACCCAGAAAGAGTTCTTTCATTCTTGAGTGAGCCTTCCACGCCAAAGGAAAAGCTTTACGCGGGTGAACATAGAATAAACCCCCGTGCACTCAGAGATGGTAAATGGAAAATAACTATAGAGGAATATAGCAAGACACACTATCCAGATTTCTGCCCTGGTCTTGGATTTGTTTTATCCCACGATGTTGTAGTTTCATTTGTCAAGGCGTTTGATTTTGTGCCGTACTTCAGACTGGACGATGTCTACGTCGGTATGCTGGCGAATAAGACTGGGATAAAAATTATGCACAATGCCGGCTTTGAATCGTATCCACCCATTATGCTGAGATGCAGTCCACACGAAGGCACATTAGTAAGGCACGGAACAGAAGGATATTGCCTAATTGAGATGTTTAAAGGAGCTATTCAACTGTTTGAACGATATTTTAAGTCATTTTTCTGATATAACTTTCGAATTGAAAGAAACCTCGAAATAATATTAAATAACTTAAAGGTAGAAAAACACCAATGAAGTTACTGTAATATTTAACCGAAATGGAGCAAGGCTGGTTAAGATTGAGGAATTAAGACGGATTGCGAACGACGAACTTAGACATTTTCAAGATGCACCATCCGTGACGTAGCTCTTATAATCGAGCCAACGCTCATCGACACGTAAATTTCGCGAAATTCGCGATTTTTAAGAAGTGCGAAATAAACATGTCGTGAAAATAAGACGCGAAAATTACCATCGATTTACTGTTACGCGACCGTTGAAATCAAAACTCTTCGATCTGAGGGGCTTATAAAAGAATTCCGTCAATCATACATGATACAGTCAACTCTCGCCTTGCGGACACCTCGTTATTCAGTACGGACACCCGTTATTACGGACACCCCGTTATTATGGACACCCGCTATTACGGACAAAATCCAGCACTGCTCTCGCTATTACGGACTCCAAACTACGTCCCGAGGGTTTCCGCTATAACGAGAGTTGACAGTATACCTTAATATGGAAGTGGTTGATTTTACCGCGAGTGAAACCACTTCCATATAAGGTATGACATGTATGATTGACAGAAATCTTTTGCAAACCGCTCAAAGGAGTCAAGTTGATTTAAAGGTCGCGTAACAGTGACATCTGATCGATTGTAAGTGACGTTATATGTCAGGTATAAATTAGTATCAGTCGCGAGTTTCGTCCATTTTGCTGCAGTTTCACGCCGCACATTGGTGTTGGCGTAGGATACAGGCTTCTTGAAAATATGACGTAATGTTTCACATGGCTTGAAGGCTTTTCGAATGTTGAACTTTCGGATGACTCGGCCCACACTATCGAAAGCACCTTTAACGTAGGGGAGGACTGCGAAGTTCACTGATCTTTAATTTAGGGGTTACGTTCGGCTTAAAGTTTAAAGTCGTCCATTAATTTAATTTCAGAATATTTTTCAAAAGAAATTGTGATATAGATAGATAAATAAATAAATACAGTCTGTCGTGAAAGATGGCTGCTTTGCATTCATTGAAAACCGCTGACTGCCATCCTAGTCCCAAGGCGTCCTCTCTTTGGCGCGCGCGAAACGCGAGCAAGATCCTGGGAACGAGTTAGTCTTCCCGCCAAAGTCCATCCAATGACGTTACGCGCGCTCATGGCGTCATGAGTTAGTAGGAAGAGAGGGTAACTGAGAGTCTAAACATACTAGCTGAGCAAAAGGGCAATTCCTCGCAGTCTGTTAGGTCCTGATGCAGCCTCTGCTAGTGTTTTAACAGGCCCGTAGGGAGGCAGGGTGCGATGGGTGCGTCCGCACCCCCCCCCCCCCCCCTCCCCACGGGCTGTGGAGGTCCACCTTTTGGTTTGAAAATGAAGTCTCAATCAAACAATCGCAGCTTTGAACGTATTTACATATCGTCTTTATCAACAAAGACAACATCAAGCGAGTCATTTTCATCCAAATATTCACTCCTTTGGCTTAAAAATGTCTTTAATCGAAGGTCCGCATTATGTATTTTTAGTATTCTTTCATCGGTATTTTCTTTAACTGAACAGTTCCAGAAATATTCATGTTTTTACGTTTGCTTTTGGCTGCCTGGTTTCATATCATACTGCCTTCAAAACGCACGAAATGCAGTCTCAGACAACCTAATCTTTCAAAATTTCCTCCCTAGTAGCTCGCGCCTTCGGCGCTCGTACGACCCCAATTTTGCCACTTAAACGCACCCCCCCCATTCAAAATCCTGTCTACGGGCCTGAGTTTATGAGGAATACTATAGCATGAAACGCTGGGAGAGCCTGGTACGAAGGACAGGTTTCTAAACTCCTAGTCGGGAGTTTCTGCTTTCAATTTCCCGCTCGCCGCCATGTTGTTGTTCGCAAAATTTGATGGGAGATTTATGATGTCAGTGGCGTTGTCGCGAGATAAAGTCAGCATCGCGTACGATTTAGACATTTGTATGTGTTCCTAATGCGTATTCCGACTCAATACTGAACGGATCTACGCGCGAAATCTCCCGTAGACGTCTCAATATTGAAAACAAAGCAGTGACGTCACAAAATTCTCATTACAATATTTAAACTGAAAATCGAGCGCCAGTTACGGAGATATCGACGAAAACGCCACCAGTTAAAGTAGTCCTATATACTCTGGCACTAAATTGATTTTCAGCCGAGATTTCCCATAAATGAATGAATAACTTTATTATTGTGTCAAGTATCTGTAGTAAAAAAAAAGTCACTCAACTTAGCTTGTGGTATAAATTGACCCATTCTACCTGTCGGGCAGCGGCTCGTAAATGATTACCCATTGTGCTCGTAATTCTGCTCAGACATGGCTGTTCCGCTCTGTAAAATACTAATTTTATTTGTTCTCATAAGCCGAATCTTCAGTAACAAAGATTATTTTCTTCACTTTTTACAATCATTTTCATTTGTCGATTTATTATAATTATTATTTTTCACGTTAATAATATTAGTATAGGTAATAGCATGGAGTTGTAGTAGTATTTGAAATAATACCGCGAGTAATATTTCAAAATTGTCCATTGGAGCTTCGTTTTGAAACGTTTAAGCAATGGAATGCTTTGTTCAGCTTAGCTATATACACAAGTCATGACAAGCTTCAATTTGAAATACATGAAAATTCTGAAAATCAATTCGAGTGTATTGGAGGCTTAATAACACTTTTCACACACCGTAAATCTCTCAACTTGGTCGATGCTGTTCCATACATGTGCACTTTATTTGTCAAAAATTATACGCTCATTCTGCTCTCCTGCTTGTGGTAATAGATGATACATCTTTATGAGATCCCCAGGCAAAGAATGAGGGACACGCACGCGCGGGCTCTGGGAACTAGATTGTAAATAAGCGGTAAAAAACATGTCGGACTGAATAGAGAAGCTTGTATGAAATTAAATAAATATTTTGACTTACCGCTTTATGTTCCCTTCTTTTCCACCTGTATCAATCGGATTCTGGCATTTGACACCGATGACCGTTTTCTGACACAAAAATCACCCATTTTTGAAGGCTTATTCTCCACGGTAAATGCGTTTGAAGTTATGGATCTTTTCCTGACTACCAACAGTATGAAAGAATAGCAATTCCGGTCAAATCACTGAAATCATCTTCGCAAAATGGATCGCAGTACTCCACGGCGCTTGAAAATTCACCCTTATCAATCGAAAGTATTACTAGTAAACAAATTATGTCCTCCACGTTAATTAAAACGATTTTCCATGAAATGTTGGATCCACCACGGTAAATTGCTTTGAAGTTTGGCTTTTTTCCAGTTCCATGTCCTAAGAACAAGCGCGGAGAAAGGCGTTTTTGCAGTCTTCTCTCTCACATCTGTAGGTTTCGTGAAAAACATTCGCCATATTGATCTCATTTCACTTGGTAACCTCCCTTCTTTTCCCCAGGACTTTTTATTTTTGAATAAAGTTTTCCAAGTAAGACTGAGAATGAAAGGAAAATTCTGCGGGAAATACAAAATACATAATTTCGGGATAGTCCGTACGATCGAGTTACGGAGTTCATGTAGTCATTTTCACTATAAATAAAAATTATAACAGTCAAACGATATTGTAAACGACAGACGAAAAATAATTAAGCTGTGAATAGCTTTCCGGCCTGACAGAATGCACGCATTTGGTTAGCCTGCGTGGCAGGCGTCGGAGCGCGAAGCGCGATGGAGTCTCCCGCCGATCGCGCTTCGCGCTCTTTCCTCGCGCTCTCACGCTTCGCGCTCGAACTCCCCTCCTCCCTCCCCTTTATACGCCTGCCACGCAGGCTAGCATTTGGTCGCGGATGAAATTTGATGCTAATAGCTCTTCAAGCTGTTAGAGTTTAAAAACCCCGCTTGATTTTCCTGGATTTGTTTGCAAGCTCTCTATATTAGACATTTTATTTCTTTAAAAATATTTATCTTCCTGAAATAATGTGCCTCTAATAAATTCTAGTTTAGTCGCCGCGCGCCATATTGGTTTCTTTGTTATTATGGAGGAAGCCGCGTACCGCTGCGCGGGCTCAAATGTCTCTCATGTGGCGACGCTATTTCTTAGCTGTGAAAAGTCAGCTAATTCTAGATCTTTTGTCAGTCTTGTCAGTTGAGTTGCGGATCAATTTCAAGTTCAATCCAGCCTTTTCTACTTCAGAAGGTAAGCGAGATCTTTATTACGGTAATCCATCGGGAAAACAAAGATATTTTGCAAAAAATACCGTTTATTTTTAGCCGAGAGATCCGTAAAAAGGAAAACTGTACCCGACGTTTTGAGTATGGCCTGCGATTGTCGACTGACTCAAGTTAGTTAAGTGCTTGGTAAAAATAACTTGTAAGATCGTTTTGCATTGTTTCAAATCATAGCACAAGCGCCATTCCAAGCAGTAACTAAAACTTCAAACAAATTCAGTTCAGGACTTACAGTCCTCACAACTCGTGTGTAAAGATGATGGAAACCACTTTTAAATCAACTTTTTTTTCCATCTATTACCATCTTTACAATTATTACAACTTTTTACCATTTTTTTTCCTTCTCATTTTAAATGTTACAATTACCTATTAACCTTGTGTCGACTCTATGTTGTTGTGTGCTTTTCTAGAGGGTAAGGATTTTGGGGGAAAACACTGAAAAAAAATCAAAATTAATGTGAGCAAAATTGTCGGAATTTTCGCAGAGAAAATAATCACTATCAGATCGATAAGGTTTGTGGAACACGATCGAAAACAGAATTGAAATGGATGAAAAAACAAATTGAGATAGAAAGTATATTTTTATTGTTTTATCCACAGGCTAAATAACATATCCCTACACGACATACTCCGCTCAACTTGTCCCTTGCCAGTTTCTGAAGGTCGTGATGGGATTTAACTGATAGCTGAGAATAGGGTCCTTTCGATATATTAATATTCAGCATGGTAGCGAGGCTGAGAGGACACAAACAATGGAACTTGAACAAGCATGTTTATTCATGTCTTTTGTTTGTGTTCTCTGGGCCTCGCTATCAAGCTGAATTTTAATATATCGAAATGACCATATTGGCCAAAATTTTAACTGATAGCTGAGAATGAGATCTGTCAAATTAACTGATAGCTGAGTTATGACCAAAATTGTAACTGATAACTGAGAATCCAGCACCCCAATGATCGTTTTCCATATGCTCTGTTTTAACATGTCATATATAATTTATTCATATCTTCTGCTCTCATGCTTTTGGTAATTTTTTTTTTCAGTAGCCACTGCCTCTCTAACTCACTACCACCCAGTAGCCGAATCATTGACGTTCTCGTCCCAGAATCGGTTTACATTGCCAAGTTAACTAAACACAACTTTCCTGTGCGTTTTAAATTTGCAGGAATTCAAACATGAAGACTATTTTGAGTATCTTGGTTTTCGTGTTGGTTCATGAATATGCGGTAAGATCTATTCATTGTCACGATTCTTATTAGTTCGTATCTGGAGAGTCTCCAGTAGTGTTTTTTTTTTTTTTGTTCTTGCAAGAAACATTTTAAAAACAAGAGACTGCAAAAGAGACAGCCAATTAAGGAGGGACTAGACTTTTACAGATTGTGGTGGCCGGAAAGAGTAAATAATACACGTTCCTTTCCCGTGCCATTTTCGATCCCACAATCTGCGAGTCTTAAACTACCTTGACATTCTAATCTAAAACTCTAGATCTTTTGATCGCACATTTCGCATATGGCTCGCGACATAGATCACACTCGAGTCAATTCTCGCGACATCGTTGTTCATGCACTGGACCGAAGAGTTCAGCCCGGGTCAAATGGAGATGTTGCCTGAGAGTTGGCTCGTATAAGAGTTTTCTTTAACTTTCATCGAATATCATCGTCTTGGGTTAAACGAGAGAGAAACTTCTCGACGACTCTTCAGAAAAGTGTGAGCCAGTTCAAATTCGATAAGAGCGCATGAGAGTCTATAACAGTCGCTCAATGAATGAATAACTTTATTTATGTGTCAAGTCATCTAGCGTATGGGAAACCCTACGCTAATTGGGGACACCTAATTATATCTAATACATTAAAATATCGTAATATAAAATATCTGAGAGTTTCAGGTCAAACGAGAGTGAAGAGTTCAAATTCTCGGCAACTCTCATCCTCGTTTGGCCTGTGCTTTAAGAGCAAAGGGCGCTTTGTCTATACAGCTGTTTCGAGAAAGGTTGTCGGAAAAAAGCGCACGCGACACGCGACAATCCCGAAAGGTAATCTGGGAAATGATCAGCAAGGTACGTTCCTGACACTGTAGCTGTCGAACCTACTTTTGTTGCTTTCTTTTAGCACTCGCAAACATACGTCCATGGCGTCTCGTGCCATTTTCTCAGATTTCCCTGAAATTCTGAAGTCAAGGAACCGTGAACTTAAAACTACCCACAATACCATTTGGGATTGTCGCGTGCGCTTTTTTCCGACAACCTTTCTCGAAACAGCTGTATATGGATACAAAGAATCAGGCCACCAGTTCAAGAAGTGAGTCGTGATTACGGGTTATTTTCTCTTGTTATGGTGCTGTTCACTGGAAACCAGGGGATGTTTTAGTACCAAGCGTTAATAACATAGAGAGCAAAATGACTGAATTCTGATTGGTTTAAACAAAGGGCATTTTTCGTTAATTTTTGTTTACTCCGAAGATTCCCGAAGATCGCCCGAAGACTCTGAAGATTCTAAAGTTCACCCGACGACTCCCGAAGATGAACCGAAACCTTCAAAAGATTTCAGAAAATCACCCAAGGTCCTCCGAAGCCGTTTGCGAACGCGATTGGAAATTCAGAAAAATAGTCTCCGAAATCGAAAATTGCCGAAGATCACCTGATGTCTTTATCACTAACGATTGTTTACAGTGAGAAAAACAGTCACCAAAAAGACCCATTTCAATATATTAGAACTTGGTTACTTATTGGCAACAACATGTTAAACATCTTAAATTAGTTGGGTAGAACAAAAACTGAAAATTTTTAAATTTGGAGTGTAAGACCACCTTAATCCTTAATTTTA
Organism: Desmophyllum pertusum; assembly: GCA_029204205.1. NCBI lineage: Eukaryota > Metazoa > Cnidaria > Anthozoa > Scleractinia > Caryophylliidae > Desmophyllum > Desmophyllum pertusum. The sequence goes on along the minus strand of MU825873.1, from coordinate 891,776 downwards.
CTCGCCCCATGCCCCTATACTTACTCGCGCGAGAAACACGAGGCTTCAACAATTATTTTCCTTTTCTCTGATTTTAATAGGCGCAGAATTACTTGTGCTATATCTCGTCAGAATTTCGTCGTCATTCAAACAAGAAAGGCGGAAACCTTTTGAAAGCTCTAAGTGGGAGCGGTTCAGAAATTAATGTGACCTTCACTGGTGCTACCACGCCGTCCACGCGCGATAGCACAACAGGTATTCATTCACATATGAACAATAATATCTAAGGGCCTCTACAGACTAGAGAGAATGGGCCTTAGTCATCGATAACTAGCTTCACACACTGGCTTTTTTGTTATCGACAACTTTTTATGATCGACAACTAAATAGTTGTCGACAACTATCTCTCTAGTCTGTGGAGGCCCTAAGAGAACTCAGATGAATTAAGGCATGGGCATAAATCTGTTTCATAAAAAAGTGAGGGGTCGTCTAACGTTTTAAGCATTTTACATAACACGGAATATTTATGGAACCTTAAATGTTGTTTAGGGTCATATTTTGTCACGTGACCTGTCAGGGTTATTTTTAGCTCAAAATTCTTTTTAGCAAAACGGCAACACTTTTAAATATTTTCTGGAGGCTGCTGCTAGGTTTATGATGTTAAGACTATTAGGTACATCATTTCTGTGCCTGGACTTTAAGACAATTAAAAAAAAGTATGAAATAAGAAATAGCGGAATGGCACTAGCACAAAATGCCGTTTATTTCAAAATTAATGAAAAATTTAACAAAGGCCAAGCACAGATCTTTTGTTTTTGCCATTTTATTTATCTGGTGGTGGTAGTAGTAAAATTAGATGTCGGTTGGTATAAAGGGTCTATAAACTGTTGCCATTTTTGTTCAAAGAGGTTTTTCGAATTTTCGCGAAACTGTTAAAAGATTTCAAGCAATTATCATGAGGCACGGTGAATCCTTCTCTTAATATAGATCATCCTCTCTCTGACAATATAATATACATTTATTATATGGCAAACTGGTCCATTCATCAGGCAGAGGATTGGCAAGGCAAGATGAGCCTTTACGAAACTCCTATCTGTGTAGAGGAGCGGAAAGAACAGCAGATTGAAGCTCAAAGATTAAGGTGTTTTGATACCGTTTTTCGGGTTCCATACCAACTGTTTTCAACCAGCTTTTTAGCAGACTTTCCTCAGTCGGATCGATGTGAAATTTACACCATTAAGTAGTCTTACATTGAAGTTTGCTATGATGTACTTTATAATGAAATCGATATTTCCATGGCAACGATAAACAGAAAACCTTGAAATCAGCTAAACTTAAATTCTGCACGATCCAGACGTCATCAAGAAAAGCCAATACCAACATCTTAAACTATGGTATATGGCAAATAAAATATGCGAGAATAAAAAATTCTGTATGTTTGATTTCAAATAAAATGGAAAAACATTTCAAACCTTAATTTTTGCATAATAATAGTAAATGGTCCGAAAGATACATATTATTTTGAGCCAATATGTGTCTTGAACTCATGTTTTGACGCCATGAAAGTTTTGTTGATTTTCATTTTTGCGATCCCGAGAATGAGCATTTTTTCAAAGGTCACTCCCATTATATTTTTCGGGTAATTTTCGACTTTGAGCACTTTGGGGAAAATCTTAAAAACGGCTCATAGATTTTTTTAAAACGTTCCCCTCGCATGCTTGATAATGTGAATAGTTGTATGCCAAGGTTTTATTAGCATTGATTGATTGGAACACTTTTAAATTTAACGATGAATAGAACGTATGAGACAACGGAAAGTTTGCGTTACAAATTAATGGTCAGACATGTAAAGCTAATGTATTCAAATCAATGCGCACTGCATTCCGTCCTGATTAATTTTATTGTAATACATCGTTCTGCTGTTAATTTCTGTACTTTGTTTGTGATAATATCGTGGAAAGCACGAAGGAATGTCGTATATATTAACTTGAAAATTAAAATTAGCATAACTTGTCAACGGCGAATTTGTAACGCAAACTTTATCATGTTTATCGTCCGTTCGGACGTTCTATTCATCGTTGAATTTAAAAGTGTTCCAATCAACCACTGCAGAGGCAGAGCTCAGGGCTCTGACCTTACCTGGGAGCAGCCTTCACGGCTTGCAAAGGACCACCAGGATTGGAGCCCTATGCGTTGCTGATGCCCTATGCGCTGAAACTTGTCCATGATGAAAAGGCGCATTCTGATCTGTACGAATATTGGAAAGATGGATCCCGCACAAACAAACCATTTCCGAGTTTGTGCACTACTGTTGAAATGAAAATGAGTAATTTTTCTCGCATGTTCATTTTCATGTAAATCAAACTCATTTTCGCACCTGGACTCGTTTTGAAACAGAGGCAAAAGGTATCTCGGACCTATTCTGCCTGGGCTTTTTTCGTTCGTGAGCCTAGGGGCGGGGGAAAGAACGTGCCCCCCCACCCCCCATGTATCTCGAAAAGTATTGATCATATTGACGCTATGAAAATGAAACTTATATGGTGTGTAGAGCATCCAAAAATGTTTATTTTAGTGACAGTAACGTGTCAATTATTTGATTAATTTTATTTGATGCTGAAAAACCCACTTAGGGAGCTTCAATAAAGTATGTAATTATGACGTCATACACGCCATAATGACGTCATACATTAAAACATCCACCATCTTGGATCCAAAATCTTGGATTTCTAAATTGTTCAGAAATGTCAGAAAATCTCCAAAATTTGATTTGAAAAAATCAAGAAAAATATAAAGATGCTAAAATGGCAAAGATTGTGGAAGGATTTTCATGAAAACTGAAAATTAAGCTAAAAAAACACACGTTTGGGTAAAACGATCTGAATTTCGAAAAGTATTTGTGCTATAAAAATGAAACTTATGTGGTGTATAAAGCATTCAAACATGTTTATTTTAGTGACAATCACGAATCAATTATGACATCATATCACGCCAAAATAACGTCATGCTTTAAAAATATCCGCCCTCTTGGATCCGCCATCTTGGATTCTCAAATTGTTCAGAAACGGTCAGAAAATCACCAAATTTGATATGAAAAAATCGAAATCAATATAAGGATGCAAAAATTGCAAAGATTTTTGAAGTAACTATTCGTAAAAAGCGGAAATCTCATGAAAATTGACAATTAAGCTGAAAACACCAAATTTGGGTAAAACGGCCTGTCAAAACTTGGTTGCCATGGAAACATCAAGTCAGGTGATCAAAAAATTGACACGCCAAAATGTCCCCCCCCCCCCCCCCCTTCCCTCCAGGCAGCAGAATAGGGTTAAATATTATAAACAAAAGAAAACTGGTTTCTGTTCAGAGTAAAATCATCTTTTTCATGCTGGCGGACAAAGTGTTTCGGAAGTGGCCTAAAAATGTAAATATACGCTAACCTTGGCGCGCGAGGCATATCACGTCAGTGGAAATCAGGAAAGTGGATAGAACGTCTGATTGGTTGATTCCAAATTTGGGTATGGCAAGTCACCTGACCTCATCAAAACTAGCTATTAATATGAATCGACCTCATTCGTTGTCACTCATTAATATTTGTAGACTATTTCCAAAGCCGGCCATTATTTCGGAACTCTCATCTTTCTACAGTGTAACCTCGATATAACGATGTGCCAAGGGACCGACCAAATTAGATCGTTATATCGGGAGATCCTAATAACGAATTCCCGATAGAACGATTTTTCGGGAAAAGAGCCAAAAATATCGTTATATCGGGGTATTGTTAATAATTGATATTCCATGTACTGTAATCCCCATCGTAACAACGTGTTGACAGACACGTTATAGTCCTTATGCAATGAGAACTAAAGGATTAAAGTATTGTCACTGCCTCCTCCACAGGCTTTTCGCGAAAGCGCGAGTAAGTCGGGCGAGCGCGAAGCGACTGGGGACGAGGCAGGTATTGTCATATCTTTTCAAGTGTTAAGCCTCCTTTTTCATCGCGCGGTGATTGATTTTATCGTTATATCGGGGTAAATTTTACGATTGGGCTGCAAGATTGTGATCGTTATATTGGGAATATCGTTATATCGAGTATCGTTAAATCGGGAGTTTTCTCCATACATTTACTGTAACATTTGCCGGGCTGTCAAATGTTGATCGTTATACCGGGAACATCGTTATATCGAGTATCGTTATATCGAGGTTCCACTGGAATCTATCAATTCGTGTCACGCAACGCTTTTGCCTACTGGAGAGGAGCGTTGCGTGAGTGACCGCCCAAATAACGGTAACAGAAGGTTCAGAAAAATATGTGCGAGTTAATTTTCTCGGGTCACTGAATTTAAAGAATCAAAGCGCACACATTGAGCCACATGCTAAAGCTTGTTAAGGGTATTTAGCTTCAATAACCTTCCTCGCCCGTCAGTGCAAACGTTTTAAAATTAATCACTGTGCTTCCTTGCTTTTAGCATTCTCCGTGATGGAAAGGAATCATGCCCCCCAAAAAGTGTTCACCTTCAAGTACAGTTCAGGGAACAGCAGTTACTACCTGGCTGTAGAAAATGCTGTAAACCTTCACGTAAGTTCAAATTAATATTAGTAATACGACGCTCGCAGGTCATCGTGTTACTTTTTCTCTGGCTTAATACCTACAAGGTACCGGGAAAACAGGCCGTGGTACAGTTGGACCCCGGGTGGGGGGGGGGGGGGACTCCCATATAAAAGGTGTCGGGGCTGATCGTCGGAAATTTTGAAAAGAACCCCTAAAAGGTACCAGAATCTGACTCGTCCCCAGTCGTCTCTCTTGTCTCCTTTTGATTTATAGGAGACAAGAGAGACGACTGGGGACGAGTAAGTACCAGAATCTCGTTTTGTGGGCGTGGCTCCAATTCATTTTCACCCCTAAGAGGTATCAATTCTAAGACAAAACTAGTTCTTGTCATAATTTTTTGTCTCACGCCGACGTTTCGACCGAATTTTAAACCACCGAAGAAGACTTTCGGTCGAATTCTTTCAGTTGATTTTTCCAAGTCAGCGTCAGACACGTTTAAGGTTTTTTTTATGTCCATCCATGGTAGCCTGCGTCGACGACGGAATCAACCGGCGGTTGATTCAAACTCTGCGAATAAAACGAAAACGGACCCTAACAGCTTACCTATCAAAACATGATTTTCTGAATCCCCAGGTACGACAAGCATTCTCGTCAGATCCACATAGAGATCTCCCCGACTCTCACAGTGCTTTCTGAACGAGTTAAATTAATATGGTTGTATTTAATTAATATCTAATTTATCGTTTTGTTTTTCATGGTTTTTCAACAGAGATTGAATAGCTTCCCACAGACGACAAATATTTCTTTCTTTCCAAACACGTTGCTGGTTCTTTCAGCCAGGTACTCAAGTCTCTGAAAACCGGGCAGTTTCTCCACTGTGATGCTAACGGCACGGCATTTATGAAGAAGGTGAATCCCGCCGACCTCGACAATAATGGAGTACCCCAAGATCCAAAAACACGGTTTAATTTGTGGTGGTTTCCGAGCTGATGTTGAAGAGAAGTAAAAACGTAAGGAAGCACTGTTCGAGCCAGGGCGTGACAGGCTCGAGCATTCTAGAAGTTCACAGTTGTCATTAAGATTTTCGATATGTTATGATACAATACAATACTTTAATGAATGAACAACGAAGAAAATTAAATAAAATATATATAGAAAAACAACTTTGTAGCATACTAATTTTCAACTTTCTTCTCGGTGTTTGGAAATCGGATGAAACACACTCTCTCTCGTGTTTGATATATTACTTGAAAGCCAGTAGCATATTCCTACATTATAGATTAAGCCCCCACGCCATGTACCTACTCCGGGACTGGAAGAGAGAGGTCCGCCATCCTCTAGTTGAATTTTTCTTTAATTCATATGGTGTCTGCCAATAAATAAATAAATAAATATAGAGTCTGTCGTGAGAGATGGCAGCTTTGCATCCATTGAAAACCGCTGACTGCCATCCTAGTCCCAACGCATCCTCTCTTTGACGAGCGCGAAACGCGAACATGATCCTGGAAACGAGTTAGTTTTCCCGCCAAAGTCCATCCAATGACGTCACGCTCGTGACGTCATGAGTTTAGCGGGGAAGCTGAATGTAGTATAGAGCACACTAAACTCACTAGCTAAACAAAAAGCAATTCCTCACAGTCTGATGCAGCTTCTGTTGCTTTTATGAGGAATGTTATAGTGCGAAACGCTGGAGAACCTATCTAGTAGAAAGGCAGGTTCACATACAACCTCGTTCCCAGGGTCTCTCTTCTTCCCGCGAATCGCTTTTGGCGGGAAGAAGATAGACCCTGGGAACGAGGTTGGTTCGCATACTCCCAGTTGCGAACCCAGATCCCACTTTCCACGAGGCGCGAAAAAATGGGAGATCTGGTACGAGATATGACATTTTAAGCTCGGTCTCCTTTAGGGGTTTAGAACGCGCGTGTAGAATTTATGGAATGTTTTGATAGCACGTTATCACGTGGCCTCGCCACTGGTATAAATTATCTAGCATGTGCTCGGAATATAATGGTAATATGTCAGATATGTGTTGCATGTCAGTTGTTATTAAACGAGTTAGTTGCAAGATCGGTTTCGTTCCTTCCTTTCCAAATCGTCATGGTGTCAGAAGTAAAAGTCCACATCGTTAGCTTTCTCCGGCTGAGCCATAAAGCTACAGATTTTTGTCCTCAACTTGGCAGACAGACTCCGAAAACGCGAGCCGCTGAACTTCGAGGGAAACGTCGCTCAAAATTGGAAGAACTTCGTACAAGAAGTGGAAATATTTATCGCCCCCGCACACAAGAATGACAAGACTGCGACCTAAATCTACGACTAGGTTCAAATGGTCGACGGTCAAATTACGGTTTTAAGCTTGGATCTCATCCAATTGCACAGTGAGGTCCATGAGGTTGACAATGCTGATGCCTTCCGCGCAACAGTACTTGATGAGTACAAAGCAGTTTATTCGAAGGTAACCTTGGAAACTTACCTGTCTACAAGATGAGGCTCGACCCCAACGCTACACCTGTTGCTAGACCACCGCGTAAATTACCCCTTGCAATGGAAGAGAGTGTCAAAAGAGAGCTCGACAGAATGGTCACAATTGGAGCCATAACTCCTGTGTCCCCGCTCCTTTCACATGGGACTAGTCTCCCCTCCGGGGCATTAAGCTCATTCTGCTCTTCTGCTTGTGGTAATAGATGACATATCTGACATATCAGACTGCTCGGCCTTTTCGTAATGGACCATTTTGCCATATACCTCCGACACGGTTATGATTTCCTTTGTTTTAACTTGATGAATTAATAATAAGTTTGAGATCACCGTCAACTTCAGTTGTGACACTTGTAGTCATCCAAAACACTATATACACAAGTCATGACAAGTTTCAATTTGAAATACATGAAAATTCTGAAAATCAATTCGAGTGTATTAAGAGGCTTAATAACATTTTTCACACACTGTAAAACTCTCAACTTGGTAGTTGCTATTCCATGCATGGAAAACGTATTTAAAGTGGCAAAGGACCGCGAACGAAAATGCTTCTGCTATACGTAGGATCTGTGAAAGATTTAATCAGCCAAAAATAGAAATACAAATAAAGTAGGCAAGGCTGATACAACGTAGAACATGTACACTTAACGCGACAACGACACGATAGAGTCCAAACTGAAAGCCAAAATGCAACACATAACAACGCAATGACGTCATAATCTCCCATCAAACTGTGCGAAAACAAACATGACGGCGCGCGGGAAATGGCAAAAACACTTCAAACCCCTAAACCAGCTTTACACAAACACCAACTTATGATTTGGAGCAAAACTGTTTTTCAGCCGAGATTCCCTTTAAAAAATGTCCCTGACTACCGATCGCAATACTGTCAACAGTATTTTCATGTACATCATGGGTATATCCCCTTAATTCTATTTTATAAAGTAAAACATTGTTTTACAGTCTACAATGTACAGGACTAATTTGTTAATAATAAGGCCTGAAGATCAGTCTCTCTTTTTCTCGAGATATTGTGCGCGACGCGCGAATTGAGAGGCGCGAAGCGCCGATAATCCACGCGCGGGCCTCGTATTTATAGCGTCTCTCTCCAATCCCACTCGAAATTCACGCTCGTTCTAGATCCTTCGGCCGCGTTCAGCCCGACACTCTCGCGCGAAAATACGGACTGTTTTGCAGTCTATGTACATTGTGATTATGGACCTACAAAGCACATTTTGGGCTAAGCCTGTGTTTTCTGAGTTCTACTAATTTTTCCAAAATGTTGTTCTTATCCACAGTTTCTTATCGATTCTTATAGCCGGGTTTTTACTGTATTTGAAAGCGCTGCTGAGTTTGAGAGGACCTTTAGGGCATTTCGATGCTTTTATTTTGCAACCCGTTGATGAACAATAGGCCCTTTGCATAATACGGTCACATGACCATGTCAATCATAAAAATTAGTGGTAGTACAAAATGGTTGCCAGAAATGGAAAGAGCATGATGAAATTAGTAAGGTTGGTCTCAAAATTGGCAACCTTACTAATTTCATCATGCTCTTTCCATTTCTGGCAACCATTTTGTACTACCACCTATTTTTATGATTGACATGGTCATGTGACCGTATTATGTAATTAACCTGCTCAATTCAATATCGCGGAATATCATCTGCATGAATATGGCTTGGTATCAGGCGTCTCGTAGGATAATTGTTAAATAACCAGCTATTAAAATCTTTGTCAAGCTGGATGCCTTAACAATATGTCTGAACTATCGCAGAGAAAAATAGCAATTTTGATTATAATTTGGCCGATGCTGTTCATGCACGTGGACTTTATTCGTATATCATAAATTATAAGCTTCGACATAAGCTCATTCTGCTCTCCTGCTTGCTTGTGGTAATAGATGACATATCTTTATGAGATCATCAGTAAAACATCACTCAACTTGTGGCAAGACTACTGATATCTTAGCCGTGAAGAACCGGCTGATTCTAGATCTTTGTCAGTTAGTTGAATCAATCTCCAAACTTCAATACAGCCTTAAGGTAAGTGAGCAACGGCAATCACTAGATCAAAGATCTTGCATGGAATAGGCCATTATTTTCGAGTGGCCTTGCTCTGTTTCAAAATGAACGAGTCTGGGCATACAACTTTCTTGCACGTTCATTGTCTTGCAAATCAAACTTATTTGAGGGTCCTGATGGGGGTGCTGGATTCTCAGTTATCAGTTAAAATTTTGTTCATTTCACAGTTATCAGTTAAAATTTTTAGCCATTTCTCAGCTATCAGTTAATTTTGACAGATCTCATTCTCAGCTATCAGTTAACATTTTGGCCAATTCTCAGCTATCAGTTAAACCCCATCAGGACCTTCTTATTTCCATATGAAAAGTTGTATACCTGCAGGACTTGTTTTGAAATAGTGGCCGCAAAAGGCAACTCGCAAATGGACAGTTTTCTACGCACGAAAATTTCTCAACTGACTTATTCCATGTCCTATATTTTGGCATGCCATGCATATATTAAGCTCGGTAATCTTTCTAGTTTCCTGTATGAACTAGCCGGCTACAGCCACGGTATAGCTGGATAACCATTACCAATAATCCACTGAGTTTCTCGTACCAGAATCGATCGACATTAGTCTTAACTAAATACATTTTTTTCTGTGCGTTTTAAATTTGCAGGAATTCAAAAATGAAGACTATTTTGAGTATCTTGGTTTTTGTGTTGGTTCATGAATGTGCGGTAAGTTCGTATTAGTTCGTATCTTGCGGCAACAGTTACTGTGAAACACCTCTATAGAAGGGACATACATACACCTTATTCGATGGTTTAACATATAATACGCGCGGATATTTTGCGAGTTGCGTAGTATTTTTCCGAGCCCCGTAGGGGCGACAAAAAATGCAAGCAAAGGGCAAAATGTCCGCTCGTATTATATGTTAAACCATCGCATAAGGGATTTATTATTCTACTGCAAAATTTTCCGACGTCTATTATGCTATTTTCCGTATTCGCTCTGTTCAACTGGTCAATACCGTCCCATATTTTGCGTGTTCTCTTGACCTTATATGGTGAAATGACGTAATAGTAGAATAATAAACGTGGATATTTTAGGACAAAGTGATTAGTTTCTAATGAAACTGTGGTGCTGCGTCGGCGGGCAAGTAAAACACTATGTTGATTATCAACTCAGAGTTGATAAAGGTAAATTAACCGCCGTAGCGTATTTCTAAAAGCTGACGTTTCGAGCGTTAGACGTTAGCCACTTTTGCTCCGACGAAGGGCTAACGCTCGAAACGTCAGCTTTTAGAAATTCGCTACGGCGGTTAATTTACCTTTATCAACTCTGAGTTGATAATCAACATAGTGGATATTTTAGGTCTGTCTACAGCTAACGAAGAAACATCGTTTCCCCGCGGTTAAATGGGGACACATCCGTTTACGACGCAACAATTCTGGATGAATTCTGAAAATTTTCATTTTTTATCTGGAAAAATAAGAATGAACGTTTAGCTTTCATTTTCGAAAAAATGAATGACGGCACGCACTGTAGAGCCTGGTAGTTTCATTTTCAATTTTTTTTTTTTAAATTTAGACGCAAGAAGATGACTCGCCGCAGTGCTATATTTGGGCGGTTGATCGTGGCGGGTTACCACCCACTCAGAACGGAGGATCGAACCCCAACGGAACACTTTTGCACGCTCTATCAAGGGGAGGCTCACAAATCAATGTGTCCTTCACGGGTAATGACACGAAAGATCCCACTTCAGGTATTCAAAGTTTAAATAAACAAGCATTGCTTTAAAGTGCTGCTACTGTTACCGGGGCACTTAAACTAAACTAACCAATCAGATTACAGGAAACGAACAATGCTTTTCAACTAAAATCGTTTGAGCCAATCAATGTTCAGAACGCTGTTGATTGGCTCAAACGATTGCCTCGTCACAATATCTATTTATGGGCGAAGCTGGTCAAGACCTGGTCAAGACCTCTCCGCGCTCGTTGTCGCGCTCCGCGCTCGCGCCAGTATCTTACGAAAAACAATTGAACGTCTGTGAACAGGCTAGATGTCATAGGATGCATTTAAAGGAACGAACACTTAGAAACACACTTTTTCAAGAAAATTCGTCTGTCGGGCGATGCCAGAAACGAAACATTTTATTGGGATGGCCTTAAGAGTATTTAGTTTCAAATAAATTCCTTGCCAGTCGGCAGACTTTTTAATCGTTGTGCCTCCTTTAATGTTCTTTACTTCCAGTATTCTACATTGTTAAGCGGAGACCGCCCTCACGGCAAATGACGTTGGCCTTTGGGTACCATTCAGGAAATAGCAGTTACTACCTGGCAGTAGAAAATGCTGGCCAAGTAAAACTCGATGTAAGTTAAATTACAGTGTAATCCATCACATCGCATTGGCCAATCATAGCGAACGTAACAACACAATGAAAACTCAAAGCAATTACACGTAACCGGCGCCAAGCGCGGAAAACGCGTGTGACCAAGGCGCGGTATGGTTTTATACCTGATTGGTTTTTAAAATAGTGGTTTAATTTTTGACTTTTCTTTCATGAACAGAGATTGGATGGCGTCCCCACAGACGACAAATACTTTTTCGTGATTAAACAGATGAGGTGCGATGTGATCGGCCTGTTTCTGACCTTCAAGTCTGTGAAGACAGGGAAATATCTCCACTGTGATGGGAAAGACGGCAGGGCTTTCATGAAGGAGGGAACAACAGAATACTGGCAAACATGGATGAAGATCAGACCGAAGAATGGGAATAGTTACTCCGATTTTCTTGACTTGGAGAATTTCGACGACACAGCGAAGAGCACCTCCGAGTAACACGCACGAAATCACTGTCTGAGCATTCGCCACTTTAGAAACGAGAAGCGATCTGGGGCGAGCTTGTGGGACCCGTTCCTGGGGACGCGTCGTCAAGCTGGCCGCCATTTTGTCCCCAGTAACGATCCCACAAGCAATTGCGAGATGCAAGCTACAATTTGCCCCTGAGGCTTCTCGTTGTCTAAATCTGTCTAAAGTGGCGAAATCTAATAGTTCAGCATAGTTATCCTTTATAGCTGTACAACATAGATTGAACAAGAGAATAAAATACGATATAAACTTCAGAGCATGCTGACAGTTAAATTTAAAGCAATCGTAGACGAAATAGTTTGAAAACACAGGTGTTTGCATAGCCTGATGCAAAACACGCGAGAATTTCACTGTGTATAAAATAATAATCATAAACGGGATTCGTATACGCGTTATCTGATTGTTTGGAAAAAATACTTTTTAAAGAGTTTTCAAACGAAACGACAAACCAGCAATAGTTCGGTCTCGTCTCAGTCCAGACGGTCTGGAGTTGCGGAAAGATGCTAAATTCCCCATAAAAATCAATTTCAAGAGAAATACACACATTGAAAAAAAAAACCCTATTTCAGACCAAAAAGGCAAATATATAAACTATTTCAGACTAAAATAGCTCAAAAACATTATCTTATCAGGAGCTTACTCCTGCCCCTAAAGAGCTCAGTAGGGGAATACCACGGGATTCCAGAAGTTAGCAGGGTCCAAAGTCCTGGGTAAAATCCCATTCGGGGTATTTTGTTTTGTGCCAAGGTTGCGTAATTTCACTTACTGCAATCAATTTGAACTTTCTATTGGCTCGACTTACCTACGGGACTTTTCCCGAGATTAGGTACAGTAACTGTGTATCCGATGTGTCGTAGTTCAAACGTTAGTCTCGAATTCAAAATAACTGGGAAATCAGAGTTGAACTGTTGAATTCTAGTTAGAGAAATCATGTCCGTATTGCCTTTGGAATATACTGAAAAAGAACAGGCTGCAATGACACAGGTAAACACAATATCTTACAATGCAATTAGTTTCGATTCCATGCTCAACCGTCTGTCGAACTTTCTAGCGTTTTTTTAACACAGTAGAAATATTGCTAGCTCATCATAATTCATTACGATTGTAAATTACAGTTATTATAATTACAATTAGTTCTTTTACGATTGCAAATGAAATTTGAGGGTTGAAAATTTCGATCACTATTGTTCAAAATAAATATTCCAAAGGAGCAGTTATAAATTTACAACCACGGACAGAATTTGCATGAATAAGCGTTTTTTACACTCATTTTGTGACAGGCACTGGTTTGAGATTCTCTGATCTTGAAGAAATTTGAATCTAAAGTATTTAAAATATGATGTTTTGTACTTTGCGATTTCTTTTAGTCAACAGCTGAGGGGAATCCCCTCTCCCTCGTGATCACGTGTCACAAGGGAGCGTTGTGTGACACAACTCGGATGAACTACTGTAGTTCTGGTTAGCTTTGTTGCTCTTTTCTTCTAAAGATAAATAGAAAATTTCGGAAAAAATTGCTATGGGAACCAATGCATTAATCATCAATTCGATTCGGGCTGGAAGGAAATGGTTGTTAAATTAAAAATAGAAAAACACGTAATGTTCAGCAAACCGTGAGGTCACGTTCAGGAGTTCTGTCACGGTCACGTTTACCAGAAAGCGGTATTAAAAGAAGCGAAAAAACTGCCGCAGCGAGTCGAAGCCATTGAAATAAAAAGTATATATTGCAACCATTTGACACGAACAATTTTTGACGTATTTTGGTCAACTATCAAAGCTATTTGTAGCCTCGTATACGTGTTGGTTTCCACTGTCGCGTAATTTCACGTGCGAAAAGTTTTTTCTCGCGGACGCATTAAGCCATGCAATTTTTTAATATATATTTTACTTTTCTGTGCACGTAAATATCATACACGTAAAGTTAGGTGATGTGGCGAACATTGCGAAGATATATACATACACTCGATGATGCAATCGACCGAGCTAGCCGGCGTACACGTACAAACTTCCGTGTATTCTGATCAAAGATTCGAACGAGGTCCGCATTCTAAAATCAAATTTAATATGCACCCAAGAGCGTTCTTCTCTCTTTAGAGACCGAATCTTCTGTTTTCCTAGTTCCACTTTTCTTCGTTAAACGTGCATTTCTCCTCTCCTGTACCCTTTCGATCACAGTCGCACCGAAGAGTAGAAGAGTCTTCCAAACCCTCACGAAATATTGTCACGCCCGTATCACGGAACAACTGGTTTTACTTCGTTTATTTTAATAAAAAAAAATAGTGAAAGATGTAAAATATCTCGTGACTTAGATTTCCTTAAAAGGATTGAGCGAAATATTTTCATTTTCAAACAGAATTTATTCTGGTAGCTTTCAGGCGCTTGAAATCTTCCATAAAAGGTTATCCAAGGAATTTGTGTTGCTTTCACCTTTTGCCAGTTGTACTGTAATGGCACTTTCAAATTCATATGTACTACAAAATGATTCTGTAATGTTTTCTCTACTGAATCGTGCAACAAAATCTAATGAATTGCCCAGATTTCCTAGCTTACGAGGTCCATGAACTTTGATTTTGCTCGTCCTCTATGTCACGCCACAGATTGCGTGACGACCCCAAAATACCAGACTTGACGAAATACGTAAGAGAGGATAAATAATTTCCGATTACGAATTTTACGTCAAATAAAAGAGAAATTTTAATATTTTCATTTTCTTAAAGAATTTCTGCTAGCCTTCGTGTGATATCCATAAAGGGTTAAATTCGGCAATTTATGTTGCTTTCTTTCTTTCTATGTTTGGCACACGTTTTCAAATACGATGCGTTCTTTTAAAATTCGCAATAAAATTCTGAGCATTCCTCTCTCACCAGACCGCTCATAAAACCAGTCTTACTTGAATACAACACGGCTTGACGCGATAAACGAGAAAGTATTGCGAAATTCTGGGCGGAGAGAAAATTCTTTTCTAATCTTTTCATTTTCTGAGAGCGCGTGACTTCGGGGAATCCCCGAGCATCAATTTGCATATCAAACTTCCTGTAAATTTCCGTATATATATAACCTCGAATAAGAGCTTCTCTATACTATTCTGCTATTTGTCATAGGAGCGATACATTGCTGATCGATTTGGAAACAAAACTGTGATTAGGAAAATGTTTAAGGTACGAGTAACAAATAAGTTAAATAATATTTATGATACAGTTGTCGCGGACTCGCTCGGCTATGCGTTCAAGTAGTTTGAAATTGAATGTTTATATTTTAAAGTGAATTTCGAACCCACGCAAGCTACAAAGTACCATGATCGCAGAGGTTTTCTTTCCTATACTGAATGTGATCGATTTTAACGCGCCAGAGAAAGAAACCTCGTTTTCTCACTCGCCACTCGCTCCAAATTCGAATGAGAAAGACAAGGAAGAAAACCAAATCGCACAAATCGTTACAAAGTTTCCTATTTTTTTCTCTTCGACAGCTAAACTGGATTAAGTCGGCTGTTCGTGAATATCTACATAGATCCCAACATGGCGGGAATCTTTTGAAGGCAGAGCTGATGCGAAATGACTTTGGTGTACTACAAGTCCCTGTGATGTGTACTGGAACTGATCCTAATGATGACACAACAGGTAAACTTAAAAACTTTACAAACAACGTTTATCCTCATATGTATTTATGAAAATTGCTTACAATGGACTAGACTTGCGAATATAATTCTGACTTGATAAGCAAAATGTCGATTTCTTCTTCGCTTAACCCTTTCACTCCCAGAGTCAAACCTTGAATCAATAAATGCGGTTCTAACTTTTACGTCTGTGGATGAAACCCTAGTATAAGCAAAATGTCGATTTCTTCTTCGCTTAACCCTTTCACTCCCAGAGTCAAACCTTGAGTCAATAAATGCGGTTCTAACTTTTACGTCTGTGGATGAAACCCTAGTGTGACCATTCAAATGAAAGCTATTGAGCAGTACTTTCGTGTGGTGTTTTTGACACTTTTAAAGATTCACAAATTCAAGATTTTTCCCTCAATTTTGAACTTGGCACTCTTGGGAGTGAAAGGGTTAAAGAGTCAAACTTTTAAGAAAATTAATTTGTGTTTTGCTGGCAGGAGTGGTTTCGACATTTTTGTAATATAGTAGTAGATTATTAATTGTTCACTGAATCATTTCAATACACTTCATTTTGAGAGTAACAAACGTTTTCATTTTATTCCTTTCAGAATTCTACCTTGAAAAAAATGAAAGACATCAGGCAACTACC
The DNA here is from genome assembly GCA_029204205.1 of Desmophyllum pertusum. NCBI lineage: Eukaryota > Metazoa > Cnidaria > Anthozoa > Scleractinia > Caryophylliidae > Desmophyllum > Desmophyllum pertusum. The sequence continues at coordinate 875,653 of MU825873.1, read as the reverse complement.
TTGAGGTGCGAGTTAGGACACCAAAACTGCTATTACTACTTGTGCGCAGAAAATGAAAGAGTATTTCTATTGGTGAGTGTTATATAGTGTGGGGTGGGGGGCAGGGAGGCGGAACCAGGAGTATAGGGGGCAGGAAGTCTATGGGAGGTGGGAAAAAAGAGGACAGAAAACGAGATTCCCAAGGTGCAACATTGCATAATATTTTCCATTATAGAAAAAGCACAGAGGCAGGAACCACAACATAAGGGGTGGAACTGGGTGTACAAGGTACGGGAAGTGGGAAGTCAGACCCCCCCCCCCCTCCCCAAATGGCCCCTTTATAGGACCATGATTGGGCGACACCCCCTACCAGATTGCATACTTTCATTGCTGATAAAAATTAATGTTACTAAAAACTTTGTGAGAGAATTGTCAGTGGTTATTTTTAAGGAAATTATGTAACCTCAGCACTGTTTTCTGTCTCTATATGCTAATTAAGATATTGGTCACACCATATATATTCTTGATCATCTGAAAAAGAACAGCAGCCTCACTAATACGTATCTTTTCAGTAAGAAAGTGAAAAAGGTTAAATCTGACTACAAGCCCAGGTGGCTTACATGTATCAGGCTGGCACTGCATGAAGCAACTGGGAGTATTGCTACTCCCCTAGTTGGGATGCAAGTACATCATAGGTATCCCCTCCCCCACCCCGTCCCAGAATTTTTGTCAGGTTGCCTTGATAATTTGCCGGTACCCATTTATCCTCCTTGGTGGAGATAGGCATTATGGGAGAACATTTTCTTGCCCAAGAACATAACACAGTGACCCTGGCCAGCGCTCAAACCTGGACTGCTCATTCCAGAGTCCAACACGCTAACCATTAATTAAGCCACTGTCTCTTTCCAGTAAGAAAGTCACACACAAGAATTGGAGCCATTTTATAAAAAAAGATATAAGAACATTGAATAACAAACTTTATATTAATTTTTGCTCATAGAAATCAGTTGCCGATGACCCTAATGATGAGAAGTTCATGTTTCAAATCAAACAAGCCAGTACTAGTGACTATTGGACAATCAAGTCAGTGAAAACCGGAATGTACCTTGCCAGCGACAATGAGGGAAATACATTTATGAAGGAAGAAGTCATGACTCATTCAGGACGAGTGGAGGATAGGCAAACATGGTTTCGTTTTATGCCACACAAGGAAAGATTTGTTGAGACTGATACATTGTTTTCCTTCACTTATACAGATGGTATAAGCTTTACAGCTACATGTACATATCAGACTTCCGAAGTGGAAGCATGTTAGAGCTAATATTAATTTTGAAAATAATTTTTAAATATCTCATTATCGTAATATATTAAAAGACAAGTTTAAGGCTAAATTGAGGTTTACACAGGAATTCTGTAAACATGACTAGGTGGAGATCACAGTTCACATATATCATGTTTCGATAGGGTTTTGTCAGTAGCTGAGATAATGCAGTGTATTGCTGATACTAAATATTGCTATAATTGGCTATCGGCCCAAAAGGTTTCAAGATTTAGTATTAATAATATAGAATTTACTAGAAAGTTTTCATTATTGAAGCTGTTGAGATTCCCTTCATAAACAGTGTGTATATATTTCTTTGATGTTATTATTTTCAATAATTTTGTTAATGTAGTGTCATGCAATGAGAATTCCATTTTAAACAACCATGTTACAAACCCAGATGTAGATTTTTAATATTATTAACCATAGGAATTTAACCCTTTCACTCCCACAGTCAAACCTTGATTCAATAAATGTGTTTCTAATTTTTGAGTCTGTGGATGAAACTCTAGTGTGTGATAATTCATATGAAAGCTATTGAGCAGTACTTTCATGTGGTACTGTTTGTTTTTTATCATTTTGCAAAACGAAATTCAAGATTTTCCCCTCACTTTTGAACTTAGTACTTTTGGGAGTGAAAGGGTTAAAGAGCTAATTGCTGCTCTATTCGAGAGCGCAAGACTTATTATCATGTTTTTAACATATTATCTAACAATGAAGTGTAACATAAGATCAACTAGTACATAAAATTATTATACATAATATGACTTGTAACTGGTACAGTATCCAGAGCATATGTTGTACTCTGTGAGTATCTTTTTATAATATTACTGTAGTTAATAAAATTATATTGTGAAAAACAAAGCTTTTGTTATCAGTCCTTGGATGTTCAATATAACCTATAAAGCTATAAAGGAAATGGGTAATGAAGTTTAGCCAATAATCATAAATTTAATAATTGTAAGTTTTTATTTTCCGTTTTGTTGCATGTTTTGTAATTGGTGAGCAGTCAGTCCATAAACTTGCAGGGAAAAAAAGAACTCAACTACCAAATGCATTGTATATTTCCCCAGTTTCAATAACATCTAAACAGTCAAACCCCTATTAAATAACCCTATTAAACGGCCAGCTATCAAAGTTCCAATATCAGTATCATACTGTAAATAAAACAGTAAAGTAGGGGTTTAATTTAAACCCTACTTTAAGCGGCCAACCCCTATTAAGCAGCCACTTGCCAATTCCCTGAGGGTGGCTGCTTAATAGGAGTTTGACTGTATATTTTAAATCTTCATCGAAGCGAAACAGTTAAAAATTCACTATTCACTGCAATATGTGTCTGTCAGGCAAACCTGACAATTTTATTAATAAAAAACACTACATTAATTTTGTAAAACGTAATATACTTGTGACGAATTATCTACATGTCTAGTAGTAATACTGAGCAGTTAATATCCTTTAAGGAAGCTTTTAAAATACACTCACATTAACAACAAAACACTTTATATGTAACAGTATGCACAACTACCACTAAAAAAAATTATGTCACTCTCAGCACCACAAGTTTGAGGAATGACAAAAACTACTTGTTCCAATAGACTGCAACACTCACAAATTTTTTTGCCGTCTTAACGGCCGTTTGAAATTTGAATTTGGGGAGACTGAATTCTTATCATGTGATAGCCGTTTTGTTGACCATGCGATCAGAATGGCAATGATCAAATTTCAACTCGCATTTGCATCCGGTCAAGCATAAAAAAATCACCTAGTTCCATCACCACATGATGTCATCCAAGGTGATGTTCATATTTCTAACAGATACGCAGCGAGATCTGACAAATTCGATCGTCGTAAGTCCAACTTTACCAATTGCGCGGTCAACAAAACAGCTATCATGTAAATTATAAGAATTCAGGTACCTCACGTTCAAATTTCAAATGGCTGTAGATGGCAAAAAAATTTGTGGGTGTTGCAGTCTACTGGGAAGAGAAGTAACTGGTTGTAATAATTATACATGCATGCGCCAATGTTTGTAGAGCTGAATTGTTTTGAATCAAGTTTTGATTAGTTGCCTGGCCACTTATTATTGTAAAGTGGCTAACGGCATGCGACCAAACTAATTGTCCTACAAGTAACACTGTAAAATTCCGAAAATATTAGCCCTGGAGCTTATAATTTTCAAAGGACTTTTTTGAGGGACTTAGGGCCTGATTACATGGCGAATTTCAGCCCGGGCTGAAATTTCAGCCCGGTTAGGGGGCTGAGATTTCAGCCCGGCCTCCGAATCAAATCCTCTTGAAATGAAGTTAGCGATTACATGGACAAGGTTTCAGCCCGGCCTAAAATTCAGCCCGGGCTGAAAATTCCAGCCCGGTTTGAGAAACCGGGCTGGAATTTTCAGCCCGGCAAAACGGGCTGAAAAAACCCATGTAATCGGAATGAAATTTCAGCCCGGGCTGAAAAGTGAACTTGGGCATGCGCAGTGATTGTGTTTTGGCTAAATTGTAGAATGCCCGGCAACGTATTTGCATGTCATTGAATGAGAATGGTCCTTTTGTTTTTATACACACGTGCAGCCGGTATGGTATGTAAATAAGTTGCCGGTTATTCAAATCGCCCCTGATTCTCTGATGACTCTTCCCGCGCAAATTCAAATTTGGCGCCCGGGCTGAAATTTCAGCCCGGGCTGAAACTGTCATGTAATCGCAACAAAATTCCAGCCCCCTAACCGGGCTGAAATTTCAGCCCGGGCTGAAAATTCGCCATGTAATCAGGCCCTTAGTATAAAAAGGTGACAGGCCTACACGACTCGTACAGTTTGTGATATTTGAATGTACATCGCTGCCGTTCTGTATTAAATTTGGTCTTTCGACCTATTTTGCTTCGCATTTGTTTCTTGAGGGTACTATAATGCTTTGAATTTGGGGGGGGGGGGGGGGGCTTATATACGGAGGGGCTTATTTTTGGAATTTTACGGTAATTCATGAATTTAACCTAGCTATTAAAACTAAAAGAACATTTTATGCCAGAGATTTTTCAATCTATTCACATTTCTTTGACATCTGTAGGTTAAATATGTCTCATGATAAATGACTCAGGCAGAAGCCAATGGTTTTCTCTGTCTTTTAAACATCTTCCTTGAAAATAATGCAAGTGGATGCATTGCCTAATGACAGCTTATTCTTGGTACATTGTAAGAATGGAACCATTTATAAATCATTTAAAACTATAAATTCAATATCATAAACCTTAGCTTAAAATGTTACCATTTCTAAGAAAGGTTTTTCTTAAATCACAATAATAATATTTTAATGCTGTGGTTTTCGGACACATCTGTAGAAAGCAACCCCACTGCAAGCACTGTTTGTTGTTCTCCAGAAGGCCTGTGAGTTGCACACTTGTCACACAGCTCATGAACAACTGACAGAGGTTATGTTAATGCTATCTACAGCGAAGTTATGTCATACGGTATCATCTGCAAGAAATTAATACGGAGAATTAGAAGATTGCTGCCAATGGTGATGCAAGCTGCAGCCTCGTCCCTATTAAAGGCCATCTCCACTTTCAAGATGGCGGGTGGGTGCGAAGAAGACCCTGGCGAACAGCAGGTCATGTGTCTCCAAAAATACTGGAGATTTTGATTGTTTCAAAATGGCGGCAGGCTCGCGATTGGCCAATTTTGTGGTCACGTGACCTACTGTTCGCCAGGGTCTTCTTCTCGCCCACCTGGGGACGAGGTTGTGCAAGGTGTTACACCTCATTATGGTGGATCTAGGGGATGAGCCCAGGGATCCCACCCCCCTCTTAATCAAGCAAAAAAGGCCCACCTTCACCCTCCTTATTCGAGCAAGAAAAGCCATTTTCTCTTTGCCCCCCTCCTTTTGAAACACCTCCTCTCACTACACCTGTTTTTCTCAGTGACAGAACCCCTTGTAATTATTAATAAATAGTTTATATTACTAAATAATATTATCAAGCTGAAAATTAGAACCTGTTTTCATTTACCAATGCACATGTCAATAGCACACTTACCATGATACCACCATCTTGTTTTCTTGGGACTTTTGTGACAAGTTTTAATATACCAGCTATTATCTGGAGGGTGTTTCTAAAACAAAATACAGAAATCTCAAAGCTCTGCACAACAAATGTCTCAGAACAAGGAATATATATGGTCGAACCTCCACAAACGGCTACTTCTCCACAATGGTCACCTCACTACTGCAACAGCCACCTCTCTACAATGGCCACCTCTCTACAACAGCCAAAATCTCTGCAACAGCCACCTTTGCATGTACAATAATTCATCCATCATTCACTATTTTAATGGCCACCTCTCTACAATGACCACACACATGAAGGGCCATGTCATGTCTCCGAAACATGTTCCCCTGTGTTAAATTACTGTGCGAATCAAAAAAGCATGAACACTTTGATTTAACTTTGACATGATCAAACTGCAAGAAGAATAGTCAGAAAACTCAAATTTACACTTTGTTTTTGCAGAAAAGCTTTGCGAAAATAGCAATAAAATAAATACAGGAAAAAAATAGACCCATTTTTGGCAAAGGAAAATCTGAGCTTAAATCAAAGTGTTCACGCTTTTCTGATTCACATAGTAAAGAGGGTTGTCTTCTGTGGTGTGTAAATAACAACTAGTTAGACTGTCAAACCTCTGCTAATAGACACACGTACAGTACCGCTCAAACATAAGCGAACCATCTAACGCATTGTCAATGCAGAGTAAACTAGTTTGCATTATTTAGACTAATTCCCATAAGTTGACACTCCACCTAAAGCAGCCTTTCACTTAATATGGTCCCTGGGAGATGTGGTGGCCTAAATGGTTAGAGTATTGGACTCTGGATCAAGTGGTCCAGGTTCAAATGCTGGCCGGGGTAATTGTGTTGTGTTCTAGGGCAAGACAATTAATTTTACTCTCGCAGTGCCTCTCTCTGATGACCCAGGAGTACCGCTGGGCCCCAATTAAACACCGGGCTCAAATAACCACCAGGTCTACAAGGCCAAGTTTTAAATAAATGCCCCTGGCATTTAATCGAGAAAATACAGTACTGTACATCAATGCATACTGGCGAATATTGTCAACTGAAGGCAACCTGATAAAAATGCTGGGAGGTTAATGGACTAGTATCCCATCCAAGGGAGTAGCGGATTCTCCTAGTCACTTCATACCATGTGGAGACAGACTTTTAACCTGTTTACTGTACACTTCTCATAAAGGCTGGTCACTGTACCTTTTCTTGACAGCTACTCAGCATGCTAACAATACTGAGACACACAGATTCAACTGAGAGTGCGGGAGACCAGTCATCCGTCAAAATTGACAAGCAGATGTGTCCATTACTGTATACATGAGGATGGACAGGAATATTTGACCCTCCAAATATGACCTGCATCAAAATATCAATTATTGTTACTGATTGCAATATCTTTCTTTAAACATTAGTTTAGAGAAGTAGTAATGCCCAGTCAACCAGACAAGATGTGCAAACTGATTAGTTTTTAAAGAAACTGCTCTGCACTAGTCTGGGAAGCCTGTACCACCATACCGTGGGAATGCGGGGCAATAGCGGGGTATTTGGGTGGGTTAAGACTGCCCCTTTTGCCACGGTATGAAATGCGGGGCTTTTTACAACATCAGACACAATTATCAGCGTCCGAGGATCATTAGCGGGTCTTCGGCTGAAATTCACCCCTGATGCCTTCTTGGATTATGATTCAGGCAGCTTATTTTCAACTTCAGTTTCAAATGCAAATTGGGACTTGTTTTTTCAGTGATATTTGAGCAGTTTTTGACAGTCATCGAGGAATGAAGTGATTTTTTGTGAACCAAGGTTTCGGCAAAAGAAATTTCCCTGCATATAGCCCTGGTCTAATGCCCCGGGTATGGGGGCACTGGGCTTTCCACTGACTGGTGTATATGTTGCGTCGGCGGGCTAGTGAAACACTTAGTTTATAGTTATCAACTAGTTATCATCAAGTTGATGAATTTGAGGTAAATAAAACACTATAATAGCGAATTTGGAAAGCTGAGTGCAGATGTTTCGAGCGTTAGTCCTTTGTTGGAGCAAAACATTTCTGGGTGTACATATATCCCAGCCACTTTACCAATTACGAGCCTTTCTGAAAGCGGAAAAGGTTAAAAAAAAGAGAAAACATTAAAATTATTAGTTACCTCGGGTGACTCAAAGGGATACCTTGATCCAAATTTGAATTCAAGCTGAAATTTTTCTCCATCATACAATGTACCTGAAAGTTAAAAATAGTGAAAACATGCAAATTATGCAGTTCATGAATGTCATTTTAACCTCAGACTTATGAAAGAAACATCGGAATAAACATTCCATTTTCAAAAATTATTTACATGCATTAATCATTATGATTTTGTCTGCTTCTTTTTGATATTTTTGTCAGACCAATCGTCGCTTTAACAATTTCCCTTTCAGATATTCAATAATTACTCATATGCTATTTATATAAGTCGACCGAATTTAATAACAGCGCATGACAAGAATACTGTTATATACGAAGGTTTTTTCAGACAAAAAATATTGCAATCATGAATTGTTTGTGGCCAGACAAATTAACCGATCCCATCGAGACCTTCTCGAGCTCTGCTATAAAATGCAATAAAATTGATTTACCCTGGGCTCCATCTACATGAATAATCCACCTAAAAAAAAGGCAACAAAAAATATTCAAACGTTTGTACACACAGCTAAATTTACGGAAGTGCAGGGTTTCGAAAGTGCTTTAAATTTCGACGTTTACAAAAGCCAAGACTACGGTTTTCTACTTTCGAAAAGAAAACAATGACATCTAAAACTCACGTGGCAAGATTTGAAGACACTGAATCACAATCAAGGTACATTCCAGGCGGCGGCTTGTTCCTGATTTCCATCAGCTCCTTCTGCAACCTTCTTTGCCAAGCCGCCATATTTGACGCACTGTTATGGTTGCCTCGATATCATACCGTTGCACAAAAGGAATGGGTACTAAAATATGGAATTTCTTGGCAGGTTGCTAAGAAACATGACGTATTAAACATGTACAGGAATTCGATAAAAAATGCTAAAAATGGCAACAACAATAAAAACAATACTAAATGTCACGAAAATGCGACTTTTTCCTGAAAATGTGCCTGAACGCTTCCCATCACATCTTGCCAAGATGCCCATATAATAGCTCACTTTGGAAAAGAGTGACAGCCTGGGATCGAGTGGCCGCCCGAGAGTTTGTGGGATCGTTTGGGGGGACGCGAAGGTAGCCTGCGTAGCAGCAGTCGTTTCCTTTCCGAGAGCAGCGTGGGAGGCGCGCGAAAGCGAAAAGAGCGAAACAAAAATAGCGGTGGTGGGGGGGGGGGGGGGGGGGGTGAGGCAGGAAGTTTCAAGTTTGGCTTGGAAATCTTTGAAATTTTGTTGCAGTATGGAATTTCTTCAAGAAGTCGCTTTTTATCATTTAGTTAGAGTTTATTAAGTACTTATTCCATAAATTTAGGACCATTTCGTGCATTTATAACAGTTTTGAGCAAAATACCCGGCCCAACACTAAACCAACTAAGAACGAACCGCTTGAAACCCATGACAAAATTTTAATTCGGAAACCGAAGTTGATAGCAGCCTATAGGACTCCACTGAGTGTTGTCGATCGCAAGGAAGATTGCATTATGGGAACGAGACGAGACCCTGCTGGCATATAATAAAACAATGCCAGAACACTCTTCTTTGAATTCAAGAATGTGGTATGACTGTTGATACTCAGTTGTATCTGACTCGTCCCCAATAGCCTGCGTAATCAGACGTGGAAATGAGCCCGCGGTTTTAAGCAAGGGTGTTGCTTAGTAACATGACGTTGAGCCGGAACAATAGACCATTTCTTGATACGCGGCACGCTGCACGCTAATGTTTCAGATTAATTGTTGGGTTCCTGTGATCTTTAAGCCTCGATAGTTCCTGTACGGCTTTTTCCCAGGCCTTGAGTATCCGCTTCGCCCGCACCACGTGACCCTACATGGATTGACCGCGGTGATCAAATTAAAGGGACCTAGGAACTAGGCAATGATCTTGGTATATTTGAGTTTGAAAAGTTTTACCCGATCTAATTAAGTTCTTAATTTTCACTAAATTTTCGGTGGCGCCTGTCCACCTTCTTGTTCTTGGAATGTTTGGAGTTCTCGACATCGGCTATTGAAGGAATTCCCGTAAATCGCCAAGCCATTTCCATACTAGCCACTTCGCTGAAGAAGAACTCTGATATTTGAGCCGCCTTCAGTGCCAACACCAGTGGTACATTCCTAGCTGTCGTGAGCACGCGTACCTTATGGTTTTTGCCTGTTATTTCTTTACACTCCCAGTCTTCAAGTATTCCACTGGGTTTCGTTGTCTGTATAACCTGACTAACCGGTTTCATACGTGAATTCTTTAGGAGCTGAAGTTGTTTGTTCGACTCTGAAACAGAATTTTACCACAAAAGAAATCTTAAAGGGTTTCACTACTATTCTGCAGTATTTGGTTTGCATAGAAATACAAGTCACTGCTCAGGGATTGAAAGATTGATCTGCGAGCTAAAAATAGGGCAGGAAGAATTATCATGAGAAAACAAACACCTGCTCTCTTGTCTAATGGTCTCCTGATTAAAAATATCACAATGCGCAGAATGAAACGAACGGAGTGGGCCACAATAAGGGGGGGGGGGGGGGGGGGGGGGGGACGAGGTGAATTTTTCGGGTGTACCGCGCACATTGTTGCTGGTTTAGTCAGCGAAGAATTGTCTGCACCATAACAGTCACGACATTCATGGCTGACTGTATTGAATCAGAATAATACGTATAGTCACGGCGTTAAGACTATTTCCACAAAAAGAGAACACAGTTCACGAATTGTCGTTACTTTCGGAACTTTGCGGCATATGACCGTCTTTTTTACAAACCAAAAGCGTTGGGATAGGCTTGCCCACACAAGTGGAGCTCAGGGTTTTTTTTCAGGGTTTTTTATTTTCGCCAAGTCGAGCTCACGTTTTATTTTTCAGGGTTTTACTCTGGAAACGAGAAGCGAAGGACTTTGAGAAAGTCTAGTGTTAGGAGTACATTCACTCCACTTACTTACCCACTTGAACGCATTCGTTCCTTGTGCCGTTTTTTCTTCAGCTTTCTTTTCTGATTTTTGGACAATTTCATTGTTTGCTCTGGAGATTCCACGGTGAGCTGTGACCCAGTCTCCCGCGCCGCCGTTTGTCCTTCGCTCTCCTCGGCATTAGATTGATATAAGGTCTTTGTATGCGCTGCACTGAGATCTTCTGAAACTTAAATATTATGGCAACTCCTGTTATTTCACTTGCCTAATGCCACTGTTAAAATGAAGGATCGTTCTTGTGTATTAATTAGCCTTTCAGAGACCGTCTGATTATAAATCTCCAACGTTCAAGATATTACGAACGATCAATCATGACGAGAATTCTTTGGAGTAACGCACTAATCCCGAAGCCTTCATTCCTGAGCACTGGTCAGCGTTACAGTTCTATACTGTAACCTGGGAGCTCTTTTGGGGGTGGGGGTAGACAGCTTTTCCCTTTTAAATTGTGAAGAGGAGCCCTGGGATACAGGTTGGACTTTGACAGTATTTGTGTTTACCTGGTAACTCAGACGCGAAAAACAAGACAGGGTTTTCCACAGCTTTGAGTTGTGAAGATGATGTACTTTGTTCATCCTGTAGCGAAAGGTCTTTGTTTGTTTCTGCAAAGAAATAAGACGTAAACCTCAAACATCAAATCATCCAAATCGTACAGTTGAGTATAAACAAGACCTAAAAGCAGACGAGGTTGGAGTTCCAACTGACAACAAACTATCCGCCATTGTCACCAGTCTGTTGACTAAAGGTACATATGGTCGATTAATAGAATTTATACCCGTGTTTGATATTATTACATGAAGAAACAAGTTTGAAATACAAGAAAATAAATCAGCGAAGACAGCAAAAGAATATCATTCACGCACGAACAGTACAAGTCATAGATGTTTGTCAACCTCCTATGTGCTACAATATGAATGAATTTTCTTTAGCCTCCACTGAAAATTGGCCCTTCCATAAACAGTGCACCGAAAGAATCACCCTGGCAGGGTTCGTGCCATTCCTCAGCAACTCCTCCAGGACTTTTTCATGACTCCTGTAGATTTTCCAGACTCCAAATACACAAACTATTTGTTCTTCAACACATCTTTTCGCATTTTGCGAGAATTTCCTCCAACCGATCGATTTAGTTTATTTTGTGACCGTTCTTTTTTTCGTGTCACTGAAATTTTCCCTTGAATTTACAGATTTCCTGGACTTTCCAGGACCTGTCAAAAAATCACTCGTTTTCTAGGATTTTCCAGTCCTTGAAAATGCCAGAACAAAATTCCATTGGTTTATGCTGGTAATGGACACAGCGGCAAAATGAGTGCGCATGCTCGGCTATTTTGGCGCTATGACGTCCCCTGGGGACGAGAGTGACGAAAACATAGCTCAAAGAGTTCATGTTTCACTTACGATCGCTCGACTTCGAGCGGAAAATTCACTATTGTTGCAAAGATAATTAGTTTGCTAAAAAAGATATGTGAAAGAAGAGTCTCTCTCGGAATTGTTTTCAAGGTAAAAACCAAATCTGTTCCGTGACGGCCTAATCTCCACGCGAAATGAAAACAAATGCCGGGAATTTTGAATTGCCGCCATTATGTGAGCGAGCAGGTTGGCGCACGCGCACTCATTTTGCCGCTGTGTCCTGGGAATGGGCATTGCTGAAAATGACTGATGCATTAAGATTGGGGAAGATTGAGATGGTAAAATAAAACGAGTTACATAATCAAGGAAAACTACCTTTATCCTCGCAAAACTTCCGTTTCTGTCCCTTAGAAGTTACTACGTCATGTAACTCTACATTATCTGTCCTGACAGAAGTTTGTACGTTCCTCGTTGTGTCTTCATCATCCTCGGAATCTGAGTCTTCTTCTGAAGGAAACAATTTGTTCAAGACTCGCTGGCGAAAAACTGACGGGAGAGAAGACGGAATAAATGAACATTTGACAACAGTCCCGGTTTCCCGCGTTGTTTTGTAGACGCGGAGAGTCTGGAGCAGAATGGAAGAGGATTCGATTCGATTCCCATGAGGTCATGGAAAATAATATGGCGGAACTCGAGCAAGCTTATAATTTCTATTAGTTTGGAATGGTTACCCGATATTCTGACTTTTAACTACGCAAGCCGTTTAGTTTTACAAAAGCGTAAAAACAACTCGTATTCAAGTGTTTTTATTTACTTTACGCCGCCCCACGCTTCGGCATTCCGCCCTCCCACTCACCGCCCCACGCTATGAAAAATTTTCAGTGTAACGAAACTGGTTAAATCTTGCGATTTTAAGTGGTTTGCCCCTTAGAATTCACGTGGTTAATTTGCATTATAATATGACAACCATCATGGCACCAAAAAGTGGAACTTGATAAAAAAAAGATCGTGTTTCCTGACAAAATATTAGAACTTTATAGAATACAGTGTATCTATAAAGTTCTAATATTTTTATAAAAGCATTTCCACTAAAAGTAATTCGCTTTGGCAGTGTTGGCAGTTTTAATCTAAAACTTACTTGATAAACAACAACAGAGATTATCAAGGGCAAGTAAACAAGTTATGGCCCGATCAAACGGTCACAACATTTGTCACAACATTCTCACAACATTTGTCACAACATTCTCACAACATTTGTTGTGAGCCGATGTTGAGACCGTTTGACCACCCCTCACAACAATGTTGTGACGAGTTTGAATTCTTTCATCTTCACAACATTTCTTTTGTTCTTGAAATGTTGAGAGGCATTCTCGACCCCAGGGCCTTCGCGTTTTTTTTTTTTACTTTTTTGTCTGCGCAAGACGCAAAGGCTCTGGGGAACTCTACGCAAGCGTAGCCAAAATCTGGCTATGTTGACTTGACAGCGCATGCTCTACAATCCAAATTCAAAATGGTGGCTCTATTGTTGTTAATTGCGGCGTGTCTCTCGGGATATGCACGAGAGCACGCAAGAACGCTTAGTTTAACTAATTCAAATGATCGATAATTTCTTTGAATGCATGCTGTAGTTTTCCATGAAGGACACTCACGTCCGTCGTTTATCATTAGCAATTTTATGTGTAACAAAGGGGTAAGTTCACTTTCATTTTGCTGCCCGTTGTAAGACTGATTCTAAGACTGCCGTGACTGTAATTATTTTGACGAAAACTCAATTGAAAGCCGTCAAGTGGGCGCATTTGAAACCGTCAAAATCCCCGATAAATAAAACAATTTCTTTTTTCGAAGTTCATCCAAATAATTATATGCGATTATATATGTTGGATAGACCAGAATTGCAGCAACGGCAAATATTTTCGTTCGTATTACACGGGTTTTTCGGGATTTCGCTTAAGGTTGTGTAGTTCATGAAACTTTTCTTTTCGCGCCATTCTCAACCCCAGCCACAGGGAAAACTCTCGCCGCAAGTTTTATTTAACGCGCGTACCAGATTGACCAATCGGAACCGTTTTTATTGTTTCAACCGAACGCCAATCACAACAGGCTCTCTCGCAGGGTTCCCCAGAGCTCTTCTCGCCGTCAGTCATGCGCAAAAGAGAAGAGCTCTGGGTCGAGAATGGTTGAGAGGTTGTTGTAACCGTTTGACCGGCATGGTCACAGCATGTCACAACAAATGTTGTGAGAATGTTGTGACAAATTTCAATTTTATCTGTCACTTTTGAAGATGTATGTTGCGTAGCATACGAAAGTTAAGTAAAGTTACGTTTTTTTACAACATGCGTTGTTGTATAATGTTTATATCTGCTATTTGTGTTTTGTTCTTAATTAAGCTAAGATGGCCGAAGAACAAGAGTGTTGTGACAAATGTTGTGACCGTTTGATCGGGCCTTTATTTTATCAGCGTCTTATGGCAAAGGGAACACTGAGAGGAGACAATACAAGAAAAAGTCGCTTACACTTTTCCCTGTTTGAGGTCATCCGTTCACAAGCGGCTGTTCCGTCATCAAAGAACTAAAGAAAGACAAAAAGAAACGACTGATGCTTTATGTTTCTGGATAGCCTGTTCCAGGCGTTCGGATAGTGGGGGAGCGACGCGAAAAACTGAGACGCGCGAAGCGAGAAGAACGGCGAGGAAAAAAAGGCGAGGGGTTGGGAGAGGTCGCTCCCCCACTATCCGAACGCCTGGAACAGGCTAGTTTCTGGATGAACTGGTGAATTATTTTATAACCCTGCTATCAAGACATGACAGACAAATTTTCTCAAAAACACAAATCCCTGTACACGCAAATTGAAATCCTTGTGAGAGATGGACCCGATTGAGCGGTCCGGGTTCGAGCCCTGGCCGGGGTGACTGTGTTGTGTTCTTGGGCAAGACATTTAACTCTCACAGTGCCTAACTCTCACAGTGCCTCTCTCAACACAGAAGTATAAATGGGTACCAGCGACAAAATGCTGGGGGTAACCTGCGATGGACTAGCATCCCATCTAGAGGGAGTAGCAATACTCCTAGTCGCTTCATACTATACAGAAACCGGGATAAGCTCCAGCAGTTGTGAGCCACTAGGCTCGTGAATACTTTACCCTGTACACGCACCTGAAGAAGACAGAGTAATTTCAAAATCGGCCTAGTGAAACATTGTTTTAATAGCTTCTTTCAATCGAGTGTCGTAAACTAAAACCAATGATATTAAAGACTTTGGACTATGGGTAAATGAAGCACCTCGGATGGCTACGATTTCAAAATATTTCATTTCACGGCCAAAGCGCCTAATTTACAATGACAGCTGACAACTAAGCTGCTCATGCTTCTATTGGTTGTCTAATCAAATCAGAAACAAATTCTTGAATCTGATTGGCTCCTTGAACACTTTATTGTACAACTAGCAAAGCGTCTCTCGACTTATGGTCGGTCGGTTTATACACAAGCAGTTGCGAAAATAATGGGTAATTTCCCTGGATTAAATTTTCTAATTGCGCAAGGCAACTTATATTTTTCTTTTCACCTGTGCAATTTAGGACATCCGTGTACATGTTAGCCTGCGAGAGCAGACGTAATTTCCGGCTCGAGTTTCCCCGCAAACTCTAACCGGACACTACGTCTGCTCTCGCAGGCTATGTACATGTCCGAAAGAGGTCGATGTTGAAATCGCTTAGTAAAAGTTACAAAAGATTACAGCAGATGGGACCAGGCAAGATCGGAGGTCATTTTACCTAGGATTGAGTAACTTCAGCATGATAGTCATAAGACTAAACATAGCCAGTAAAATCGCAGTACGTATAGTAAAACCCGGGGGGGGGGGGGGGGGGTACTCCCTGAAATTTTTGGTGGGGGTGTGCGGCCGCTTCTTGAAACCCTTACCCTATTTCAGACCAAAATATGTGATTTTCCATACCCTATTTCAGACCTGACCCAAAAATCGATACCCTATTTCAGACCCATAAAATTAGTACACGTGTCTTATACATGTACATGACTTCAGCTACCCAGGAATGGGTTCCATTTGCGCAAACATTTGAAAAGGGCTTCAAATTCCCCGATGTTAATGGAAAAAAAAACAGTTTCGTCTAAAAGCCAAACCAGATTCCAGACCAGAGTGCACAAAACATACCCTATTTCAGACCAAAATGGTCAAAATCTATACCCTATTTCAGACCAAAACGGCTCAAAAACCATACCCTTTGGGGCGGCTTATATAAGGGAGTACCCCCCCCCCCCCCCCCCCCCCACCCCGGGAGTAAAATTACTTACTATTGCTTAATATCTAGTATGTAACTTTAAGACTATGTAATCTAGGGTCACTTGGAATCATTCTAGCAACAGTACACTATCAGTTCGCATTTTCCCTATCAGCTTTCAGTTTTTTCAGTATATATTAGCTTCACCCACCCTCGTTCCGTGACAGTTACGATTTATTCGTTTATAACTCGAATTGTAAAGTCCCTTCATGGGCCTCTAATTATTGTTGTACCCTGTATTTACACGATTGTAATTAGGTTTAGTCATTTACCAAGTTGTATGTATGTGTATAGGATTTTCAATAAACTGCCTGATCCCAAAACGTAGGTTCTATTTCCGCCGCTCCTCCCCGAGAGTTCGGGGGGAGGAGCGCGGGTTCATTTTCCCGAACAGCGGCTGGTAATCGAGCCTAAAAACGTTGTTTAGCAACACAGAATCAAATTATTGAATCTGATTGGCTCCTTGAACACTTTATTATTGTACAACTAGCAAAGCGTCTCTCGACTTATGGTCGGTCGGTTTATAACACAAGCAGTTGCGAAAATAATGGGGTAATTTCCCTGGATTAAATTTTCTAATTGCGCAAGGCAACTTATATTTTTCTTTTCACCTGTGCAATTCAGGACATCCGTGTACATGTTAGCTTGCGAGAGCAGACGTAATTTTCGACTTGTACATATCCGAAAGAGGTCGATGTTGAAATCGCTTGGTAAAAGTTACAAAACGATTACGGCTGTATGATTACATTGAAATTGCAATGGTTATGTGACATGTGACATGACAAAAGCAGGGGGGACGGGTGGGTCAGTTATTGAGGCAATAACACTACTTAACCGTCTTCAAGTGCTTCCTCATTTAAATTGACGGTGTTGGATGAAAAAGAAAATGATAAAATTTCTCTACGAGTAGAGTTTTGAAAGCAATTGCGATAAATATAATGTCTCTTTCACCAAAAAAGAGCTTGAAAGCGATTTCTTTATCGAAACAACACCAAAATTAAGCGAGGCTCAACGGCAATTTACTTTTCGAGCACGCAAAATCCACGCTGTAAAGGCCGTGGCAAACGAGGAAACATTGTTGCGGACGCAAATGTTTCGGCGAGCAAACGGAAATGTTGCGTGTGTGGGCAAACGGGGAAACATTTGCGTCCGCAACAATGTTTCCTCGCAACATTTCAACGCAACATTGTGCAACATTGTTGGATCGTGTTGTGAGATGTTGTGAAGGAGCTGACCAAACGCACGTAACATTTCAACGCAACATTGTGCAACATTGTTGGATCGTTTTGTGAGATGTTGTGAAGGAGCTGACCAAACGCACGTAACATTTCAACGCAACATTGTGCAACATTGTTGGATCGTGTTGTGAGATGTTGTGAAGGAGCTGACCAAACGCACGTAACATTTCAACGCAACATTGTGCAACATTGTTGGATCGTGTTGTGAGATGTTGTGAAGGAGCTGACCAAACGCACGTAACATTTCAACGCAACATTGCGCAACATTTTTGGATCGTTTTGTGAGATGTTGTGAAAACATTTCAACGCAACATTGTGCAACATCGTTGGATCGTGTTGTGAGATGTTGCGAAGGAGCTGACCAAACGCACGTAACATTTTAAAGGCCGTGGCAAACGAGGAAACATTGCTGCGGAAACATTGTTGCGGAAACATTGTTGCGGACGCAAATGTTTCCCCGTTTTCCCACGCCGCAACATTTGTTGCGGATGCAATTTTGCATCTCGGACGCAGAAACATTTTGCGTCCGCAACAAATGTTTCCCTGTTTGCTCGCCGAAACATTTGCGTCCGCAACAATGTTTCCGCAACAATGTTTCCCCGTTTGCCACGGCCTTAACACAACATTGCGCAACATTGCTGTGACTAGACACAATTATAATCCATCAAAAAATTTTCTCGCGCGCGATTGGTCTAAACACGTCACGTGACGCAGCCAAAACTGGGGAATATCCGGGTGATATTCCCCAAGTGATATTCCCCAGTTTTAAAATTTGCGTTTCACGTTCGCAGGTTCAGTTTCCATCTCAAATAAATTGCTAAATTAAATAAAACTGATTGTTTTGAACAGACTAGAAATATTTTTGAACGCCAACATAATTATTTTGATGTTTAACAGCTTGGCCGACCGAGATCTTCCACGGCAAACAGAGCGGCCTTGTGAAAAAATATTTGAAGGATAATAACTACAATAGCCTCCATTTGGCTTCAAAAATATGCTCGGATATTTGTCCTTGGACATTATCTGTTCCTCGAAGCTCACAGTTTTCTCGAGCTTCGCTCTCGGAAAACTGTTCGCTTCTCGGAACAGATAATGTCCGCGGACAAATATCCGAGCATATTTCCTCGCCAAATGGAGGCTATTGTTTATATATCCGGATATTTTTTGAGATATTTAGAAGTTTCTCGGTTATTTAGAAGAATTCAAGATATTTAGAAAAAAATTGATATTTTGGGTGATATTTAGAATTTTCTTATAGGCTTTATGCATATTTTCTTTGTTTCCTTGACACTGGAAGCTGTTTTACTCAATTCAGTGCCAACAGTAATCCGATTCAGTGGTTTTCCCCTTGAACGGACAAGTGAACTGAATAAATATTGTTTATGTTTTGCTTTCAATATCATTATCCACATGTAGCCACAATTGCCCGTTTCGAAGTTCAAATTACGTCATATTAAAAAATTAATCCCATCACCACTGAAAGATCGCATGAAAATGAGTAAGTTCACCAAGTTTGGTTATGTTACATTACATAGTAACAAGGCTGTGAGCTGTCAAAGGTCGCCCAAATTCCATACAAACGTCTCTAATTTAGAGATGGCGTCGCCCAACATATAGTCTCTAATTTTTCTGATTTTTGAAAGCCTTCTACATGGTTGCAATCTAACGAAACAACCTCAAACTTGGTAAACTGACTAATTTTAATGTGATCTTTCTTGTGACGGGCTCCAATTTTTAATTAAATTTAAATTTAAAAACTAGTCCCCAGTCTCCATTTGAACTTCGGAACGGGCAATTGCTGTACACGCCGTAGAGACTGTGTACACGTAGAGACTGTGTACAAAAAATGAAACCCAGTTTTGTTTTTATTTTGTCGTAATTGTGATATTTATAAGAAAAATAATGAGATATTTAGAAACATTTTCAAGATATTTAGAAAAAAATTCGAGATATTTAGAACATTTTTGGGAATTTCCGGAAAGATATTTAGGCGATTTTACGTGATATGTGTCTAGCAAACATGTTGCACACGTTTGCAGGAAAGGGCACTCTGAGCGCCGGGTTTTTAGAGATAAACAATCAAGCTATGTACAATTATTAGAGATGGCAAGTCTGCCATCTTTATTAAATAGAAGACTTCAAGACATATGTATTTTAATGTACAAGATTAAGAGCAAATTATGCCCTGAGAGAATTTGCCGCCTATTCAGAACTCATACTGCGTCTTACTATCTACGCAGGTCTGATTTCCTTTCACCAGATTTTAATACAGTTACTTTCGGCAAACACCTCCTTAGGCCCAGTTCAGACGCCGTACTTCACATGAGCCGAATCGAATGAATTTAATAAGTTCATGTGAGGTGCGCCGTCTGAATCAATTCGGAACGGCTGGATGAATTTGGATCGACTCAGTCGTTCTTCCCGCCCGGCTCAGCGGGAATAACGGCTGTGGACCGGCTTTGATTCAGACGCCGAACTTCACATGAGCCGAAACAAATGCATGAATTATTATAATGTATTTTTCAATATAACAGCAATTTTCCCCTATTAAATTAAGTTCGGCTGAATTAAGCTCGGCGTCTGAGGCCCAGTTCAGACGCCGTACTTCACATGAGCCGAATCGACTTCGAATTTAGGCCGACCCAAATTAATTTAGACCGATTGAATTGATTCAGACGCCGAGCTTAATTCAGCCGAACTTAATTTTAGGAGAAAATTGCTGTTATATTGAAAAATACATTATAATAATTCATGCATTTGTTTCGGCTCATGTGAAGTTCGGCGTCTGAATCAAAGCCGGTGCACAGCCGTTATTCCCGGCTGAGCCAGGCGGGAAGAACGGCTGAGCCGATCCGAATTCAATCAGCCGTTCCGAATTGATTCAGACGCCGTACTTCACATGAACAAGGCCGTGGCAAACGAGGAAACATTCTTGCGGAAACATTGTTGCGGACGCAAATGTTTCGGCGAGCAAACGGGGAAACATTTGTTGCGGACGCAAAATGTTTCTGAATAATTTGCGTCCGCAACAATGTTTCCGCAACAATGTTTGCCACGTTTGCCACGGCCTTTAATTCATCGAATTCGATTCGGCTCATGTGAAGTACGGCGTCTGAACTGGGCCTGAATCAATTCAGCCGGTCTAAATTAATTTGGGTCGGCCTAAATTCGAATTCGATTCGGCTCATGTGAAGTACGGCGTCTGAACTGGGCCTTAGATATCTTGGTCCGAAATTATGGAACAGGCTCCCTAGCAAACTAAGCCGGGTCATCCACCTCCTTAAACAATTTTAAAGCCAACATACGGAAGATAAATCTGGAGGTGTTATCGGACGAGAGATGCCGGAGTTGCCACCTGTGTAATAAAATATTAATTAGTAATTAACAATAATTTTTAAATACAGCACGACGACTTTAAATTTTACAACAGACATGTTTCTTGAGCTGATAGGTAGTGCCAGCTTGATCAATTATATGAAAGCATTCGTTAGAACTTAAAGAACGACAATGCTTAGAATTCTGTAGATGTTTGAAAATGTGTGAGTTCTTATCCGTAGTTGAGCGCTCACGGACACGCGTCGAGAAGTGTCGGGTAGTTTCACCGACGTAACAGGCGTTACAGCCTGCACACGAAAATTTGTAAACGACGCCTGAACGAAGCCCACTAGGGATAGGATATTTCACACTTAACAGGGAGCTTATTTTAAATGAGGAGAAGACTAATTTAACATCAATGTTTTTACAATATCGTCTAATTATACCACTGATACGTTTCTGCGTGATACTGGAAAATCTACTAATGTAAGGGAGTTTAAAGTAGAATGTTATGTAGGTGTTTTATCTACTTTGTTTGCGGAAATGTCCTGGCTTTGAGATTTAGTGAGGTAGTTATTTATCACCCCTTCGACTAGGTGGCTGGGGAACAGATTTTTCTTGAGGATGTTGATAAGAGTCTTGATATCCTCATGAAAGCCCTTCCAGGTGTTGTTTATTTTATACGTCCTGTCTACGAGTGTAATTAATTAGTTTTTATTTTCGTGTAACATTGCGTAGCAATGTTTCAGAAAATGACGTGGGCTGCCCGCTCACTCGCTCGCCGCATTCCAAACATTCCTAGTTAACTCATTAGTGAGAGTACCAAGATCTGTCACACAGATTGGGCGGCAAACTAAAAGGTCGACGTCGATTCGTAGGGGGAGAGGGGATAGTAAAATTACACGATTCTCTTCGCGAATAGACTTTGTGTGTAATGATTTGAGGGATTGACATTATTTCATATAGAAATATTAAATATTAGGAATCAATATTTTAAAATCATACATGAGACAGATAAGGGCGGATAATTGAACTCATGAGACCATTTGCAAAAGACAGCTGAAAATAAATAGATTACGAAGACACACACACTTGCCTTTGGCGCTCAGAAACCGCTGCGTTTACGAGGGAAATTTCAAGCTACTGTCGAGTC
The DNA here is from genome assembly GCA_029204205.1 of Desmophyllum pertusum. Taxonomy (NCBI): domain Eukaryota; kingdom Metazoa; phylum Cnidaria; class Anthozoa; order Scleractinia; family Caryophylliidae; genus Desmophyllum; species Desmophyllum pertusum. Next base: position 853,861 of record MU825873.1, on the reverse strand, counting down.
CGCAAAGAAAGCTACTCTTGCCATATTCTACGTAACATACATGTGCCTGACCCGGGGGGGGGGGGGGGGGGGGGGGACTTCGATATAAAAGTGGCGGGGGTGCTCGTCGTACCTTTTAGGGGTTAAAATTCATGATTTGGTACCGCTTAGGGTGTAAAATCTAAATTGACCACCCTTAGAGTTAACGCGGTACCTTTTAGGGTTGCTGAGCCGGAAAAAATATGACAGGAACTATTTTGTCAATCAACTGATTTTTTTTCGTTTAGAATGAACCGCTTAAAATGTTTACGAGTAGATCGTATTCGAAGGAATCGTCTTTATCACTATTAAAGAATGTTATATTGTCAGTTAATGTGTTGTTTTAGAATTGGTACCTCTTAGGGGTGAAAATGAATTGGGGCCACGCCCACAAAACTTTTTAGTACCTTTTAGGGGTTCTTTTCAAAATTTCCGACGAGCACCCCCGACCCCTTTTATATGGGAGTCCCCCCCCCCCCCCCCCCCCCCCCCCGTACCTGAGTTACGAAACTTCGATCGAGCTTTTGACAACAACAATACATTGTAACAATTCACAGATTCCAGACATGATGACAGCAACCGGATATCGCGATGATCAATTTGATGCTTGAACTGACGACACGCAAATACGCGCCAGCAGTGAGCCATCCGAAGCCAAAGAATCGACCTTACCAGAAATGTTGTGAGAATGTTGTGACCGTTGATCGGGGGCCCACGCTATGTTCATTGAAATGTTACGTGCGTTTGGCCAGCTCTTTAACAAACATCTCACAACACGATCCAACAATGTTGCACTATGTTGCGTTGAAATGTTGTGTGCATTTGGCCGGGCCTTAACGAAAAATATTGTTCGGTTGATAAACATTGAAAATATTTCCCCCCTGACATTTGAAAACATTGAAAATACTTTTCCCCTGACATTTGAAAACATCAGTTGAAAATATATTTTTCCTGACATTTGATCATTGTACTTGTTTGTTCAACGAGGGTCAGTTGGATAATAAACAAACCCTCGATACAACCTCGTTCCCAGGTTCTAAAACGAGAAGAACCTGGGAACGAGGTTGGCCCTCGATAATACTTCGCTTTGATAGGTATTTCGCGGTATCAAGCCGTATTTTCCAGTGACAAGAATGGGTTGGATTATCAGATTATACCAGTGTGTGTTCGTAGTTTTGAGATGGATTACAATGTTTTGATTTTCGCACCTCAAAATTTCTCATTATTTCTCCAGACCTACATAGCTCTCGCCGCATAAGCATTCACCTAGCCTCCTCCGCAGGCAACTTTTCCTCTCTTCCTGTCCCCCACCCCACTCAGTCACCTTTTTGTCCTCCGTACCAGTCTCTCACTCGTGCCTTTATGTAAGAGTTGCCTGCGGAGGAGGCTAGCATTCACCTTCATAGATGACATGTGATTTATGTACATCTTTGCCTGAGGATTTTTCGTGTTTCCTATAGGATAATGAAGGAGTAGTTGAAAGATGAAAAACACGTTGAGTTTTGCAATTAATTTCTTACTTAATTTTTCGTTAAGGATGATGTTTAACACCATGCATAAGACTTATAGGATGACGAAAGAGTACATGAAAGATGAAAACACGTTGAGTTTTGCAATGAATTTATTCACCATGCATAAGGCTTATAGGATGATGAAAGAGCACATGAAAGATGAAAATACGTTGAGTTTTGAAGTGAATTTCTTGCTTAATTTTTCATTTTTGTTACATTCCATTAGGGAAGGTGAATGCAAGATCTTTTAGGACCATACTTTCACGCAAAATGACCTAAAACGCAGATAATGCATGTATCTATCAGTCTATCAATCTACTTTAGGTCATCGAGTTCAATCTTGACCAGTTTTTGACCATCCGTAATCCTTTTAGCTTCCTAGAGTTTCTTTTATGTTTCTATAGCATTGAAAGCAATATTTTGAGTTTTCCAATCGACTTTGACACCAGCTTGTACGTCACGGGCGTCAGTACAAAATCAAAGTGTTATGACGTCAACAATTACTACGTCGCAAGACTTGTGGCGTCATCAATAAGCCCTCGCGTTGGTCAGACCCAAAGCAGCAAAAATGAGAAAAATAATATCCATATGAAAACAGTATGAAGGTGCCGGAATTTCGTGTACAGTGGAACCCGATTTACTGACGAAGTGGGGAAATGAAGTGGGGAAATTGGTTCGTTAAATCGGGGTTTTGTTAAATCGAGAACCCCGATATAACGAATTTGTTGAAAACTGACCAAAAACTTCGTTAAATCGGGGTATAGTTAATAATTAATTTGCCGTAATGTTAACTGATTAAGACAAAGATGATAAAGCCGATTAGATGGCCACGACAGTGCTATTTTTAGCAACATGTATGACTGTAATGGACTGCTGACAACTTTCTTTATAGAGAATAAAATATTTTGCTGTAGTCGATTATTCATCTTCTGTGGCGTGATGACATTTATTCGTTATATCGGGGTAGATTTACATTCGGGCTTCTAAATTGTGTTCGCTATATGTTGTATTTCGTTAAATCGGGGTTCGTTAAATCGGGGTTCTTTTCCATACATTTTATTGTAATTCTGGCCGGGCTGAATAAATTTGTGCGTTAAATCGGGGACTTCGTTAAATCGAGGTTCGTTAAATCGGGGTTCCACTGTAATAGGCCATGTTCAATATTCATTAAGATTTTAACTTGGCTCCGAGGGTTTCAGGACATATTTGATCTGGTTTCGTGGTATCCAAGTCTCTTTTGGGAAATGGTCGCTGGGCAAAGAAACTTAACAAATTGCAATTTTCTCCAGAAAGCCTGGAAAGACATTTGCAGTGATACCTCAATTTTGAACATGGAACAAATTGTGACTGTTCAATTTTCGTTGCAAAAATCGGTGCCAAATTTGTGACTTATACTGACCTATTTGATCCACGTTCGAGTAAAACGTTTCGGGTCAAACGAAAGAAAGGCGGAATAAAATGGAGAGATAGAAAACTGGGAATTAATTCAACAAAAAAAAATTACCATTATGCTTGCACGGTTTATTTATAGCACTACCGTAAATCCTCGAATAAGCCCTTCCTCTCGAATAAACGGCCCCCTCGAATAAGCGCCCCTATAGAATCATAGTATAAACCCACCCCTCTCCTTAAATGCAGTCAAAACGAATGTATGAAGTAAGAGAAGGCAGAAATTACTACAGATTTCTTGCCAATAACATTTTACTGATAAAAATACAACTTGTTCTATTATGGAATTGACAAGAGAAAACCTGAAATTTGAAATAACCGCCCCGGGCCATTTCTTTTTAGTAGTTTAGTTCAAATCTGGCAAAGACGGTAAAGAGTTCGGACAAAAATTAGCTTAACAATGGATTCAACAAAAGGTTAAACGGGAAGTTGAAAATCCGCGACTTTGGCAGCTGTTGTCTACAAGACTGGCACCTTCAAATACAGGAAAATTAGTTCCTGCGATGATTCTAAAAGCGTTTTTTGGTTTTGATCTATGTTAAGGATGCGTTTTATGTCAGTCATATTTGAAGGAGTTGCTTTCAAGTCTATAAATAAACAATCTAAAACACGAGCAATACCCCATAATGATAAATATTTAATGCACTTCATAATTGAATTACGGTGGTCGGTTTGAAGATCACTTTTTGCGAAAACTTCCTAATGGTGACATTAGCACATGTCTGTCAACGAAAGGCCAGTATAAAATTTATCGTTCTTCTTGTAGAGCTAAAACTGACACCATTGCTTTTCACTGAACAGAAAAGCTTACTACGTCATGAATTGACGAATTCTTAACGCCGAGAGGGAGCTGAGTAGGTGTCATGTAGTATTCCACAGAAATAATAGTGTGGCAAGCTCCTAGCACATGTTCTGTCATTTTGCGTTTACTTAATAGAAACGTTAAGGCCAAATTGACAACCAAAATGCTTTTTATAGCTTTGTAAAATGATCGCTCCATTTTACACTCGGGTCTGGAGTTAAATGGACACTAAACAGTTTCCCAGAATTGTATTCAAACTTGATGGAATTATTTACACAGGCATTCTTTGAGAATAAAACAAGGCTCTCAATACAATATTGTCACAAAGTCATTCTAATTTTTTTTCTTGTTTTAGATTTTCTTTAATCTCAAGGAGCTGAACTCAAGGCAAAGCCACAACAAAAGGTGTTTAACTGTCAATTTCGACTCGCCGAAAACTGAAATTGAAAATAATTGAATATCAGTCTACGATGACAATATCACAATGACTCCCTGGGCCAAAATTAACTTAAGAGACGTGTAAATAAATATTAGACCGGACACCGAAAAGACATTAAAAAAAATCGCCGCATCCGCTAAAATAGAGAGTTTCTTTGTCACGCAAAAGTGAATGAAATATAAGAAGTTATTTGCGTGTTTCGGGTCAAGGCTAGCGTGAGAAGGATGGATTTGAGAAGTGACATGGAACACGTAGAGCTCGCACGCTCAACACGTAGTGTTAATCACAAAACACGAATTTTCTAACGCAGAGAAATTTAACACGCAATGTAGGAATCAAACAAGTAAATGCGTCGCTTTCTTTCATAAATAGCTAATTAAACTGTAGAAATAAAAGAACTCGTTTAAACTGGATGCGTTTTTGAAACACGTTTCAAAAAGAAACAGCCTTCTGCAATTGCTGCTTTGCGTTATTTTGCCCCCACAGTGTTAACGAAGAATGAAACCAACAAATGTCACTTAGAACGATGCTATGTCAATCAAGCGCCCATAATCTGAATGGCGAACAGTCTGAGCCAATCACATCGCGTTGTTTAATGGTTGCCACGCGAGCAAAGGCTCGAGTCCAACTCCATTCAACAATTAACATCCATCTGCGGTTAAAATGCAAAATAGGTTGTCATGCAAGCCAAATTACAATAGCGACAGTTCACCCCCCGAAAAAATCAACCGCAATTCGCCAACTTGAGTGAGAAAAGCACATTTTTCGGAATTCGAATCGGCTTTGGAGGTAGAACGAAAGATCGCACGTGGAAAAAATATCTCAACTTCTGCCCCAGATGATTTTCGTGAGCCGCCAACGCAATTTGTTGCGTCAAGAGATTAGTGTCAATATTCAGTTTACGCTCGATCGCATCAATTGCTATGCAAATTTTCCGTGTATCCACCACGCATACCCAGCCAGCCGAGCGTGCACCGCCGAAACAGTCTAACCGAACACACGCATCTTTGCAAACCCGTGCCGCCTGAAAAAATGCGCGCACGAGCATGTCTTGGAGAGCGCTGCTCTCATCCTACAGCTGAGGAAAATAACACTTAACCATGAATTTCATCAACATTATTTTTCCAGCGCGGCTGTTCCTATTTGCAAAATACTCTCTCATCAATGAATGAACCTCGTGGGGCGTCAAGCGAGACTGTTGCCTCATTGGTTATGCTTGGTTGGTTCCGGCGCTGTGATTGGTCGAGAGGCTCATCAACTTCACTTTACCCCCGAATTCACACCTGAGAAAGGCTTTGCGCGTGGCCTATTAGTAGTCCCTTAGAAAAGGATTTGTTTCAGTACGTTGCCGGCTCGCGCACAGCGATACAACAAAGAGAGTACACATTGGAAAATTTCGCTAGTCTTGCCCAAATCATCGAGTTTAAAACACACAAGCGCAGGAGTTGTCAACAGTCGTAAAGCTAAGTTACAGAGGAACACATTTCAGCTCGCAGTATTTTGTTTCATTTCACTTTCGAGACATGGTGCTGCACGAAGTTCAAGGGACAGTGTGCGAGAGCTGCAGCAGACTACGAAGGGAAATGGTTCACAATACTATACACAGTGGCAAGTTTGAGGCGTCCGAGCTTCAAATCGGAAGACTCGTAGGAAGCGGAGGGTTTGGATCAGTGTTCGAGGCGAGATATCGCGGGGAGAGACTGGCAGTGAAAAAGCTACACCGAGGAACAAAGAATGAGAGGGCAGCGCTTGAAAGTTTCGAAGCTGAAAGTTCGATTCTACACTTTAGCCATCCGAACATTGTGCGTACGCTCGCGGTACTGACCATAATGGACACTCGGTGTATTATCATGGAGTTTGCGGGTGAGAGAACTTACAAAGCGTAATCAACGATCCATTTGAGGAGTTCGATAGTAATCGACGCAGAAAATTCTCCATAAACATTGCGACAGCTTTGCAGTTTGCCCACCAGCAGGCCTAGCTCACCTAGATTTGAAACCGGGCAATGTGCTCGTTACCGAAGACGATCTCTGCAAACTGGCAGATTTTGGGTGCTGTCGCGCCATAGAGGAAGACAATAAACCCACTAGTCCCACAAAGTCGAACCTGACAGGAACTTATGCTTACAGAGCACCGGAACTTTTAAAAGGAGAAAGTCCATCCACGAAAGCAGACATCTACTCGTTCGGAGTTTGCCTTTGGCAAATGCTGACAAGAGAACAGCCGTACGGGAACGAAAATCAACACGTTGTTATTTTCGGGGTCGTTGCGTATCAGCTGCGGCCCGAATTAAACGAAGAAATTATTACAGGAGATGAACAGTATGTAAATTTAATCAGACAATGTTGGCAAGCTGAGGCTAAGCTCAGACCTGCAGCCTCAGAGATTGTCACCAAGCTCCAAGAAACAGACTTTAGCTCAGAACAACTGGAAGAACTAAAAGCTAACAACCACGACAGATCAAGAATGTGTACCTCTCAGGTGTGCCTTGAAAACAATTAACAGACTACACTAACTGTGGTGGTCTCGTGCAATGGACAAACTAGTTTTATAGTATTTCGTAATTTTTTTTAAAGCGACAAAGGGTTGTAAATTTGCGGCCCGTGTACAAAAGAGTTCTTGTATGCTTCGAGAGAACGTTCGAAAAAAGAATTCAAAATGCTTTTTTTTTTATAAAAATAAATGAGGTTATATTGTAAACATTTGTATATTAATATTATTATTATTACCAAAAAGGCGCTCCTGCCAAGACGAAAATAATCTTTGAATTCACAATAAAAGAATGCAACAATTTGCAAATTAACTTTATGTGCGTTTGATTTTTCGCCGCCCGATGCCTGGCTAGTTTCTTGAGCGCGATATTTTGATTGCATGAGTAAACCCTAAACGATCGCTCACGGAAGGCTAAAAAAAATCCACGCCTTTGTTCCAGTCGGTAGCCTCTGCGTTTTGCATTGGTAATCAAGCGCTGATATTCCAAAGGCCTTACATAGATAAAACGTCGATAAACGCAAACAAAGGACGCTGGGGTAATTCGAGGGAGTTATTCCACACAAAAACCAGTGAAATCTCGAGATAATTTTGAATCGGCGTCTTTCGCAACACTTGGAGCGGGTTTATTTTACTTTTGCTCTATTCTAATACCCCCTGGGGAGTTTTTTGTTCGATCCACGTTCTTGTTGCGTCGAATTCTTCGCAGAACGACCGAGAAGAGCTATCATAACACATCAAATATTGGCATAGGTCGACCCATTTGAAGTCAGTCAAACATGAGCTCTTGCAAAAATGGTCAAAAAATCAATGCGCGCAAGTCTTAAAACGAAATGCGTGCATCTTATATCGCTAACCGCTTCCAACCTTGCGACCGACTTAAAAAAAAAATAGAAAGAAACGAATGCTAAACATAAGCTCGACAAAGAAGAACGCAAATTTGCATTTGCTGCACAAAAAACTCTTTGTAGTTGTCCAGCTGTAGTTGTCCATTAGAATCAATAATGCCTTTTGCAACCACGGCAGAGAGCTCAGCAAGTCCAGCGCCGACTTTATTGTATTGTCACCTGTTGGAGGCGTGGCACGCATTGATCTTGTGTTGGCTTCCAACGCTGATTGGTCGCCGGGACAATGCAATCAATTTTCTTAATAGGCGACGCGTGCCAGACCGCGAACTGTTCATACGTGAAAAGCACTAAAAATAAAAAGCCCCTGGATCATCAGACAGACTACATGTTAGAAAGAATCTAGACGAGCGAACGAGCATTGAATCGCTTTTGCGCGCAAAATCGAAAAAACACACGAAACATGAGGTAATGGTGTGAGTGTAACTGGAGCTTTCCGCTTTGCAGCGCACGAAAAAAAAACATCATCTCATTAGACATCGTGGCTACACTTCAATCCCCAGATGAAGCGTCTCGTATTCATTTGCAGGGTTATAATTTCCTTGGTTGATCATTCGCTCGCTCGCTCGCTCGCGCGCGATCAAAACAGCTCTAACAAACAGTTTTTATACTCCATCAAACAGTCAACCGATAAACCGCATCCCCGGGTAGTCATTCAAATGAATCTAGGCCCTGCTGAGTGCTGCAGGTTGGGGCGAAAACGTCCAATCATTACCTATGCAAAAACGTGCAAACAGCTGAAAATCTAAATCAATGGCATTGTAATGGAAGAAGCGAATATAATCAACCATTCAGGCGAGCCTTTTCTGCACGGATCGCTCAAAAATCCCGCTCCAAGTTTAACAACGCTTTTCACAAAATGAACTCAACAATTCTGTCAAAACCTCTCTCCCAGTCGCTCATCCAAGCAGAAGGCATCCCTACTAAACAAACGTTCAAGTCAATTTGTTCTTCCGTTGTTTGGAGAAGGTTTTTCTAAAATAGCAAAAGTAAATAATTGCATGTCAGCTTACTGATTAATGGAGTTCCGAAATGTCCTTTGTTCTCGCGCCAAGCTACTCCGTCGCTAAGCAACAGCGCGAGCCGAGTATGGTTGGTAATGAGACGTTGCTTAGGGGAAGTGTGAATTTAATTTAAAACATAATTTTTCAGTTCTACCGGCTGGTTGGTCCCGGGAATAGCACGCCAGAACGCGATTCGTCGAAGATGAATTATAACAGAACCGAGATAAATTCATCCTATCTGAGAAATTTGACCGACAAAAATTATGTACGAATCACTCAAATGAACCAAGACAAAATGTAGCGAGAAGGTTTAAAAGATGAATGAAACGCGCGAGTGACAACTTGAGTTTAAATTGCTGAATATATTTGTTTTCAAAAGAGCAGAATTGAAAAGGAGAGCATTTTAATAAAGCATTCGATGGATGTAAATTGGTTTAAACTTGGAGCGAAGCTGTCAGAAACGATTGACTGATTTTCGAGGGCATAATCATAATCAAACAAGAATCGAGGAAACTACGGCTCAAATGGCTTCCTATTGTGGTGTTGTCTTGGAGCTTAAAACTTCCGCACACTCAAATTATTATCTTCTCAAACAAAATCCTTATCAAGCTTAAACAATGCTCTCCTTTGGCAAGAATTCTTGTCATTGTGAAAATGAACTTATTTACATTTGTTCGACAGGTGAAATTCAAGATGTGATCAAATGAAAACCAACACAGTTCGCAAAGTAAAAACGTATATAAACACATTGGCAAGGCTATTTATCATAAACTCAAAACTAGGAGCAACAGATGGCATATACAAGACAAAGGAATATGAAAACAAGAAAAAGGCGAAAAGAGAAAGGAATTACAGAAAACCTCGCGCAAGTTACTAAGTAACGGCACTGGTGTTTGAATTGCGATCAAACCGCAAACAGGCCACGACTAGAAACATTTTTATTTTTAAAAATCAAAAATCACCTTATAACGTCATTTTTGTTGTTAGATCACCGAGGGCACACTTAACCTTCCGTGAAGATCCTAACAGCGAGGCAAAAAAGATTTAAGCGGGCGGTACAGTGTTTATAGATTAAAACTTGGCTTGCTTCTAATCAAAATGTTCAGCTAAATTGCATTTCATCTTATTCATCGCAGCAGAATTACTTACCGCTTCGCTAAACTATTACTCGATAGCTCTTGCAAGCAGAGCGGAAGAGCAGAAGTTTATTTGATTGCTTTCCCGGAGTAAAAGATCAAGGGAAAACTTTTCTTTTGTCCCTGAATAAATGAGTTCAGATTAATTTTATTGCCCAAGTCGCAACGGCTAAATTAAGCGCGCGCTGCTTTCATCCATGTGTAAAATTTCGCACATTTTCAATTGAGGCGCTGGTCCAACAGCTGCCTTGTGGACTAAACAAAAAGAGGTGTATTTTGATAGCACGCGGCGCATTGTTCGCAGACAACTGCAAGAATTTGATCCCAAATTAAATTGTACAACGATAGTTTAGTTTCGTAACTAAGCCGAGTTAGCACCGTCGCGCGCGTGCCGCTCGTTTCTGAGGTCCGCAAGTGAATCTGCGCCACTTTTGAACGCGGAACACGTGACAGCACGCTAGCGGTTGCTATGCGGATCTCGACTGAATTCAATAAGGTGGATTTTTGGAGGCTTTTCACCATATAATAATAAAACAGCCACATGCTTGCGGAGTGTTTGCTATCGAAAATATGCCCACTTAATTCTCACGGAATGAATACAAGTGTATAGAGGTTGCGTGGTGGACTTCGGACTGGCGAAGACGGAGTCTCCCGCTGAGCGCTGTGTTCATTTCACCTTGGAATGTAAAAAGCAGTGGGCGACAAGTGTCTGAATTCTCAGGCTACATGACTTTAAAAAGCGCCGGCTGCGATACAGTAATTGAAGCAGAATTTACAGTTAAACGACAAAGAAACCGCTTCAATCTTGAGAAGGTGTTAATCATGCAGTCGAGTTCTCCCAACAGGAGTCGAACTATGCGCGCACAAGCGAAAGGAGGGCCTGATCGCAGTTTAGAGTCGAACATATGACCTTCCATACACCTGGGACGCTCTACCACTGAGCTACAAGAGACTCGTGGGAGCTTAGGACATATAACTGGGTTGAAATGTGACAAACTTCCCGGACACTGCTAGGAACAGATTTGTCGATGAGTGAGCGGAATGTGTGGAAAGAAAATGATGGTATATTTTAAGCTTGGTAGATGTTCAAGACACCAGCCAAAATTGTTCCATCTGACAGATGAGAAACTGGTTTAATATGATTCAACTAAGTTCACTAACATAAACAACAACAAAAGAACGAGAGCAATTAGACTGCAAAGAGTATTCTATCAAGAAAATTAGCAGTGGGACCAAAAAGCACTGACATAATCCATTGCTAGTGACATTAATAACCTTTTCATGCCAAGGTCCGGTTATTACCCAATCAAAAATAGCACGAGCGCGAAACGAGCGCTCCAAAAGTTGTCGCCAGTAGGGTATCCGTGCAGAAACTGTGTCACGTGACCGCTTTTGTACACAAAACTAGGGGCATTTCGAAGTAGACGTAGACGAGTCAGGACGTAGACCACAACGTGAGGAATCTTCAAATTAAAAGCTTCCATTTCCGGACACTTAGGGTATAATTCCTAAACAGCTAAAAAATCTACAAACAGCTTCATAAAATACTATTAAAAAATTTATGCGTCATTTGATGCTTGTCTTTTAAAACGCTTTATTCCAAAGCAAACAGTGCATTATAGACATGGGTAGCCTCCTTCGCAGACGCCCACTGCGTGACGAGCCCAAAGAGCGTCTGCGTAGGAGGCTAAGACATGGGGCGCTTTCCATTCGACCAAAAAATTCCGGAAATTCCGGAAAAAAGTTTCGGAAATTTGGGTATACCTCTTGAGGTTGTCCTAACGTTCCGGAATTTCAAACCGGAATTTTTGGTCGAATGGAAAGCGCCCATGATTCCAAAACAAGCCGTGCCGAGTCTAGTCACGTGACTGACTGTGTTGTGATTGTCTAGTCATGGGACAGAGTCAGCGGTCGCGTACGTCGTTTCATTATTCAGAGCACTGATAATTAAGATTACAAAGTGAAATACCTTAGGTCAGTTCTGTGGCATAGAACAAGAAAGAGTTGAATTTAAAATTAAACCAATTCTATAGCCAGGGAGTTGCCTCGTAAAATCCTCGAGCTTGTAGTCTGGTTGTTAAGAAGTAAAAAATCTCTAAGCGGACTATTCAAATTAAACGACCTCGCCATCAACAGAGTATTTGCATCAAAAATAGCTCAATTAGTCATAACATTATTTCCACGTCGTTAACTGCGAGGAAGAACAAGTGAACAAAACGTCTCTCTGACAAAACTAGTCAATAGCAGTGCATTTTATTTACTGGTTACACAAAATTCTTCGCAACTACACCAGTTTACAAGCTGCTGCAAAAACGTGAGTTTTTACCTGTCGTGTTACATACTAGTAAGGGAGAGCACAGACGTTTTTGAGCTACGTACGGCAACCGGAAGTCGAATATTCTTTGGCGCATAATATCGACTGTTAGTCCGTAATGTCAAGTTGTAAATGCTATAAAACGAGGCTTCCCAACTCATTGGTGGGGGTGAAAGCGCGCCAAAGACAAGAACATTCGCCTTCCGGTTGCCGTCCGTGGCTCAAAAACGTCCGTGTTTAAGGACGTTCGCGCCCATTGTTAGTGCGCATCCCTACTGCGCATGCTATTCATGCCGCACGCATCGCGCGCGCATTTGTCTCAAGTTACTCGACTCAATGAACTGAATGAAGGCAGCTGGATAAAAGAGGCCATTCAACTGCTTTTTAAAAGGCTACTTGTCCTCATGCGAAAAATTATCGACTCTGATTGGCTCTTAGCACGCGTCACTTGACAACAAATGAAAGTACGAGCAGCTTTACTGAAGTGTCCAATGACAGCTGTCCACTTACAAGGACTTGTAATTTGACAGCTGTCATTGGGCAGAGCACTCGAATGGGTTTATTTTTGCTTATCTAACAAACTGAAAGAGAGCAGTCTTTTTGGCGACCTAAAAAAATGAGATATGGTTATTTTTTCCCTATAATTTATTAGTCTTTACAATTCTGCGGTAATTGTGCTCATTCAGTCCATATAACAGTTCTCATTTTTTCTCCCGATAATTCAAAAAGGGCGCAAATATGCATGGCACGAATATAGCATTTGAATCAAAATGTTATGTCAAACAACCCTAAAATTTGATTTCTAAAATATTCACAGCAGCCTGTAAAGTAAAGATGCCTTGAAAAATATTTTCCTGAACAAATTTGAGCCGGAGACGTAGTTTAGGGAGCGTGCACTCGCGGTTTTCAATTTTTCAACCGTATGCTAATTTGTCTGTAAATGTTCGTGCGGAAATTTGACACCCTCGATCAAATTACATAAAATCGCAGTTAACATATATTTCGACATAGTCTCTGATTTCGACTAAATATAATGTACTATTGACGTATTTTCAGTAGTTTGCACACGTCCATCTAAAAATAAAAAATAGAAATATACGTACAGATTTATCCCGTAAGTGGACACCCTCGGGAAGCAGAAAAAGTGTCCGCAACTGGAGCTGGCCGCTTACGGAAATGCGGTGTAAATACAGAGTTTGTATGAGCTGGAGTTGAAACGGGGTTTTGTCAAGGCGGCCGTAAGTAGAGCTGTCCGCTTACAAAGAGTGTCCGCTCAGAGAGCTTCGACTGTACTAATACAAGATCTCGTTTGGTAGTTTGGCAATAAAATATCAGGACTCCAATCTACACTGGCAAATATATAATTCGTTATTCAACCTTTTCAACGAGAATCTGCCGTAATCAACGAAGTGATCGGTTTTGTTATTTTCCTGCGACAGTTCATTGTGTGATAACACGAAGCATCAAACTACAAGCGGGAATTCAACCTCTTTGAAAGCCAAATGAATAAAATTTATAAACAAATTAGATTATGCATTCAATATGACCATCAAAGGAAATATTGGACTACAGTACCTTTCTGCCGCGCACTGAAATATCGTGCCGAGAAACATAATTTCTTATATCCTGCCGCTTGTCTTCCTCAATAATAAGCGGTTTTCTTAAAAGGACGGTTACGTTTTGTTAGAACTGAATAAAACGGTAAATTTTCGCACCAGAAACTTTTCGGCTATTCAAGATGTTCTTTTTGTGAAACATATGTTGTCAACGGCCCCTCGCCGGTTTCTCTGCGGGGGACAACGCGGTTTAATGTCGGCGCTCGAAAATTGAACTATGAATATAACCGTGAAATAAATATCGTCGGTTATAGCTTGAGAAAATATTGTAAAAGGCCGCGCGCCGGGCGAAAGCTTTGCGTGCAAAACCCAGGAAACCAACAACGACAGAAAGAATGACCGCTGTTGAACAACCACAGAATTATCAAAGAACAAGGACAACAAAAAACGTTTGAGTATAAGCACTTCAATTAACAGCCAGTTTCCCGAGTGAACTAAATGCTATCTATATATCACTAATGTTTTGAACAAAGGGGGCTGTAAGTGGTTCTAAACAACCAACGTTTGTAAAATGGGTTAATTTCAAGTATTGACTACGCAAAGAACGACTAATTGAACATTTCAACAGCTGCACGCAATATGGTGTACAGGCTGAATATCTGGGAGACTGGAACACTGGCAAAAAGAGAGTTGTTTGTTAATTTGAATTTAAAAGCGCTCGCTTCCGCTCAAATGCCGGGCTCATACGAGATGAGGGTATAGACTTTGCTGGAGTCCTCGTCTTGTTCCGAACAGCGTTCCGTTAACCATGGTTAACGTTTACCGTTCTTCTACCCTGATTTTTGCGAAGTGTAAAATCACCTTCAAATTGAAGAAAGCTTCAAAATAATAGTTTACTAAGGTAGATAAACATCAGTGACCAGGGTAACGTTTTCTCACAAAAATTATCAACATTTGTGTTTCAGCTAACTTTCAATTCCATCTAGAACATTGGACGCGTATGTGATGGGGCGAATACCGTCCACTGCAAATTGCTATCGATGTGTTTATTTAGACATCAAGTGTCTCTCCAAAACGCATCAATGAAAGGTACTTGACCATCTAAAAATAAAGTATTCTAGATCAGACGATAAATATACTAAAAGATGAGGGCAAAACCGCAGAGATTGGGTCAAATATTTAAATAGAGAATTCGTATCCAAGAAAGTCCAAGAATAGATTAAGAGAATCGAACAGTGCATATTGGCGCACATTGCAAGAAGCTAAATATATATAGATCTAGTGTCATCTAAAAAAAGAACATCCAGGTTTTATATACCATTATCTGCAAGGCCTCAAAATCCAGTTACTAACAACACTGAGTCAGTCCCTGAAAAAATCTGTCCCCCCGTCTCGTCCCATCTTTCGCGCGGCCATTTTTCCTCTCGCTGTTTTCGCTTGTTTGAGGGTATAATAATTTTCTCTGACGAGCAAAAAGGTTTGATTTCTGACCAATCAGCGGGCGACTTTCCTTTCAACTGACCAGTGGCCGTTTTTTACATATTAGAGACGGATAACATTAGAGGAGTTAGTCCTAGACAAGAGCAGTTTACACACTACCCCCAGTGTGAGGGCGGATATACACTCTGCTTCAGCTTGTTTTATAAGAACGTCGAATTATGGAGTACAAGCTGAGGATTCCTCAGTATTGCACTGCGCATCCTTTCTGCGCATAATTTTGCGCGTAATTATGGCGCGCACATTAAAAACATGGCGGCTTGTTCATTGTGGCTATGCTCACCAGAGAGGTAAATGATCGTTTTCTCGTAAACGAGCACGGTGACCTATCATTTTTTCCCCCGCATATTTTAAGTCTAGTAATCATATTATTTCTATACAAGGAGTATAGACCAATAATAATTATTCCTATAAGTATTGCAGAAAAATTAATAATCACTGGAAACGTGAAAAATATGTGTTTTTGGTTGATTTGTAAGGAATTATGAGGTATTTTTAGTCGATTATATCTCTTCCGCGGTAATGGTGACCTATTATTCTATATTTTGAAACATTACATCACAATGGTCAACTAAGGAAAGTTTCAGAAACTTTCTATTGCAACTTTTATTTCGATTTAAGATGTTCTCAGGGGGCTGTGTCACGCTATTTTTTGCTCTTCTTCCCTGTATTATTTTTTACGAGCTCTAAACTCAAACATGTGAATGAAATATGAATTCAAAAATGGAATCACACTTACATAACTCCCATATGGGACTCCCATATGAAAAGGACGGGGATGCTTGTCTGAAATTTTTAATTAAACCCTAAAGGAGACCAATCTGGGCGTGGCTCAAGCTTTATTTGACCCCTAAAAGATACCATTCTAAAAATTAAATGACAGACAAACAAGAGTTCTAGTAACTTTAGCAATCGATCTCCGGTAATGAGACCACCCACAGTATGACAGTGTTTATCATTTCTTCACGTGCAACCCTAAACGATACCTTGATGGCTAAAAATATTGGCATTCCATCCTGAACACCCTGAGTGAGACCAAAATCCATAATTTACACCCCTAAACAAGATGACGAGCATCCCCATGACTTTGAAATGGGTGTCCCCCCACCCCCCCGGGAAGCGATAATGAGAATGCATAATATGGTATTTACTCCATAGAAAAGTGACACTTTTGTCAAGGCCTTTTCAAGGATTAAATTTGTTTTCTCAACCAAGAGCTGGGCTCAACCTTAAAATTATACCGGCCAATAAGAATAAACAAGTTTTTATAACTGAACGTTACTAACAATAATTCAATAATTCAAATTTACACTAATAATATTTGACTCTGGATTCCCATTGTGCAAACACTTCATTAATTCCACACCTATTTGAACCTTTTTCAATTAGTACATGAACAGCCTTTCTTAGCCTTTGCACATAGTATAATTTGCTAATACCACCTTCCAGAAGAACCATGAATTTGTTATTTCGCTAGAAAGAGATTTGAGACAATTTGAGAATAAAAAATAGTATTATTTGAGTCCTTTGTAGAAAGAATGTTGTATTCACAGAAACAAAATGAAAGCATAGGAAGACCCAGAACAACCTGGTGTGGAATAATTCCACACCTCTCTGCAATTATTGCAGAGAGAAAAGAGCGAGGAGCTGGCCGGAGATCAATCACCAGAGGTGGAGAAACATCGGTTTAGATTTGTGTGCCAACTACATGCATGCATGTAGGCACCAATGGCATAGATGATAACAAATCCTACAGCAAGGAGACCAATAGCCTGCGTCGCAGACAGACTACACCGCCGGTATACTCCTTGACATGTCTTGCTGCCACGCAGCTTGCAGGCTAGGAGCCCAAAAGTGTAACCACTTTTAATTAATTCATATTCTTTCTTGTGCACGTACTATCCAATCAAAAGACAAGGATAGCTATCTTCGGCTTCTGATTGGATAGTGAAGTATCAGCAAATAGTCAATGACGAGAAAACCAATCAGATTCATGGATTTGGAATATAACACGATGAGTGTCAACTGAAAATAATTATGCAGCCCTCGGTCAGACAAGTAAAATACAGTACATTTCAAGCGGTCAAAAAAATCGCTGTTTCCAAACTATTATTCTCTACCTTCCCTAAATAATACCAAGATAATATAATAAGAACAATTGAAGGATGATTTCCAGTCCAAACTGCGCAGCCTCAGGTTTTTTCATTTTTGTTTTGAATTTGTGTTAATGTTATTATTGTGGTGATAGTGTACATGAAGTTTTTTTGAGTCCGCCATTATGGGTCGTTACAAACAGGAATGCTTGATGAGCTGAAACATCGGTTTGGGATAACGTCGAGGTTCTTCTACTCGTTATTATTGTTTGGCAAGGATGTTTGTCCCGGAATTTTTATTTTGGCTAGTGAAACATTCCTTTGTATGAGACTCGTATAAACATTAGAGGCAGAGATTGCGCAGTACGGACTGTAAATCATCTTTAAGCTCACAATGTGTACTACAATCCTGGCCCAAAAGTCTTGAGACACTTCACATTTTTGCTGTCAAAAGTCTCAAAGGTCTTTGTCTTCAGCTCCCCCCCCCCCCCCCCCCCCCCCTAAACACAACCTCGTTCCCAGGGTCTCTCTTCTTCCCGCCAAAAGCCTTGCTCCAAACAATGTTGCTTTTTCCATTCATATGTCAGCATTGTTTGGGGAGGGGGAGGGAAATGGATTAATGAATAGAAAATTTAAAAATATTTGTCTCTGGGTGGTATTTTGTTAAGTGTCCCAAGGAAGACCCAAGGAACATGATGGTAGATGTAGTATTTTACGTGTTTTGTCTCTTCGTACTCTACAGTCTCTACTTACTGTTGCAGTCTCAAAAATCAATGGTAAATAAGGCTTGAAAATGACCTGAATAAAACCAATTGCCTGTAGTTAAAATCTGTGCACGAATAAAGTCGCAAAATATGAGTTATTTTACCTGTAAACCTCTGTTCCTCGACGCAAGATCGTATGTTCGCCGCCATATTTTGAACTTCCTTCCTCGTGTAGCCTCGTTATGGCTGAGCGATATGATTGGCTCTTCGGCCTGTTTTGCACGAGTCGCGTCAAATTCGAACACACAAAGAAGAAATCAATATGGCGGCCGCTTGTGTTTACTCGATAGCTGAAGACAAATTGCACGAAATATCAGAAGCCCTAGAGCTATTCCGAAAACACGATGGCTGGAAAGGTGAGAGAGTTATTTTTCTTTTATTGGAGGCAATGTTTTACATAATATGTCAGCAAATAAGACACTGACATCGATTCCAAAACCAGCTAAAATCCCAAAATATGAAAAGCCTCAGAAAAATCGGTTTACGTCGAAGGTGATTATTCCAGCAGAATATATCTAAGATTTGTATTATCTTATGTTTTTTATCCTTTTTAGACGATCACAAAGCGACGACATATCTTGCTTTTGGGCATCAAAGCTCAGAATTTCAAAGTGCCTATGATTCCTTCAAACAAGCAAGCTTGCAAAGCTCTGTAGAATTTCTAATAGACCTGTACAGAGAACATGGTGCAAAGAAGCCATTCTGCGATTCAATCTTTGATCTGAAAGAACAGTTGGTGGCTCTTCAACTGGTCATGGCACAACTCAACAAAGAGGTACGGTACATGTACTGAGAATATACTGGTAAATGTAAATGTAAATATTTAGCTTACAGTGTAACAGTTATTACACTGTAAGCTAAATAAGCTTACTGTTACTGTTTTCTAGCCTGGGTGCACGCAAAAAAGTCATGCGTGCAGAGACGTCTCCTATTTCCTTGCTTCCTTGCTTCCTTGGGAATCCTGCTTCCCGCACTCTACATGTATTTTCCCACCTCCCGTAGACTAACCGCCCCTGGTTCTGCACCCCCATGAGATATAAACAGATCTATGTGACATTTTATCTAGACTACGAGCAATCCTTCGTTTTTCTCAGGGATAGTCGAGTGAAGTGGTGAGTGTTGGACATGCTTGCACGAGCGCCACGCACAAAAATCACCTCGAGGAGACACGACAGGTGTCCCCTCGAGGTGATTTTCGTGTGCGCTCGCATGCTCTCCCTCGACTATCCCTGAGAAAAATGAGGGACTGCTCGTAGTCTAGTGACATTTAGTCAGGAGACAGTTTCTATACATGTACAATGTATAGCATGATCTGCAACTACATGACTGTACATTTTCTTTAATTAGGAAACTGGAGAATTTGCAGTGAAAATTGAAGATGTCTTGGAAACACACAAGGCTATCATGAAATGCAAGTTAACAATGGATGATGATGACGACGACACAATTATCTCAAAGTTGTGTGCTGCCTATAATAAATTTTTGTCCCACTGCAATGCCGTAGACTTTGCTGATGTCCTTCAGAGGGTTAAGACATGTTTCATTGTGGACAGTAATGTTAAAGACATGTTTCAAACTTCTCATCAATTTGTTGTTATTGGGAAACCCAAGACAGAACTGGAGGTGAGTATACAGTAAATTAATTAATTAATTAATAGATAAACAATGTTCTCTGGCAGTGAATAATGCCAGGCCAGTGAGTACCAGTAACCTGCGTAGCAGTCGTTTCCTTTCCGAGAGCGCGGGAGGCGTGTGAAGGCATTTCGCACTCCATGCCTTCATGTGCCTCCAGCACTCTCGGAAAGGAAACGACTGCTACACAGGCTAGGCAGTGATAACAATAATAATAAGTGAGCAGCTCACTTGGTTTGAAATGCAACAAAGGTGCACAGCCAAGCTGCAACTTACATGTACAAGAAAGTGTTCTTTGGTGGGTCTTCAGGTAATCATAGTTTTATCGTTATGAACTTCATGCCTTTATTAACCACATGTCAGATACATATTATTTTGTAAATGCTAATGTCATCATGATGATGTAACATTCCTAGCAACAAATCCTTCTGCTGATTACTGGAAACAGAACAATGGTGTGCTTTACTGAGACAAAAGGTAAATTGTAAAGGAATTATTTTTTATTAATATTTTATATTTATTTAATAATAATTAATGACCATCTGAGTGCTCATCTGAAGGCCTTGCAATTGGGGAAATAGTAGTAATACAGTGCAATCATGTACACTGTACATTTCATTGTGACAAGTTTGAGTTAATTTAATTTACCATGGTACAAGAAAGGTTAGCCAGGGCATCCAACAAAAACATACACTGACCAGCTTGAAAAAACTGCCAAACAACAACAATATTATAGAACAGCAGGCAGATTGGGAAAAAATCATCCTCATTCTTGTAATCAATACTTTTGATTTGTTGCAAGTTTTCCTCCACTTCTTCCTTC
Source organism: Desmophyllum pertusum (assembly GCA_029204205.1). Classification (NCBI taxonomy): domain Eukaryota; kingdom Metazoa; phylum Cnidaria; class Anthozoa; order Scleractinia; family Caryophylliidae; genus Desmophyllum; species Desmophyllum pertusum. The sequence goes on along the minus strand of MU825873.1, from coordinate 833,428 downwards.
TCACCATCCTCCTTCTTCTTCCAATATATTTGATAGATTGTCAACATTCCCTATCTGAGAGAACAGTCGATTTATTCCTGCGTGGAGGTTTGGGTGTAAACACAGGCCTGCAATCATCAGGTTCTCCAACACAAAGGACCTCCAAACCAACTGTGTCAGTTAAATCCCATGAAGAAGTGGCGAAGGTACATGTAAATTTAAAAGAAAAGAAAAGAACATTTACCAAGTATACTTTGCAAGACAGATGAGATTCCCTTCTCATTCTACCCGGGTGCTGATGAGAGGGAGAAAGAGAACAGAATGAATCTCTGTCTCACAGCTTATCCCAACTTCAAATTAGACATGGCTACATGTAGCCAGTAGGTCAAGACTGTATTTCACATTGTACATGATGATGTACATGTCGAGCTTTCTTTAATATTTCCCTTTATACAATGTACTGTATGTCACCTACTGTACAATTCAGCCTGAATTTCAGTCACCTCCTCTGGTCACTTACTCCCGATTGTGCAACCAGAGGTGATGGCTGAATTTCAGGCTACCTACAATTTGCAGACACGATATTGGAGTTCACTTCTCAATCAGTTATTTAATGTTATTTGCAGGATCAATTGCTCAAGGTTTTACTTAGTTACCTCAGGCTCCTGGTCAATACCAGAGATGAACTGGCTCTCTCCCAGGCCATCAACATACCCTATAGAGGCTTGGCTCACAAGGAGTTTACAGCACTGAGAAAAGTGGCCAGAGAGAAAAACATGCCCATGTTTCAGGTATAAAGTATAACATACACTCATGTACAAATAAAGTACATTTCAGGGTTGTATCAAGGTCAGTCAGTAATTGTCAACTTTTACAGTCTGTTGTACATGTTGCTGTGTTACTTTTGGTACTAAAATGGCACAATAATTATTATACTCCCTCTCAACTCCCTCTAAACTGAATACATGTACAAGACATGTACGTGGATCCATCTCTCAGTGTGCAGTCTGAAGGGAGATGAAGACAATTATGACTGAAGTGTGGTGGGGACCAAACTCAGTGGTCTGCTTCAGCAAGGTGTCCCTTTTTTAGACTGAGAGGTGTCTGCTTCATACATCTGAGCTCTCTACATGTAATATACATGTTATTGTACATGTAGTGAGTTTATAATAATTAACAGCCAAGGTCAGGACTGGGAGTGTCCGATTTTCAAGCTGTCCACTTAGAGAAGTTTCTGCTTTAGAGAGATATCCATTCCAGAGGGTGTCTGCTTTAGAGAGGACTGTTACTTTCAAATTCTTCCAAACTCCTTCTCACGTTTAATTGCATCATTCAGGTTTTGTGAGCAAAAATGGCCATTTTCTATTATTTCTTTATTATTTTCTTTATTATTATTTTTTTTTAAATAAAGCCTACAACATGTACATGTACAAAATGTTAGGTGACATCGTACCCATGTTTACATCAAGTGGATGCAACCAATCAGAGCATGCATATATAATAATAAATTATAAATTATTTATAAAGTAACATACTGTAATTTAATTTTATAATAATAAATTACAGGAGCCTGTTTTAGGGTGGTTTCCACTTCAGGGAAAGACTGGAAGTTACTGAATTGAGACTTGTTGTATCAGTTTTTCATTCATGTATTTCATGACTGTATGATTGTTTTGTCTCCCATCCCTGTAGACAGCTGTGTCTTTTATTCTGAGGATACGGCTGGGTGGAAAGAGTTATGCACCAAGCGATGATAACCCACTGCTTCCATTAACTAAGGTACCTGCCTGTTCATGGACAACATGATTAACAAATAGCAAAAACCTTTCTTTGCAAACTTAAGAAACTCCATCATCCCGAGAGTTGTTTTGTGCTTTTTTCCAAACATACTTATTTATAATTTAACTGTTTATCATTGTGGCACAGGGTCTTGGAGAATTTGTGACCTTTTTCCAGAAGTTGCAAAATATCTGTGAAGAAACAGCTGATGCAAAGTAAGATATCATTTACATGTACCGTTAGTTACAAAATGCACTGTACTGTACGTCTATAAATAAATGAACTGACTGACTGTACAGTTTGCTGCATTTATCGGTTCAACATATTACATGAACATGATTGTATGTTGCAATCATGCCAAAGGTTAACTTAATGTACTTTATGTTTCAATCATTAGTTACATCAGCTGTGAGCTGACAGTTGGTTTAATTTCAGCCTGGGAATCTAAGCCTCATATCAAGTTTTGAGAATAAAAAAATTCAACTTGAGGGTTATTGTCTTTCAGCTGATAAACCACCAAAATTAATTCTCTAAACTAGAAATAGTATAAATTATATAGTACTTAACCAATGGCAATCAGAAAGAGTTAATAAATTAAAGCAAAACAAGAAGCAAAAAGGGACAATTAGATCATGTCAACTTGTACATCAAGTTCTCCAGCAAGTTTTAAATTTTGCTTTCAAGCAGCTGTGACAAACCCTAAAATATAATAGTTTTAATTACTATTTTCAGAGCTGCTGTATTTAGAGTTATCAACATGTTTAAAGTAAGTATTACAAAATCCAAAGAAAAAGTATTCACAAATGAATGCATCGGTGAAGTTGCGGAATCCCTGCAACATAAGGTGGAACAGCTAAGCAGTGAAACCTCCGACAGTGATAAGGTTCATTCTACAATGGTGGGAATGCAAGTGTACCTCTTGATTCAGGCTATATTGGATCAACAAGTGAAGCAAACCTGTCTACAAGAATATCAAACAAGTGACGTGAGTTGTGCGTTGATGACGCCGGAAACAACTCAAGGAAAGGCTAAAGTACGCTCTATGCTCAGCCAGTTCAGGTAAGGGTAATTTTAAGTCTCCCAATCTTGAGGTTCTTCTACAACTGTTACAGTGCAATGTGTTGAGCAACTTGTTTTACAATCGCATTGGGAGACATTGCACGGAAAATTACAGAAATACATGTAAAATGTCATGCAAGACAAGTTGCACCTGGTCCAGTGCTTCAACAGTTGCAGACTGAGAGAATAACTTTTTGCAATCATGGTTACAGCGACTTGTGTCGCAAGGATTTTGTCCATTGCACATGTTACAGGGTGATGGAACTTGTCTCACTGTTTTTGAGAAAATTGCAACTGAAGACAAACTTGTTGCATGAAAGATTGCAGCTTGTGACAGGATCTTTAGAGCCTGACAAACTTGCATCCTCTGGAGAGTTGCAAGGAAATCTGCTGGCAGGTAGATCCAGCGGTGCTCGAATTAGGGGTGGGGTGGGAAAGTGAAGATGGGCCTTTTCTTGCTCAAATAAGGAGGGGGAGCAAAACGTTTGGCCCTTTTATTCTTCACTGATAAGGGGGTCCTAGGCCCCTCCCCTAAATCGGCCACTGGTTAACTTATTACTGATTCAGCAGATATCTTTAGTTAGTAGTAGTCACTGCACCTGAAAAGGGTGTGCCATATCAAGAAATTACTTGATTCAACAAAACAATAAAATAATTATTACTGTGGTACTTTCAATCTGAAAAAGGTCTTCCTCAGGTACTTCCAACAACTTGGAATAGTTTGGTTATTGATAAAATTAATTCATATTAAATTTTAAATTTCAATGGGGAAGTTTTAATGGCAGATTTTGTTAATATTTCAGAACCCCTGATTTTGAATCTCTAGAGGAAGCTGTAACACCAGTAAAGGACGAGCCACCAAAAAATAAACCTGATAAGGTAAGTTAGTGCCTGGATGCTTAACAATCTTTAATAGCCTGTTACGGCCAAGCTCAGATTGTGGTGAAACTTTGAGCATGGAAAGAGTAATTCCTCTCTTTTTCTCGGTTTGAAATTTTTGACTTTGTGTGCCACCTTAGTTTGAAGTTTCCTTCATTTTTCCACAATCTGAGAGCCTGAAGTAAGTAAAAAAGGATTCAACAGGCCAGCACTTAATTCTGGTTTCCGTAGCATGAAGTGGCTAGGAGTATTGCAGCTATTCTGCCTGGATGGAATGCTAGTCCAACGCAGGTTACTCCCAGCATTTTTGTCAGGTTTCCTACTACCCATTTATATTCCTCGGTGGAGAGAGACACTGAGAGAGTAAAGTGTCTTGCCCAAGAATTGTCCTTGGTTTGAGTTCTTGGGCAAGACACTGTTTGTACTCAAACGTGACTCTCTCCATCCACATGTATAAATACCGGGTATCAGCAACTTTCTGACAGAGGAAACTTAACAAAATTAATGCTGGGAGGTAGCCTGCATATTGATGGCTAGCATCCCAACCAGGGGGAGTAGCAATAGCTTCTTTACGACTGACAACGTCTTTGAACTTTCCAGCAGAAACCATTTGATAGCTACAGAAAAGTGTGCGGTGACATGAGCTGGGCTAAACCTGTCGTCAATACCAAGATAGGACCAAGCCCCGCTACCAAGAGGAACCATATGATGACCGCTGCCATTAACAATCACGATATTATATCATCCCATGAGAACAGAGTCAATGAATTGCAACAATGTGTTGAAGACACACCAAAGTGTCACAGCAAGAAAAGAACTTTAAAAGAATCTATGTACGACAAAGAGAACATAACCAGTGCAAACAACACTGAAAGAGACGTGTCAAAACCACCAGCCAAACGTATCTTACTAGAGAGGGACACAACTGGAAAAAAACACTCAAAAGGCAAAGCTACAGGAAAAACAAGATCAAACAGAAAACAGATTACATTGCTTCAAGGGCAAAAACAGCTTACTAATTTTTTTACTAGATGATCAAGAGTTTCATTAATTTTTCAATTTTAATTTATTGTTCCAAATAGGCCTCCTGATTATCTTAAATCAGAAATTACATTAATTTCGATTTTTTAAGGACACAACCAGGCAGCAGATAAATCTAATTACACTGCGTACATTTTTACAGCTACACCGCAAATTTTAATAAATAAATGTATCTCTGAAAGAATTAGTAACGTTTTTAAAAATGATCATTATTACATTATTTTAAATCAAGTTGACATAATAATAATTATTATAATATACTAACCATAGGATAATGCATTTTCAAGCAATTTGATTGGTTCCCTGCTCATGGTCTCAGAGGCAATATACCCTCTCTACCTTATTTGGAAATACCGCGAAGTTATAATTTTTTTGATCTCGGGCAAAAATGGCGGAACATTTTCGGTTTTTTTTCTATTTTCCTCGGAGAAATTCGACCTTTTCCTGGGATTTGTATATTATAAAACAATTATTCGCCTCACGCTCGTGAATATAGGTGAATATTCACTTCGCCTTCGGCGAATAATTGTTAATTATTACCTGTATATCAATACTACATGTACAATGTATATTATAACTAACTTTATAGTTACTGAATTCTCTACTTTTCAAAGTTTTGAAGTACAGAAAACACAACTGAGTTTTAAGTTTTAACTCTTCTGCATAAATTATACATTGTTATACATGTTGCAACACAAAATTTAAATATTTTACTAAAATTAATGTCTTGTGTGCTTTTTATGATTAAAGGTTAGTTTTTGTCGATAATTACTGTGCATTCATTTTAGCAAGTACCCATCGTTTAATTTTAATTTTTTTTGTTTCTAGTACAAACTGTATTGCTTCAAAGTAATAAAATAACATGCGACAAGTGCTTTCTTAAAATAATAAAACTAGCGAAAAAATAATAAAGTTGTACTTCAATCACTACTTGACTATAATATTATTATAATTATTATTGTATAATAATTATTATATTAGGAGAAAGATATTATTCTGTCAGTGACACAAGCTACTCGGAAAAAAATTCTGAGTTCCCCCAACAGGAGTCGAACCTATGACCTTCCGCACACAAGTCGAACGCTCTACCACTGAGCTACAGGAGACTCGTGGGAGCTAAGGCCATGTAACTAGGTGTGTTTATGTTACAAATTATATTGTTTTTAATGTGCATTTCCCTGTGGCTATCTGTTTTGCATGGGGGTGAACTGAACTATAAAAAACACATACAAAGAACTGTATAACCGTGAACCCCATAAATTATAATATGAACAGTGATAATGTCATGTTTCTGAGCCTACTCAGACTGAAGCCTAACCTGCGATCAGGCCAATTTTTCGCGCTCCTTACATTCTCTTTACGGATGTCGCGCTAAAAACAGCGCAACCACGTAAAGACAAAGAGTAAAAGAGAGCGCGGAAAAATTCGCCTGATACTCAGGTTAACTGAAGCCAAGTGCTGCAGGATGAAGTAACTTAAAAATGCAAAAATCCAGTTTGAATTACAGCAAGGAGCCCAAACGTGTGACCACTTTTAATTAATTAACATTCTTTTGTGTGCGAATGCTATCCAATCAGAAGCCGGGGATAGATATATTTGGCTTCTGATTGGACAGTCTGCACGCACAAAAGAACAAATTAATCAAAAGTTAGCCTGCGTAGCTGGCGGGCTTGTTGGCGCGCGATGCAAAATTCGTAAGCGGCGAAGCCGCGACAGCGAGCGGCGAAGCCGCGACAGCGAGCGGCAAAGCCGCGAGAGTCTGGGGCGGAGAAGGTCGAAAGACCGCCTGCTCTAATTCCTGGGTTTTTTAATGCTGCCCACTTTTATCACTTTCATCACCTCCTTTGGTGTAATTAAATTAGCCAATCAGAGAGAAAGCTGTATCGAAACTTGTCAATTATTTTCTTCTCAGCAAACATGACGCTTTTGGTGTTTATCACTCATGCAGACAAATTAGTTCAGATATTTTGGGGAGTAAACTTCAGAGGTGCATGTAATAAATATTTTTTTCTGTTCAGCGCTTTGAAAATGCTTTCCAAAGAGACCTCTCTCGAGTCAAACGGTGCGGTAGTTCCGGAGAAACAGCTTTTTTCGCCGCAGACATGCCAGCACTGGGAAATATTACACACTGGCTTTCGCAGTTAAATATGCAAATCTTGCACCGGAAATTTCAGAGCGAAGTTCCCAACAAACACTGGAAACAAATATTCTAGCTGTCCTGCGCTTTGAAACCCCTTTCGATAGATGTTTTTCGATTCGATCCGTTTAACAATTTTCGAGAAACGACTTTCTAGCGTGTGAAATCGAATACAAACCATTGTGTTACGAAGAAAATTGAGACGACCACGAAGTTTCAATTGATCAATTTTTGACAGCTCACTGAGTTCGCAAGTTTTCCCTTGGGAGAGATCAGAAGGATCAACTAACATTTGATTGACGTGACACCGCTCTCAGCCAATCCAAAATTCCCGTGCACTGGTGCAAGGACTATTCAAAAACCCCAGGAATTAGAGCAGGCGGTCTTTCGACCCTCTCCGCAGGCTAATCAAAAGTGGTCACACTTTTGGGCTCCATGCTGTAACACCATGCAATTTGGACAGTTCTTTTTGTGTGACAGGCATGTCTTAATTACAAAAAGCAGTGAAACTGTAAAGTTTGTGTTTGCAAACATTCCATGGGTCCACTTAGTTACAAGTAATACTACAGACATTTAACAGTAACATACAATTTTAATATAAAAACAACATTTTTCTTTTTAAAAGGTGTCTGTCAACAACTACCTTTTGCATTTCCTACCAATATATGCTTTATAAATTATTTAATATTAACCTCTATCAACATCTTTAAACAATTAACTGTCTTCAGATTGTTCGCAGTTACTCTTTATGCTAGAAAGTTCTGCAGTGTCAACTGTGATTACTAAATGAAAAACACTTTCACCATTATGCGTTAAAATGTCAAAGCTGAGTGATTGATTGGTGTAAAACAGCATGCAATAAAAAAATTATTAAGTGAGCATAGAAAAGCATGTTCTTCAAAGAATTCCACATTGAAACAAGATGGCAAGATTTCAAAGTTTGTCTATACAGCACCACGTTTTGTTGTACAACCATTTTCATCCTATCCATCCATCCTACCCTCAAGTAGACTTCATAATGCACAGCTAGCTGCCATTAGTAATGTACTACAAAATCAAACCATTATTGTTGAATTTCCCAAGCTCTTGATCAGTATGCTTCTGAGCTCCTTGACGTTGCGCTAAAATCCAGGACAGTGCCCCTTTAATTGAGCAACTGCTCATCTCTTTCTTCTTTTGGACCCTGCGCTCTTTTTTTCTGCTGTGGTAGATGACGATGCAGCAGTCTCTGAAGTTTCTCTTCTTCTTTTACTTCCACTTGAGCTGGTTGTATCTTGTGATGTATCAGACATTTCTTCTGCAAATAATTTGTGTCTGTAGTGGAGTAAGTAAAGGATAAATGATGTATTCTTGGAAATTAATTAATATCCCATTCATGAGAATTTCCTCCTAGTTGGCAGAAACGCACTCTGCCAACATTTTTCTTTAAAAAGTGAATCATTCATATACTTACAATGTAACAATAATGGGATTAATAAATAAACAGATTTCTTCATTTTATAACTTACAATGATGTTAATCCATCAACTTAAAGTGCCTATAACCTTTCCTTTTTTTTTTATTTTCTCTTCTGAATCTAAACATCACCCAAGGAAATTCTGCGAAAAAAATTTCCCATTTTCAGAAAACGCGAATTTTTTTATGAATGTTATAAAACTTTCAAATTTGCCGCCATTTTAGATCACCATTTGCTTTAGTCTCCCCTGGGTCCTTCTCGGTTCACAAAGGATCTGTGACGTAGATTAAGGAACACGTGGCTTCAAAACAAAGGAATTGTGACGTACATTCAGGAAAATGTGAGCCCGTCGGCCTTCTTACAGCGGGACGGGTATACCAAACAAAAATAGGATTTTGAAGATTTGAAACATTCATAAAAAATTCGCGTTTTCTGCAAATCGCAAAATTTTTTCGCAGAAATTCCTTGGGTAATGTTTAGATTCAGATGAGAAAATAAAATAAAAAAGATTATGGGCACTTTAAAACAAAGAAAATCATAACCGCGACACAAGTTTGAAAACCTGGTCTTAATTGCGTAGATTTTGGTGATTTTATTATCTTGATTTCTCTTTAGTTAATGATTTATTTGAGCAGGTTCAAAGTTCAAACACTCAAAACAGTGTTTCATAGCATTGTATATTCTTGTGTTTGATAACAATTAAGACTATTAATTTTAGATATCAACTGGCCAAACAATTTAAGAAGTCAAACAGACAAAAACATTATTGAATCTATAAGGGACCTGTAATTAATTAAATAAAAGAAAGAGGACCAAACAGCCAAATTTCACACTGATCTACACTTAACTTCACAATCTGGGCAGGGGATGAAAGGTGAGCTAAATAATCATTTTAGAAAGGATACTCCTTAAGGTTAAGCTCTTGTCGCAGCACTCCTGTAAGAAGTACTTCAGCACTAACCACAAGGATACCAGCTTCTAATGGCTTTTTACAAACACTTCTATCCTCTTCGCAAGAGATGACAAGAATTCTGCCATCTTTATTTCTTGGCATACTGGTTAAGTACTGAAAAATTAATAAAATCAACAAACTGATGATAGTGATCCAAGTATGACTTTGCATGGGAATTCAGACATAACTCTCTCAAAGGGGTGGCAAATGGTAAATCCGAGACTTGCCGAGACGCTGAAACTCTGGTTTAAAAATCCAAGCCCGAGACTTAGTGCTCCAAAAATCCGAGCCCGAGATGCAGTTATCCAAAACTCTGAGAAAATAGAGTATACAAGAAGCTGCATTTGCAAGATTCAAAATTCAATATCGTCCTATTTCTGGCGAGCCCGAGATTCCGAGACTCGGCTTAAATTTGCCGAGATTCATTATTTTTGATAGACCATGCATTCACCACCCCTTCTCAAACAAGCTTGCATTTTGCTGTTTTGGCAAATCATCGTAGACTGAAGTTCCAAATGCAGGAAGAAATTTTGTCCTCCAATAAAAATATAATACAGTTGACTCCCGATAACTCAAACCTTTGAGGGTTGAGTTAAATCGGGAGTCAACTGTACTGTCTAGCACTCTTGAGTATTCTGAAAAATTGTCACATCATCATGACGTCTCTGAGAGCTCTGCCAGGATTCCAGCAACAAAAGGCAGAGCAGTGTTTACTTATAAGTCAGACTAAGTCAGGTCAGACACATACCTCTCCTTTAGCACTTTGTATTATATCTGGGAAAGAAAAAATGCAATCATGAATTTTATTAATAATTAAATCAAAGCATATTATTATTATTATAATCAAGTATCATGCTCTGATTGAATGGTAAGCCTTCGCAAGCCTAGTGACCCACAACTGCCAGAGCTTACATTGTATCCCGGTTTCTGTAGCATGAAGCGACTAGGAGTATTGCTACTCCCCTGGATGGGATGCTAGTCCATCGCAGGTTACTCCCCAGTATTTTGTCGTCGGTATCCATACTCCTGGGTGGAGAGAGGCACTGTGAGAGTAAAGTTCCTTACCCAAGAACACAACATAGTGACCCCGGCCAGGGCTTGAACCTGGACAGCTCGGGCCAGCGCGCTATCCATTAGACCACTACATCTCCCACTAAGCTAACGATACTCTACAGGTCATTATAAGTGAGTATACCAATGAATCCATTTATTATTGCTGTACCTTTCATTTGTGAAGGTTCTGGTTTAACCTTCTTTGTAACATGAATCTTATAGCCTTCTAGCAGACCTTTTGTAAGAGCAACTTCATGAGATCTGAAAGAAAACAAGTTTGTATTAGTAATAAATGTAAAGATGGTAAATGTTAAGCTTGGTCATACTGCAGTAGTAAGTAACTGTATTCAGTTAACATAAGTTTGTATTACTTTGAGATCTATTACACAGTAAACTCTCTACAAACAGACACCGCTATAAGGCGGGCACCTCACTAGCTAAGGAGGAGATGGTTGGCTGGTCCTGGTCAAATTTAATTTGTTTGTCTCTAATTTTAAGGTAGACACCTCTCTAATGCAGACACCTATCGAAGGCGGATAGCAGACACCTTTTAAGAAACATTTTGGTTAAAAATACTTGTCAAGGTGCACAAAAATCAATTATAGTGTCAGTACATCAAGCCTCAATAAGGTTAGACTGAGTCAGTTGGGTAGCTACACTGACCTGTTCCCGAGGGTTAGAGAGCCTTAGAGAGATCTAGAGTTCACTACATACAGTATCTGTTATGTATGGTTGATTGGTATAGCCTGTTCACAGACGTTTATTTTTTTTCGTAAGATACTGGCGCGCGCGGCGAGCGCGGAGCGCGACAGGCGAGCGCGAAGCGCGAAGAAAAAATAGAACGTCTGTGGACATCTTTGGAAAAAAGACGCTTTTTTTGGCCACTCCTCCATGTCACCACCTTATCGTTATCACCTCCGCCTTCTATGAACCAATAAACTTCCAGACTTTAATTGCTCGTGTAATTGGCTTAAGTATCATTTTGCATCACATCTGGCATCTGGAAGGATCAAAATACAAGACAACATTCATTCGCGCCCCGATTCGCGCGCGTGTTGGCAAGGCCACGGCTGAAATTCCCAATTCATTCAACTGTTCAATTTGATCGTTCATTATGCTCTGCAAAGGCGTTGCAACGAGAACGACAGTGCTTTCTTCTGTTTGCTGCTCTTTTGCAGATGCAAACAGTTGGTAAATTAAGCTTTTTCCGAAACCTGTCGGAAGAATGGCGACAACATCTTTTTCCTCGAGCAAGTTGACAATAGCGTCCTTCTGTTCCTTCTTAATTATAAGCGACACAATGTTGGGGATCTTCTCCACGCACTCGTCAACCAAACGCTCCATAAAGTAAGTCTTGTTACGGACTGCGAACATTAATGCTCGCAGTCTAGAAGCAACTCAACTCAAAGATGTTCACCTTCGCGATCGATTGTTTATGTGATTTGACTTGTGAAAAGTGTCGCGGCAAACGCCACAAAGTGATGACAACCGCTGCCAAGCGCCTGATTCCCGCTTGACGAGCGGTTGACATGGCGATGACAATTTAATCGCCTTTTAGCCAATGAGAATTTTCCGTTTCTGGAGAAACGGAGAATTCAGTTGCTCCAAAGATGTCCACAGACGTTCTATTTTTTTCTTCGCGCTTCGCGCTCGCCTGTCGCTCTCCGCGCGCCAGTATCTTACGAAAAAAAAATAAACGTCTGTGAACAGGCTAGATTGGTACAGAGAGTTAACTTAATTTGCTTTCATTTACTTATTGGGTAACTAACCTTTGAAGATCAAATTTATATTGCTTTTCTGCATCTTTATCTTTGACTAAAAATGGTGTTGTATCTATTAAAAGACAGTGACAGCATGTCAGAAGATAATTTCTTAAAATATTAAGCACTGTCACTATTATTCTTACCAACGAAACTCTTGGCCTTTTTACAAGCATCCAACCACGACGGCAAAACAATAACTTGTCCACTGGCTAGGCCACATAAGAACTTGACAGTGCGTCGTACCTATGGAAGGAGTTGCTCTATATTATTTACAATTCCAATCATTACAATTGCCCTAGCAATTCACCAGTATCCATTTTAACCCTTTCACTCCCTGGCAAACCTTGAGCCAATAAATGTGGCAGTTGTACCTTTGAGTCTGTAGATGAAACCCTAGTATGTGACCATTCAAATGAAAGCTACTGAGCAGTATTTTCAAGTGGTGCTGTTTTGTTTTTGACAATTTGGCAAAATGACATTCCAGAATTTTTCCTCAGTTTTGAACTTAATGCTACTCTTGGGAGTGAAATGTTTATAAAATATAGAGAAGAGAGGCACTGTACATGTGAGAGTAACTAAAGGTAGCTAGCCCAAGAAAACAACAATGACCCTGGCCAGGCTAGAACCTAGACACCAAGACTTTGAACCAAGTTAATTCCCTTTTATACTGAAAAATCAATGACAAACGAAAAATGTGAAGTGTCACCAACCTTATCTGTAACCAGATGTGTGCAGTTGTGAATGTTGTCCACCAGCTGACCTCCAAGACTTGTCACCACCTACACAAGAGTTTTGAGGTTAGGGTCATTGCATGGTGGCCATAATAATAGAGTTCCACAGTAACAATATTAAATGGGTATTTGTTGAGGCAACCCAGGACTTAAGCTTCCCATCCATGGGGTCCAACTGCACTCAGTCAGTTCATGCTGCACTGAGAAACCAGTAGGCATAATGGAAAAAATAATTTACTTTGGTCCAGAATATTTGGCTGTATAAAGGTTGTTCTAATTGACTGAGCATTTATTTGCTCAGGCCAAAGCAGCTGTAATAAGGAATAAGGAAGTGGCCATATTGATGTAAGAAGGGGTTGCACTGTACCTGGGGAGAGGCACTGTGATAGTTAAGTGACCTGCCCAAGGAAGGGGTACAGCATGAGCACCTGGTCAGGGTTGAACCTAAAGCCCCACAACTGCAGACCATTTAAGGCCATTGTATCTCGCACACATTCAGGAAGCAACCTACCTTTTCACCCTGCTTGTCAACAAGCCCAGTGAACATGATCCTGGGATGCTTTCATCAGACAGCTTTCCCCGATTCAAGGACGGACTGTGACTTGCAGCAGGCTCCTTTCCACGCCTGCTCTTCTTCACTGGTGTTTCCTCTACCTCCTTAAAGACAACATTGAGGACATGAAAGAAATATTTGCCCACTTTTCCAGGCACAGTTTCCAATGTTTTACAGAAATTGGTGAGATTTATATTTATATTGACAAACGTTTTCTAACAAACAGACCGATTGTTAGAAGGAATTGATGTTTTATAGAATGAATCTGAAATGCACAGATTCCCCAAGCACACACTTGAATAATGGTCACATTTTGCCCTGGATCCATGCTTGTTTTCTACAATCATTCTACTTGATGTGTAAATCAAGGCTTATATGTCACAAAAAGTTGAACTGAAGAAAAAAAATTATAACTAGAGCCTCAACACTGATGGTATAATTTTTATCTGGTTGCAGCTGGATTGTGCACACCCTCAGGAAGAACAAGTTGAACATCACATGGCAAAGAGGCCTTGCAATGGAATCCAACAGGTACAAGACCAAGGGGAAGCCTGAGAGTGACCCTGAAGAATTACTATTTAGGATGAAATGAAAGCTAGTAGGGGGGAGTAGTCATCTTGGGGTTGGCCCAAAATTGGGTTTGATGGAGATGTTTTGTTGACAGTCCCTCTGTGAACAGCTGAAGACCTAAAGAATATGTACTAAGTAAGTAGTATCTAGTAACTTGATTTACCACTGCGTCCTCCACTGTCTGTTTTCTTTGCCTGCCCTTGCGACTTCCCCTGCTACTTCCAGCAGTTGAACTTTCCTCTGAATCTGCGATAGTCTCACTAAAATCCGTACTTTCGGACAATGCAACACCCTACCCAACAATAATGAACAAAGGTTAAAGGATGATAATACAGTTGAACCTCTCTATAATGGCCACCCTGGAGCAGAATTAATTGGCCATTGTAGGGAGGTTTCAATAAGTGTAAAGTCTATGGATTCAGGGGTGGATCCAGGAATTTTTGACAGTGGGGGTCCCAGGGTTTTCCCGAAAATGTGAAGTAAAAGGAGAATATTTGGAATTAGACGGCAGTACTGAGTAAATATTAAATGGCGTAGACGGTGGTGTTTTGAGGCCTCCCCCAGAAACATTTTGAGATTTCAGGCTCTGAAAAATGCATTTTGGTGGATCCTGGAGTTGGTTTTGATCTGGATAATGGGAAAAGCAAAAAAACCCTCAGGTCTGATAGGGAGGTCTGGATCCCCCCGACCCTCCCCTGGATCCACCACTGGGATTGTAGGACAGGGGAGAAAAATCCTAACCATTGTAGAGAGGTGATGTTACAGAGAGCTGGTCATTACTGGAACATCTGTAAGTTCAACTGTGTAGTATTGAGACACTTCAGGTCAACAACAATTTTTACTTAACACTTAAAAGTGGCAGGTAAGCTCTAACTACTGCGCATAAATATCAGACTTGAAATAATATGTACAGTCAAAGCTCTCTGAGCAGACACTCTTGTAAGCGGACAACTCTACTTATGGCTGCCTTGACAAAACCCCGTTTTTACTCTAGCTCATACAAACTCTGTATTTACGTATCTCCGTAAGCGGCCAGCTCCAGTTGCAGACACTTTTTCTGCTTCCCGAGGGTGTCCGCTTACGGGAGCTTCGACTGTATTTATTTGTCAGTTTGAAAAAAGAAATTGAAATTAAATCTTACACATGTCTCATAAATCATTATTAGTTACAAAATAAATAAAACAAAAATTATTCAAGACATACAATGTCCAAAGTTTGCTCTGTGCTTTCTCTTGATACTTTTCCTTTACTCCGCCCTTTTCTTGTTTGAGAGCTTTCCCTGGAACCTGACTTTGATACTGGCTGAGGAGCTTCTTCCGCTACCTAACAAAATAACAAATACGATGGTTTACATTTAATATGACCATATGACTGAACTTCTACAGAAGCACTTCTAAAAAAAGGAAAAGTATTCATGCATGAGCTTAGTGGCCCACAACTGCTGTCCAGGTTTCTGTAGCATGAAGCGACTCAAAGTATTGCTACAATACTCCCTCCCGGATGGGATACTAGTGAGTAGTCACTCGCAGGTTACCCCCAACAATTTGTTAGGTTACCCTAACAGTTTGCCAGTACCCATTATGTTGTACTCCTGGGTGGAGAGGGAGAGTAAAGTGTCTTGCGCCCAAGAACACAACAACCCCAGCCTGGGTTCGAACCTGGATCGCTCAATCCACAGTCCAGCATGCTAACCATTAGGTTTTACCGATGTATAGTATAATATAGATCCAGTGACTGCATCGTGGCATTAGGATGGCAACCAGAGGATAAAAGGGCAGTGGGTAGTGGGTAGACCTAAAACGACCTGGAGGAGGACAGTGGAGGCGGAGAGACGGCAGGCAGGATGGAACGGCTGGAGCACTGCAAGAGAAGTAGCCAGAGACAGGGTGGCATGGAAGCAGAATGTTGCAGCCTTATGTGCCTACTGGCATGAGGAGAGGTGATGATGTCGATGATGATGATGATGATGATGATGATGTTGATGTTGATGATCAGTGATGATGACGATAGTTTTATAGTATAATATTATAATATTACGAGTGTCATTATTAGTAATCATGGTATTACAAAATTGATGTTTGCATGCCTCTAATTCACCAACTGAAGGTTGTGTTCTCTTCCCTCTTCCCTGTCTGCCTCTGCCCCTCCCTCTTGAGGCTGCTGCTACAACAGTCGATTCTGGTGGTTGTAGTTCATCGTCATTAACAGCTGCTGGAGTCTCTGGAACCTGTAATTCGAAAAATGTGCAATCGACATTATGCAATGTAAAAAATAATTTAATTTTAAAAATGTCAACTTAAAATATCTTTACTGTGTAAAGTTATTAGTAAATTTGCAAGAGTGTGGAACCATGAATGTGGTCATCTGTAAGATAAGATAAGCATCTAGCATTGCGCAGTAGGCATACATGTACGGTGGTCATCTCTAAGATAAGCATCTATTATTATATGACATAGCATTTTAGCGCGCGAATACGCACCAAAACGAGTGCAAATATGAGATCGTATTCAACGGGTCTTAGTCCTCCTGACCGCACGCTACAGAAAACACTGTTGAAAGCCTATATTTTAGGAAAGAATTATGTTGTATAATAAACAATTTATTAAAGGCGAGAAAAAATAAACATTGACGGGTAAAAATGCCCAGCCGTATTACACAACTTTCCGCTGAATAACCTCTATAATTTGTGCACTAGGCATACAGTGTCATCTGTAAGATAAGCATCTAGCATTTGGCTAATAAAACAAAGAAACAGAAAAGACAAGAGAAAACAAGTTCTCTGCACAAGCTCGAAAAATCGGGTCCAGCCAGCGGTCACAATCCTTGGTGCTGACCAAAAGAATCATTGGCTCTGCACCCAAGATTGTTTCATTTGTTGATCAATATCATTAGCGTTCCCAACAAATGCCTACAAAAGAACTTACAGAATATGGAGAAGTACTTGAAGATGGTTGTGCTTTTCTTTCCTCTTCCTTTGCCTCTACCTTTCCCTCGGACAGGTGTGGCTGCCGCCTGTCGTGGCAGCACTTCATCAGAAATGGTAGACACCTCTGAATCAAGGGATTCTGTTGTCTAAATCAGCAAATTCATAACACAATAAGTATAGGAAATCGTATGAATGCGAGTGCAATTCGTGATTTATGGGCACGAGTGATGTTTTGAAAGTTCTCAAAATTGCATGAGCCGTTAGGCGAGTGCAATTTGAGAACTTTCAAAACATCACGAGTGACCATAAATCACTAATTGCACGAGCAGTTCATACGATTTTTTTGTTTATAATATTCTCAACAAAATTTTGCTGCGGCCATCACGCTACTCTGCACATGAAACGCTTCACTGGTTTCCAAAGTGCTCACATGTTTTATTTGAACGCGCAGGCAAACCAAACAGGAACTTTTTGAAGAATTACAGTACTATAGTTTAGAAAACATTTAACCATTAACTTGAAAGCTCATTTCAATGCCATTAAGCGGCAAAAACGTCTCTACTTGTCCGGGACCGTTTATCACAATTCCGTATTGCACTCTATAACCTATTTATGCATTCGTCATTGACCAATCAGAAGCTGTATATTTTGTTGAGTATATTATAATAAGGGTTATTAGTAAGCTACAACAGAATACACAAAAAGATAATTAAAAGTTTTTGCATGCGAGTGTTCAGTGCCATAAAAAAGTCCAAACGTTTCGGGCTTAGCCCTTCATCAGTGGAAAGTCAGTTGATGTTCAGAATACACAGTACGTTCTAATACTGACAACAATAATTTAAGAATGAAAAATTCTGTCACATGTTTCAGCAAAGTTAACAATCACAGTCATCTCCTAGCTTTCAGCATGCATTAGTCTAAGACAAACTTTATAAAAATTAGATCACCAATAATTTGGACCAAAAATCCAAACATCTAAACAGCTTGAAATACAAAGTTAGATATTACAAAATAAGTTATATTTGTTTAATCTTTCCTGTTTCAAAATAAATTAAGTTCAAAATACTTCTCAGTAACTCTACACTACAAAATGTATATTCCTTTCCTTTTAAGTTAATACCTGATTGTGAAATGGCAATTTAAACAGCATTTTTAGTAAATAATTTTTTTTCCTACCACTGATGCTTGATTTTTCTTTCCTCTTCCCTTCCCTTTTCCTTTTCCTTTTGTCGGCACAGCTTCTTCAAGTGATTCTGACTCAGGCTCAACAGAAGTACCAGAGATCTCTTCACCTTGAACTTCCATTGCCTGCAACAACATACTCTATATTGATATCAATTTGACCATTACAAATTTTGTTCCAAGTAAGTACTAATTAAAATGTATCGGGCGCACATGAAGCTTCCCGGGCCAACCACCTGTCAAGTGGATATAAGCTGGTCTCAGAAACTGAAACAGTAGCTGCTAAAACAGCCCCGGATGGTCCCCTAGGACTGGAATTGGAAGTGATAACTATTACACATCCCTCACAGAGTCAAATACATGTAAATGTATCAGTAAATATTAACACCATCAGATTGTTTTTGACCAAATTTACCCCACACAGGGTTATCGAACATAATTATGTTATTTGGATTTTATTTGTACCTTGAATAATGAAACCTTGTCATTAGACTGGATGCAAACAATGTACGTAATACCATAAACTCCCAAAATAAGACACCCCTCAAATCTCAGACACAAAATTCTTTGATAATAAGCCCCCCAAATATAAACCAAATGAATGGGTTCATGATATTTAGCCTTATAATATAAAGAACGATATAATTTAATTCTGCCACTCTATTTTGCACTTTTGAAATTACAGCTACATGTGTATATACGGTGTGTTCAGAAACTATTCTGCATACAATTCCTCCTGATAATTTAACCCCCATCCCACTCCCCCCCCCCCCCCCCCCCCCCCCCCCCCCTCCTCTCCCACAGAACATATGCCTATCAAAAAAGCCTAGTAAGCTTTTGAATGAATTTACAGACATACCAGGTGGGTATATGCATAATTTATCCAGCCACATGCACTGTACCTGAGCTGTTTCTTTTGCTGTCACTCCCTTTCTTCCCCTTACTCTTCCTCCTTTGCGTATGTTTAGGGGCTCTACAACCACTGTTAATGCTGCAGTGTCTATGGGCTTCAAAATTAATTTGAAATTAGGATGTTGGACTCCAGATCGAGTGCTGGCCGGGGTCACTGTGTTGTGTTCTTGAGCAAGACACTTAACCTTCATAATTTATTGCCTCTCTCTACCCAGGAGTATAAATGGGTACTGGTAAATTGTTAGTAAGGGTAACCTGACAAAAATGCTGGGGGTTACCTGCAATGGATTAGCATAGCATCCCATCCATGGGGAGTAGCGATATTCCTAGTCGCTTCATGCTATGGAAACCGGAGTTAAAGGAGCTATGTCACGATATTTCAAGTCATTTTTGCGAAGTGCAAAATCACCTTCAATTGAAGAAAGCCTCAAAACAATAGTTTACTAACATAGAAAAACACCAAAGAGGTGATAATAAACCAAACAGGAACAAGGATGGTTGAGGATGGAGAAGATCAAGATGGATTGCGAACAGTGAACTTGAAAAAATTGGCCAATTTTTCAAGATGAGCCATCCGTGACGTAGCTCCTTTAAGCACTGGCCTGATAAGCCACCTCACCCTGCTCCTCGCCCTGCTCCTCGCCCTAAGGATAAGTCTTTTTACAAGCCTAGGGCCAATAGAAACTAGCCATAATAATAAGGTGCTTGTAACCAGCGATTGCTGTCAGAACTTGCCCAAAACAGGATTCAATGGAGGTGTTTCATTGAAGCCCTATGCTCTGAGAAGAACGTAGGGCATTATAAAGACTACACTAAGTATTAGCCTTGACACATGGCTTCTCTATAATTATATTGTTTTCACTAGGTTAAATTAATATCAAACAAGCTTACTGTCTTAAGTGGTGTTTCTGACACAGAAGTGGTTTCAGCTTGTGCTGCCTTCCCCCTCCGTCCTCTTCTTGATTTGGTCACAGGTGCCTCCTTCTCCTCCTCCTCCTTCTCCTCCTCCTCCTTCTCCTCTGCTACACTTGTTGTTTTCCCTGTTTGCCTTCCTCTCTTTCTTCCCACTGTCGAGGTCCTCTTTGTCGTGTCTTTGTCTTCATCTTCTGGCTCATTTGTCACCGTTCCTCCTTTTCGTCGTCCTCTCCTTGCCACCACAGATTCTGTTTGATGCCCTCCTTTTTCCAACTTGTCAGAAAATAACATGTAAAATTATGCAAAGTAAGCCCTCAAGCATTTGATGCAAGACAAAACAGTCTTGACTTATTAGAACCAAAAAAGGCAGGATTTGCGCCCAGCCCATATCTCATTACAAATGCGGTTATTTTGTTAGGAGAAGACAATAGCCCAACAATTGGGATGAAGTAGTATTATTATTATTAGTATTATTTTGTATTCTGTGTACTACTACTAAGTTAGAGTATTGTAAGTAAAAGTAATTTAAGTAAAAGTATTGTAAGTAGGAATATTGTAAGTAAGAGTATTGAAAGTAAGAGTAATATAAGTACGTAGTTTATAGTTTATAATTTAATATCTTTGTGTAAGTAGTGTTGTGAGATGTCAATTAAAAAATAAATAAATAAATAAATAAAATAAAAACAATTGGGATGAATGAACCAGGAAAACAATAATTACGGGAGCAAGATGTTTGTGACAGACACGATGCGTTAGCACGCTGGAATGTGGAACCACGAGGTCCAAATTCACCTCTTTGAATAGCGACTATAGTAATTGCTTTGCCAGTGATTAATCGCATACCCTATACGCGTAACCAGGAATGCAATGGAAAAGAATAGGTTACAGTGTCGCTTTCCGCTATACGTGTATGCTGCAAATGAATCTGCCCCAAATAAAGGTCACAAGAGTGAAGTAACTGCAGATCACAACATGAGAGACTGGTTTATTAAACCCTTTGGGCCGATTATTTAAACAAAGTCTAAGTTAGACCTGGTTTAAGGCTAAATCAAGGTTTAGACAAGGCTTCCATAGACCACGGCTAGGCTGAGTCTAAATTGTGTTATTAGGATGCGGATTAGCCGCATTTCACGGAGACCACGTCTAAACGTGGTCTAACAGGTCTAGCTATTGTTTCTTCTTAAACCGCTCTTAAAAATTCTAGTTTTTTCTTAGTCGGTTTTGTACGCTATAATCGTTTTTCTACGCTATACTGATCGCTCTAATGATAACGCTTGGAAAATAATTCAAAACTTATATTTCGCCAAACGTGATGGGCTACCATTCATCCTGAAGTGCAATAATATTATAAAGTCAATAAGCCAAGAACTACCTGCTTTCTACAGGGAACTACTAGGTTCTTTTATTAATGACTTCGAAATAATTTTGAAGATACTAATTGAAACATTTTCATTTTATGTAACATTTTATGGACATGCTTTTGAAGTAAACTTTTCTTGAAAACGTAGTATGGTAAAATATCGATCCACTCTTAAAACGTACTTCTTCTGAGCCTAAACCGTCGACGGAAATTTGACTGTTTTGCAGTCTAAGGAAAATTGTCATTGTCGCATCTTCTACAGGATTTAATCTATCCCTCAACTGTCTGATTCTTCGGACTCGGCTTGTTAGCCTATTCCTGTTGCTGTCTGGCTTCGAACTTCCATCCATGACACAAACCTTCACTAATAAAAGAGTTAAACTACGTCTAAACCTACTCATGACCAGGTCTAAGTTGCTATTGTTTGCTAGTCTGTGTTTAGACACCGCTTAGGCGAGTTTTAAAATAAAGGACGTTTAAATAATCCGGTTCCCGGTTTAAACCCGGTTGACCAAGACTTTCTTAAGCGATGTCTAAACGTTGTTTTAAATAATCGGCCCTTTGACTCCCAGAGTCAAACCTTGAGTCAATAAAAATAATAGTGGTTGTAACTTTTGATTCTGTGGACGAAACCCTACTGTGTGACCATTCAGTGTACTGTTTGTTTTTTGACAATTTTGCAAAATGAAATTAAATATTTTTTCCTCAGTTTTGAACATTAGCACTCTTGGGAGTGAAAGGGTTAATCACTTCTCCCAAATAGTAAGACAGTTCTTTATGAAATGGTCTGAGACTACAAGAACTTCTCATTTACAATCCATCAGTCACCTGTTGACTAGCTTCTTCCTGTGACTCTTCAATAACTGGCTTTTTTCTTCCCCTCTTGGAGCGTGATCGTGATGGTAGTATCAAATCTTCACTGTCCGCCAGGTCATCCTCTTCATTAGCAGCAGTGCTAGTGGAAGGTTTGCTTTTGTCACCTAGAATGAATGAAATGCATGCGTTTAATCTATTGGGTTCTTAAAAATAAACAATATTTGGATTTCTTATTTCAATTGGTGACTATACTGTGGGCAGATGGGTGGGGCAAGCAGGTGGGTGGGTGAGCAAACTTTAACACTGCATGGGTGGGTGAGTAGGTGGCTAGGTGTTTAGATGGTTGGATGAGTGAGTGGGTGGGTGTTCAGATGGTTGGATGAGAGGCAATGGGGTGGATGGATGGATGGATGGATGGATGGATGGATGGAGGGAGGGAGGGAGGGAGGGGGAGGGAGGGAGGGAGGGAGGGAGGGAGGGAGGGGGAGGGAGGGAGGGAGGGAGGGAGGGAGGGATGGAAGGAAGGAAGGAAGGAAGGAAGGATGGATGGATGGATGGATGGATGGATGGATGGATAGATGGATGGATGGATGGATGGAGGATGGATGGATGGATGGATGGATGGATGGATGGATGGATGGATGGATGGATGGATGGATGGATGGATGGATGGATGGATGGATGGATGGATGGATGGATGGATGGATGGATGGATGGATGGGTTGGATGGATGGATGGATGGGTTGGTGGGTCAGTGGGTGGGCTGGTAGGTGAGTGAGTAAGTTAAGTGAAAGGATTGTAAACAATACGTTGTTCTCAATCTGCATTATAGGCTCTTCGACACATTAGCAACAAGCAAACTACAAACCTTTATCAACTACTGACACATCAACTTCAGTTTCATCAACCTCAGCAACCTGTCAACAGTAATCAAATCATCTGTTGCAGCAATTAACTACATTTCAAGTCAGACATTCAGCCTGGTCAAACTCACATGTATTGTAATGTCTGACAATAGTGCCCAGAAAAAGACCAAGCGTTAATGTTTTAATTATCAGCCTGCCAGTTTGAAGTTGTCATAAAAAGGTAAGACAAGTTGGGAATTCATACTGAGCTTTATTGTTGGGGGGGGGGGGGGGGGAGACAGGGGGGCGGGAACCCAGCCTGAGTAAAGGGGGCGGGAATTATACGGGAAAGTGGATTTCCCAGGTGGAGTGTCTACAATATGCGAGGCAGCGAGGCAGCGAGGCAGCGAGGCAGACGTGCGAGCCAGGCGAGGCATGCGAGCCATGCGAGCCATCGACCAAAACATGCGAGCCAGTCATGCGAGGCATGCGAGCCATATATTTTTTTATAGTTTTTCGCCATGTAGGTCGACAGTCAAATTGTATTACAAAGACATTTCAAGGATAGCTACGACACAAACTGTCACGCATTATATGCGCAAGTCACGAATGTGTAAATTTGATTCATTTCAGACAAAACAAGCCCTATAAATGGAGCTACATCTCTTGTTTGAATCCTCCAGCCAAACCCATCTGTGGCATCGGACATCGTCGGATCATCTTCGGCAACGTCCGGAAATCGTCGGAAAATCTTCCTTAACATACAAAGTTTGCTTCTCTCAGTAGGGTACCAGTTGAGGGCGAAATCCCGTTTTCCGAGACGGGACTGAGTCCGCTATTGTCGTCCCGAAGTTACTAAGCAACATGACGTAATCGTCATTATGATATTCTAACTTTTCCATAAATCAGTCCACACAATAAATTAAAGTTACAAAACATCAATGTCGTCCTCAGGGCCTTCTCGGTATTCAAAATGGCAGCAACGAGAGAAGACGGTCATTTACATCATCGATTCTCTCGACCTACCAATTTGACTGTCGACCTACATGACGAAAAACTATAAAAAAAAAAATATGGCTCGCATGTTTTGGTCGATGGCTCGCATGCCTCGCATGCCTTGCCTGGCTCGCATGCCTCGCATGCCTTGCCTGGCTCGCACGTCTGCCTCGCTTGCCTCGCTGCCTCGCTGCCTCGCAGATTGTGCATACCCCCCAGGTGGCGGGAACCAGGAGAATATGAAATATTTTCCAATACAAAAAGCACAAAGAGGCAGGAACCACAATAAAAGGAGCAGGAACTGAGAGTACAAGGTATGGGAAGCAGGAAGTTCAGACCCCTGACCCCTCCCTCCCCCACTTCATCGTGAAGGGTTAACTCTATCAGTACAGAATAGACTGCTCTCTATGTGTATTTCGTTACTATCGGGAACTGCAACAATTGCCTATCAAAGAATGTACGATGCAGAAAATTAAAAAAGTCAAATGCAAGGATTTCCAAACATCAGATTCAGATTCTGTTATCATGGAGCATGCTCTATATGAAATCAAATTCAAGAAAACAAAATATCTAAAGATAAATGAATGAACCAACCTCTGTAGAAGTGCTAACAAAAGCTACTCTCTTGTTGGTCTTCTTTGTTGCTCTTTCGCTTTGCTGCAGCAAAATTAAGAAATATCAACTTTCAGGAAAATCTCTCAGATGGTGGGAAACAAACAAAAGATGGTGGATCAAGCAAAAAAATCGTAAACTGGGTATTTGGGGATTGACTTAGTTTGTTTAATGAGGGAGACACTGACTGACAAACATGTGGCCCTCAGATTCTAGATCAAATAAAATTTGGAATTTAAAAATGTTGGTTTTTGTGGAGGGAGGAAATCCAGAGAAAGACCCTCGGAGCAAGGATAAGAACCAACCACCTTAATCAACCCACATATGACTCTCGGCTGTAATGAAGCCGGGCCACATTGGTGGGAGGCGAGCGCTCTCATCGCTGCACTATCCCTACTCCCTACTTACTAAGTGACTTAGGACCATGCCTTTTTTGTTGTATTCAATCCGTAATCAAACAAAATTGTTTTTTATGCTGCTATTACCTGTGCATGTGATTCTGCTTCAGAGGGATCTTCAATACCATAGGCTTGAGTAGCTTCAACCATGCTGTTTTGAGCTGAATCTGATAATTTAAGCAAATTAAAGAGCCAAATTTTAACACAGCTTTTAGTGACTGGAAAAGAAAAGAGTGAGTGAGTCTCTCTTCCCAGATTTCTTAATGCAATGGTTGAAACAGACTACAGAAAACTAAATGGTAGTATCTAGACTCCTTCAGTCTCGGGAGACTATGGATATCTGCCCTGTGGATGGTTTTCCATGTTAAGTTGAAGAGCAGCACCTGGAGTGGCTGTACAGGCCCACACGGGAGTGGCAGTCTTTGTTGCACTTGCTGCATTTGAAGTTGGTTTCTGTGGGAGCAGAACTCTGACTGGCTTTTCTACGCAGCGTGCGTTTCTCATCGGCTACCTGCTGTAGTCTGACTTCATGTGCATTAATGCCTGACTGCAATTCTGATCTCCACTTGCCTTGGTCGTTGGCAATTTCCTCCCAAAGTGACACATCAATATTGAAGCTCTTGAGGTCACGCTTGCAGAATATTTGTACGTAGTTTAGGGCGGCCGGCAGGTCTCTTGCCAGTGGCGATCTCTCCATACAGGATGTCCTGTAGCGATTCTGCCATCTAAATACACTGTTCAAATGCATAAAAAAAAGTTCAGAAAAAATACCTGTATCATTGTTATCATCATCATAAGCTTGCGTTTCTTCCAGCCATACGCCAATGTGGCCAGTTTCTCTTGCTTTGCAATATTATGTTCTGCAACGTCACTGTCTATTTTGTCATCCTCCTTATCATCATCGTCATCATCATCATCGTCATCACCTCCATAAGGCTGAGTTGGAGCTAAATCATATGCAAGCGTTGCTGCATTTGCATCATTACCTCTGCCCTGATCCCCGCCTGTACTGCTTCTGTCTTCATTGTCGGTCTCCTCATCATCTGTTTCATCAGCTCCATATGCTTGAGTTGCCTCCATCCCATATGCAATAGTAGGCTGGACTGTGTCACTTCTGTTGACTGCAGCCTCAGTATTAGATGACTGCTCTTTGACCATCTCCGCATGGCTTTCTCTTGTATCCTTGTCATCTTCATCAGCATCGTCGTCACTAGCATCAGCACCATATGCTTGAGTTGCCTCCATCCCATAAGCAATGGTAGGCTGGACTGCATCACTTCTGTTGACTGCAGCCTCAGTATTAGATGATTGCTCTTTGACCATCTCCGCATGGCTTTCTCTTGTATCCTTGTCATCATCATCATCAGCATCGTCATCACTAGCACCAGCACCATATGCTTGAGTAGCTTGTAAGTCATAGGCAAGTGTTGGTGCCTGACCTCTCTGCTCTTCACCTCCATCTTCATCACTATCACCATCTTTCTCGGAACCATCATAAGCTTGAGTGGCCTCTAATCCATAAGCCATCGTTGCTGAAATGTCGTCATGAGCTGCAGCAGCAGTACCGATCGGCAGTGGTTGCGAATCTGAACTGTCAGAATCCTCCTCTTCTGCACAATATGCCTGGGTTGCCTCCAGGTCAGAAGGTTTTGCTGGTTGATTTGGCATCACCCTCTGTTGCTGCGTGTCCAGTTTTGAGTGGAATGGGTTCGCTTTCTGGTTCAGAGTCACTACCAACAGCATAGGCTTGAGTGGCCATATCCGCTCCATAATCTTCAGCAGCCTCGTCATTGTCATGTTCATCATCTGTTGAATCCTCTTTTGCCAATTCTTCAGTGTTGTAAGCCATGGTAGGTTCTGCATCAGCGGGAGTTTCTTCAACCTCAATCTTTCTATCATTTGCATCAGCCTCTGCAAAAAGATAAAAGCCGCAAGAAGTGTGATAATGAAGGCATTTATTCCTTCATCCCAACATCAACAAAATATTTTTAGCAAGGTGTTTGAGGATGTGGAGCAAGCAATTTCTCATTATTAAGCATTTAATGCATTGACCACTGATACTGATTTTCTTTTAATGATAGTTAGGAGAATTTGGTGATACATCAGAAAATATGTCCTTAATTCTCCTTATTGAATGTCTTGCCATTAAATAATGATTATGATTACTATTCCCCCTGGATTTCCCCCATTGCAGGTTACCCCCAACATTTTGTCAGGTTTACCCAACAATCTGGCAGTACCTATTTAATATACTCCTCCATGTTGTCTTTTGCCTCTGTTTCAAAATGAGTTGTGGTGCAAAAATTTTTGATTTGCACGAAAATGAACATGCGAGTAAAACTCATTTTCATCTGAAAGGTTTTGCACCATGACTCATTTTGGAGCTTGCTCTCACTAACAGTAGAGTACCTGAATCACCTTCATCGTCAGTAGAACTCATCTCAGCTGCAGCATACAACAGTGTTGCATCAGTCTCCTTAACAGTAGTGGCTTCTTGCTTGTTGTCTGGTGTTTCCTCCACAGATTCTCCAGGAGAACGGTTGGCCCTAACTTCCTTCACATCCCTGAGCTTTTGCAGGAATCTGTTGAAGACTGGGTAGTTTTCCCTCAGATACCTCACTATATAACAGGTTTGATCGTCAATGGCATGATGACTATCTTCTCTTGCAGCAGATTCTTTTGGTGCTTCACCTTCAGGCTCGGAATCAGATTCGTACAACAAAGTTGGCTCATTTGAAGCTACCGGCCTGTCTTGGTTTCTTTTTGGGAGTACCATCATCAGATTCAGAGCCCATACAAAACTGTTGGCTCACAAGAGGGGCCCTTGTCTGAGACCCTTGCTTCTGGGTGCCTGGGTCTTTTTATTGGACTTTCATCGTCAGATTCAGAGCCATACAAAAGTGTAGGCTCATAGGGGGGTTGGGTTCCTGAGCCCCTGTTTTCAGAGTGCTTGGGTGGACTTGGTTTGTGATCAGATGACACATCCAGTTTCCCATCTGATTGTGAATCAGATTCGGTGCTAAGCATCAAAGTTGATGGGACGCTTGCTGTTTGTCCTGGGTGAGATCCGGAGGATCCTGTAGAATCCCTGGAAAACAAAGTCATCAATGCAAAGCCTAAGCCAATCACCAATTTGAAATGCATAAATTAAATACAGAATGTAGTGGGCTATTTAAAAACCATACACTTGACTTAGGTTTCTATAGCATGAAGCGATTAGGAGTATTGGATGGTGCTAGGCCATCACAGGCTACCCCCAGCATTTGGCATACATAACAATTTGCCAGTACCCATTTATATTTCTGGGTGGAGAGAGGCAGTTTGAGAGTGAAGTCTCTTTACCAAGTTCTACACAACACAGACCACAGCCAGGGCTAACTCTGGGCCTCTTAACTAAGCATTATCTTACTATGCCTCTTGTTTTAAACCACATACATGTACATGTACTGTATAAAAGTGCATAATCCATATTAAAATAACTCTGAGACTTTGAATGTGATAAATGTACCTGCTGCGAAATACATGGCCAGGGCTTCCAAGTCCAAATGCTAGAGTCTGCCCCTCCATACTTGTGTGTTCCATTACTTGGAACACCTAGACAAAAGTAGAGCAGTTACAACTTGTCTTCATGCAACCATTTAATTGTTTAGAGTGTTTCTATGTGATGGAGACTTTGTGTTGATAGCTGATGATGCTAATACTGATACTACTCTTCTGGTAGACCGACTGTGACAACCTCAAATTTTTTGTCATCTACGGCCGTTTGAAATTTGAACTCAAGGCAACTGAATTCTTGTCACATGATAGCCATTTTGTTGACCACATGATCGATCATTGGAAGCTCAACTTTACTGATCGCGGGTCAACAAACGGCTATCACGTGAAAAGAATTCAGTCGCCTCGAGTTCAAATTTCAAACGGCCGTAGATGACAAAAAAAGTGGTCAAGGTAGCCGTAAGTAGAGCTGTCCGCTTACGAGTGTCCACTCAGAGAGCTTAGATTGTAATGACATCTCAGACTGTGTCAGGCGACAGAGCTCCATCCTTCCTTTGATACACTATGACAACCACTGGTGAACTTACCAGTTAGTTTGCCAATACAACAACAAACTTATTTTACCCCACAGGCTACTAAAAGTATTTACAACAATTGAACAGAAAAAAATAATAGGGGTACTGGCTACCCGAAATAACCTTGAAGTTAAAAATGCCAGTAAGCCAGTTAATATAAATATATAATTTACATGTTAAGGTCGGGCACACAAACAAACAAAGACACACGCACACACGCAAAAATAGGAATAAAACAGAGTTACGCTAACTACCAGTAGACTAATATATGCTAAATAAATGCTAGTAGGGTGTCACTGTCTCCGAAACTCACATATTTTATGTTTTCACACTCCTTGCATTCAGTAAAGACAGTAATTTGGAATCTATGATTGGTTTGACAGAGCTTACTTGGAGCCTTTTGCCTAGGTGTCTCTTGTTCATCTTCAGAGCTGTACAGTACAGTCGCCATTGCTGCAATCGGCCGCTCCTCATCAGTGTCTGAGTCTGTGTCTGCAGCATATGCCTCTTCATCATCCTAGAAAATTTTAATTCACATTTCTAAACTTGTTGTTCGAACCCCTCAATAAGGTGCAGCAATGTTTGTTTATGAGTCACTAGGGGCTATAGTTTTTTAAAGCATATTAAGCAGTTCATCGCCAGAGTATTACACCTCTCCCTGGATGGGATGATGATTCATCACAGGGATTCATCACATCACAGGGATGTTTTCCAGCATATTTATGTCAGGTTTCTTGAACATTTTTTTTTTTCTGATGCTCATTTACAGACCTGGTAAAGACAGGCATGTGTGAGAGTAAAGTGTCTTGGGGCTGGAAGACCTTTAGGCAACGTTAACTGTGCCTCCTATGTCAAGAATAGATGTTCATAATATTCATGTAAGCTTACATTCAATTGTTTCGAAAATATACTCTGTCACTGACAGCACTCAAAAATAAATATTGAATTTAAATACTAGCTAATAATACAGGTGAACCTTTGCTGACAGAGTCACCTCCCGTCTTGAAGGTGAACACCCACTTTAATAGCTCATTGTCCTGGCCACACAATCACAACAGTTTTAACCTCCCATAAAGGGACACCTCTGCAAGGCAGTCACTCTTACTAGCTACATTGTATGCGAGGTACACTTACTAGTACTGTCGTAAAAAGAATGCTAATGCATAGATCTCTGTTTGTAGTAATATATTTAAAATAATGTACCTTGTTTGGTTTTATTATTTCATAGTCTTCGTTTGGCTGCAATAACTCATCCTTTGGAATGCCACTCTTCTCATCGATCTTCTTTGGAGCACTAACATCCCCGTCTCAACTGGCTGTTAAGAAAAATTAAGGACAAACTGGAAACTTTAAAGAAGGCCTGAGTGAAGAAGGCACAATGTTGATAAATTGTATCATACTGTAGTTAAATTATAGAGGGAAATGGTTATGAAGCCGGCAAAGTTCTTTGTTATATGTTTTTGTTCGCTATTTTGGGGTTGACCATGCACAAAACCTGACAAAAATATAATAGGTGGTTACAGTACGTGTGTTCAAGCAACTAACCAATAGAAACGTTGCGATTACGTAATTCATGCATAGTTTATGAACGCAAAACAAAGATGTGCACGGTCATGGACCTTCCAACATAAATCTTGGCCTCTTGTTTGCTCCTTTGAAAGTTGCCGGGCTTCATAACCATTTCACTCTATTAACTATGATGTATTGTGCAGTTTTCAGTTCTTTGAGTGACTGAAATTAAACTTTGGAAAGCCAATAAAAATGTCGAAAATTTACCTGGGTAATTAGTGATCAGCAAATTAATGGTATGATGCATTGGGTTTACAGATAGACCTGACTGACTTTATTGGGCAAACAATGTCAGTCAATCTATAAATACCTCGTTAATGTCCAATCCTTCTTCAGTGTTCGCATCTGGGAGCATAGATTCTGAACCTGTTTCTGAACCAGTTTCATCTCCATCACCCTACAATTTAAAACACAAAAACAATGTTACAAAAGGTATGTGTCAAGCCAATGTAGTCAACCCACATTCATGCCTCTATCCTACACTGTATTATCCCAAGGCAAGGAGTAGCTAGGTACCTCCTCTTGAATTGGATGCTAGTTCTTTGCAGATCACTTACTAGTAACTTACAGCATTTTGTAGCCTTAGTTTGTCCAACAATTATTCCGTTGGTACAGATGTACATGTATACACTCTTCTCATTCAGGGACATACCATTTTTGGTAATCCTCATGCACCTACCTGGCTGCCCTATGTGCCACCAGGACATGACAGGCAGTATAAGTAGTCATGGACCTACCTGTGAGGAGTTTCAGAATCTGATTCTTGTTATACAATAGAAACAGTCCGATATCCAATGTCTGTCAGACAAAGCAGAGCCTCTCATCTTATAACAAGTACAAAGAACATTATTCAATTTCTGCAATTTCCATTTCCCAGATTCCTGATCGAGTTAAAAGACCTTTGGACACTTGACGTATAAAGAGGCTCTGCCTGCAGGATTGGGTATCTCCAATCAGCAAATAACATTGTCTTGCATACTCGCTACCTTACTCACTCACGCGGCTCGGTCACACATGCAAAAAGTAATACCTTGCTGGTTAATTATTTCAACGTAAACTTGAAATCACCTTTAATTAATTTTTTAGTATGATCACCAGCACATTATTTTGTTACTCCTACATACCTCGTCCATTTCCAAGCCCACCAAGTACTGACATTTCACATCGCCCTAGTGTCAGCATATCACCATGTTTAAGTTCATATCGTACAGTGGGCTTCAAGAATGACTGTAAAATAAATTACATTAAAAGATGATCTATAAATAGACTGTGTTAGGTAAAATAAAATAATAGACCATGAATGTTGAGAGAATGACATATGTTTGTCTGATTTACATTGAAAGATTTCTTACAGACGTTATTCTACATTATTCTACATTATTACATTATTGTACATTAATGTTGTTTCCAGAGTGCAAACAAAATTGTAGCTAGCCCATCCCCACAGACTGGCATTTCTGATTTGAGCAGGAAGGTTTGTAGAGTTGTGCAACCAATTTTTTGGAAGGCTGTTGGTTAAACGTGATACTCCCTCTTTTGTTATTTTTTTTCCCCTGGGGTTTGATCAAAATAGCCCCTTAAAATTTTTTTATTAGCCAGTGCTAGGTTCTTTTCCTGCAAGATTGTAATAATTACAATCTTGCAGGAAAAGAACCTAGCACTGGCTATTGAGCCAATATAATTATATAACATTATACATCTAGTAAAACGTTTTTGAAATTATTTATAAATTAATTAATTACCTTTCCTTTCTTTGTTCTGTTTTTGCTTCCACAATCATAAATGAGATGAAGATCTCTTTGAACTTCAATGCAGGCATGTTTCTTTGACAAGGCCTTGATTATGATATAAAAAGGAACATAATCATTTATAGGTCCTAAATGAAGCTGGCAATGGCCAGGGCTTTAACAGTCACACCTAAGGCTGGCAGCCACTGGTGCTTTACAACAGAAAAAGATGCATGCATGTCCAGAAATCAATGTTAGTAGCTAAACATTTTGCAGCTGTATATTTTTACAAGTCTTGCTGCATTTTATCTATCCGGCAGGGAGAGTCAAAATAAAAAATTATGATCATCATGATTAAAAATGTACAGCACAAAGGTTTTTCTTTCCAGAAAACAAGACTTTCAGCTGTGTTTTCACATTGGCGCAGTGAACGGATCAGGATCAGAACTACATGTAGTTTCCTACAGTACCATGATTTGTACTCGATCCACATCTTAATGGAGATTTTGAACACTGCTCACCTTAATAGGAACTGTGATGTTGCACTTTTCATCTCTTCCTAGAACATTATCACCTACAAAAAGGGTCATTTTATTAAACAATAAACTGATAAAAACATGGACAAGGAAGGAAGGGATAGAGGGAGGGATCGAGTTAGGGGAGAAGGGACGGGAGATGAAAAGGAAGAATGAAAAACAAAGAAAAAACACGACACAACAGAGAAAATAAGCCCAGACCTTGGAATACTGGAAAGATTGTTTCTTTAAATCCTTGTTGGGAAAAATACTTTCAGATGTGCAACCTGAAATAAAAATATCAATAATTAGAGCCACGTACAGTACTGCTGTTCACACGTTTTCGATTCGCGTTAGTAAAACGCTAACGCGTTCGACGCGTTTTTGCCTAACGTGTTTAACGCGTTGATTTTGGTTCGCTTATCTCTGGCCTGTACTGTAGCTAATGACCTTATTACCTATGGTTACTATAGTTTAGCCTGCTTATTGTCCTTGGCATTGATGTCTTGGGCAAGACACTTTACTTAACAGTGCTTCTCTCAACCCAGAGAATAAAAACAGACCTGGCAACTCTCCCAGACAATCCCGGACTCTCCCTGTCCCAGATATGGACCAAGTGCTTCATGCTCACCGCTGGGATTTAAAAGTCATCTAATTATATATAACTTACATTCTGGGCAAATATAGCCTGATTATAACTCAGACTGTCCGAGTGAGGGAGTGAGAGTGAGCGACTCATACCGTCTGAGAATCAGGCTAGGGCAAATAGCACCATTTTTGAACTAATAAAAAAAGCAAAGTTGGTATGGCCAATAATGCAGTTTTTCTTGAGAGGGTAGGAGGAATTCATACTTGGTGGACTGCAAAACAGTCCGTATTTTAGCGCAAGAGTCAGGCTGAACGTGGCCCGAAAAGGATCTGGAACGAGCGTGAAAAATTACAAGTGGGATTGGGGAGAGACGCTGAAAATACAGACTGTCGCCTTTCCATACAAAAAATCAGTTCAAAATTCTGCATTGCTGGAGAAACGCAAAATTCCAATTGGTTCGTTTTCGACGTAATCTGTCATCGGACATCATTCTCGTCCCCGGAGGCATAACCACAAACAGTGTCAAACATCTATCAGTTCACAGGCGGTAATACAGTCCGGACTTCGATACATTACAATACAATACATTTATTTGCATTTCACTTAATTTTTTGACACTTTAGCGGAAGCATCAGACCCCTGGTCGGAACAAATTTGTTGTATGAAAAGGGGACAGTCTCTCTTTTCTCGCCTCTTACGAGGCTTGCGCGTGGATTATCGGCGCTTCGCGCCTCTCAATTTGCGCGTCGTGCACAGTATCTCGAGAAAAAGAGACTGTTTTGCAGTCTAATCCCACCCCAGAGATTTAAAAAATATTGTGGTTTTTTCACAAATTAAAAGACCTCAAATCAACCCAGCCAAACACCACCCCCCCCCCCCCCCCCTCCCCCCAACCCCCAGCTCACAAGGCCTCTTTCTTTTCTGTCAAATACTTGATCTCATGGCAACGGTTTGGTTCAATTTGCCACTAAATTGAATAGCGTGTATTTCAACACTTTTTCATTAATGAAATGACAAATTAAACTTACTTACATGCTAACTTACGCTGCGGTGGGTTGCTACTGAAATCATGCATTGAAATGTACATTTAAATTTACATTTAAATTGTTTCTTCTTCAAACTTACCTCGTTTTCTTGGGATTAGCTTTATTCTCTTCCACTTGTTCTTCCTCCTCCTCTTCGTAATCGTATATTGCTTGTGTTTGATCAAAATCCATTGCAGCTGCGTGAATCAAACCACATGTACAATTGCCAAAAAAAACACGCGAGACGTTCACGATCAGGTTTTGATCTCAATATTCACGAAAATGACACAGACATGTATTGCAGATGTAAGCCAATCTTTAAAATCGAAATGAAGTAATCGAAAGAACACAAAAGAGAGAACAACGGCTTGAGAATTCAAGTTTCTATCGTTGCAGTTTGTCTCAAAGACAAGTCCGCCATATTGAAAATTTCCCGCGAAAAAGCCAGCGGTAAACTTTTCATCACTCGTCTCAATCCTACTCGGTCATCGGTGAGGTAAAATGACACACTCGTGACAAATTTTACTGTTGTTACTGATTTTGCTGTATAAATTCTTAGATTTGAAAAATGGTGAAGCTTATTGGACTGTCTGTTAGGGATATACGATTCCAAACATCTCTGGAACTTCATGGATCTGATGCTATGGTAAGGAAAACGTATAAATAGTCACTGATATTTAACACGAACCAGGGAGCGAATGAAGTGGTACAAGACTTTGCAAAATATTTTATCTATGGGTCGTTAAGAGGAACAGCTGCCCTAGCTTACCTGTGTTGATGATGAGTTCTTCCAATATATTATTGTCAGTGTCATGAGCGGCATAGACTGCAAAACAGTCGTATTTTTTGCGTTGGTCTGTCAAACAAGAACGAAAGGTCTGGAGCGACGGGCGTGTGAGGCTCGCGCGCTTCGCACGCGAGGATCCACGCTTTCGGCGCTTCGCGCCTTGCGACCAGCGATTTAGAGAAAAAACGACTGTTTTGCAGTCTATGAGCGGCAGAGCCAGCATCCTTTCATCCCTCAGTCCTTGGTCCCCACTTCCACCCTTGCCTCCCCCCCCCATCTAAGAGGCAGCCAAAAAAAAGTAGCAGATGCAACAGATAAGGTACAAGAAACCTCACTAGAAGAACAAGATACAAGGAAAAATTATTCACATTACCTCACACATATCTCAGTAAAACACACTATGCTTTATAGTTTTTTCATGTGTATTTTAAGAATATCCTTGCATTTACCTCTGCCATACAATTTAAATTTAAGCTTTAACCGGGTTACTACTCACGCCTTTTGGGGGCTTGAAATTAGCGATTGGGGATTTGAGGGGGTTAGAAATTTCTGGACAAATACAGGACAGGCATTTTACCATTTAGCTGACATTATTCTAAACATAACTTTCATTCATATTTGCTAAATTATGCTACTTGTCATGACATGCACAATTAATCATACATGTACATTAATTTTGCATGTTGCTGTTTACAGCAACAAGTCACCTGACTACTCCGCAGTGTATATCGTCTTCAAAACAGACGGAGAAACTGGCGTGGAAGGGCATGGCCTTACATTTACTCTGGGACGAGGAAATGAACTAGGTAATGTATTTAATTACATGATCACTGTGAGCACTGTCTCTCGTGACTCCATGTTTTTTTTTATTTAACTGGAACAAAATAGAAACATTACTAACTAGTGACAGTGTCACTCAGTGCTCACAGCTATTCTGATAGAGCTGCAGGCCTTTACTATGGATTCAATGAAGGAGCTATATATGAGGAATTTATAGCTACTCACACTCGGATAGCTAATGTTAGTCCATTATTGCAGGTAGCCCCCTCAGCATTTTTGTCAGGTTGCCAAGTCAGCTGGCAATTTGCTGGTTCCGTAATTTTATACTCTTGGGTGGAGAGATCAACTGATTAGGCTCCATTAAGAGTTATTAATTTATGTGTGTCTTGCCAAAGAACATACTCAACAACCCCGTCCAGCAACTCGAACATCTCAATCTACATGTATAGTCCAACACACAAACATCTCCCACTCTCCAAGTAGTGTGTGCTCCATAGATACATGTAAAACACCTTTCTGGCTAAATGCTTTGAATTCTTAGAAGGAGTTCTGTTGGATGACAGCCCAATAATATAAGATATAATGAATGAATTTAACAAAGATGTAAACTTTCCCTTTTCCTTTAATAGTCATGGAAGCTGTAAAAACCTATGGAAAGATGATCATTGGTAGAACAGCTGAAGATATTTTTAGGTAACTTTGCTTCAATTTGGAGGGAATTAGCTCACGAAAGCCAGTTTAGATGGGTAAGAATCGACCAAAATC
The DNA here is from genome assembly GCA_029204205.1 of Desmophyllum pertusum. Classification (NCBI taxonomy): domain Eukaryota; kingdom Metazoa; phylum Cnidaria; class Anthozoa; order Scleractinia; family Caryophylliidae; genus Desmophyllum; species Desmophyllum pertusum. The sequence continues at coordinate 796,687 of MU825873.1, read as the reverse complement.
ATACTAATCACGATTTAAATTAAAATTGTTAGAACTAATAGACAGAAAATTCTTATAAATAAATGTAGGTTGATCCCACCAGCTAGAAATCTTGATTAGAATGTGTCTGACTTGTATTATTTTGTTGATTTTTAGCTTGGTCCAGAGAAAGGTGTCATTCACCTGGCATTAGCAGCTGTTATCAATGCATTGTGGGACCTTTGGGCAAAGATGGAAGGCAAGGTAATTAATATCAATAATTTATTGTTTTAACTTAGTTACATGTTATTTATTTCATAAACAATAAATAATATTATTGATTTATCAACCCTTTCTATCCTACAGTCATGTAATATAATGTCAGTAGTACTAATATTTGAGTCTGTGTGTGACCATTCAAATGAAAGCTATTGAGCAGTTACTTTCATATGGGGTTCCTGTTTGTTGATGTCAGTTCTAGCTACGTAGCTTGGTGTTAATTATAATATTATTGAAAGCTTAACAGAGCATTACTTTCCTGTGGACTGCACGGTGCAGTTCATTTTTTTTTTAATCTTTTCCAAGTGGAAATCAAGTTTTGACAATTTGATTATTATATTTTATTTTTAATAATTTTCGTTTTCATTACATATGCAGCCACTTTGGAAACTTCTTGCAGATATGGTGAGTCATTATTAATTTTGTTAACTCTATGATTCATATTCTGTTGCAGAGGACGTCTTTTATTTACCAATTCCTAATGCATATTATTGGCCAATTGGACAAATTGAATAAATTTGGAAGCCTAGTAGTATATTAAAACTAATCTTATTTTCCATTTCCTACACAGTCTCCAGAACAGCTGGTATCAACAATAGACTTAAGTTATCTGTAAGTATCACAATTTCACATGACAAATATTGCTATAAAGTGATCAACATCTCATTTTTCCTTACAGTCAGGTGATGAGGATATTAAAGAAAATATCATTAAGTGAACGTAAAGCAATTATTGTCTTGATTTACCACCAAAATCTCAGATTAGATAAATTTTAAGGTATAATATAATTCACATTTAAATTTGATTTTGATTTTCCTTTGTCTCAGATTATGGTAATGAATATTAGACAAAGGAAAATAACAATCAAACTGGTTTGAAAAATTTTAAACCAAAAAAAACATTTAACCACAACATACAGTATACACCAAGGTGCCCAAAAGTGTGACCACTTTTAATTAATACACATTATTTCGTGTGTGCAGACTATACCCAATCAGAAGCCGAGGATAGCTATTTTTTGGCTTTTGATAGAAGAGTAAAATAAATGTGAATTATTAAATTTAAGTGGTAAAACACAATAAATAATGTGTTAGTTTTTATACATTAACAAGCAATAGATCTCCAACTGTGCATGAATGTGAAAGACTCAGACATGTTCATAGTGAGTTGACTTTAAAGTTCTCTTTTCTTGAACAGGTCCGATGTGCTGACCAAAGAAGAAGCCATAGGTTTGTTGCCTTCTTTGTAACCCTTTTTTTTTCTTGGCAATACTTGCCCAAGAGCACAAACACACTGACTCCGGCCAGCGTTTCAAAGCTGGGCCGCTCTATGTGCATTCCAACACACTAATGATTAGGCCAGTGCTGCATCTCCACAGGTTACCAGACTTGTTTAAAATTCCCCTTTTTCCTCCTGAAGGTATTCTTCAGAAGAATGCAAGCGGCAAGAAAGAAAGAGGTATTTAGATCAGGTTTTCAATTCCTTAAATTAACTTTGAATTTCATTCAATTTTTTGCTTTTGCTTCACTTGTATTGATCAGTACACCTGATACCACTCACATAGATTTGTGATTTGACAATTTAGTAAGTCAGAAATTTACAGTGAAACGCACCCTACCTTTGCCACTCGACAAAGTTTTTGATTAATTTTTGACATCTTTTTGACAACTTTCTGGTGGCTTCTATTTGAACTAGCAAATCAAATTGCAAGAATTGTGGAAGGCGGAGGTGTCAACTGTCAGAATGCAAACGTGGAGCTTGACAACTCCGCCCCTCATAGTTCTGCATTTTAATTGCCGGTTGAAACAAAAGCCATCAGAAAGTTGTCAAAAAGATGTCAAAAAGTTGTCAAAATTAATCAAAAACTTTCGCCAGTGGCAACGGTAGGGTGCGTTTCACTGTAATACAAATAATGTAGTTTGGAGAGTTAACAATTTTCGGTTGTTTTCAGAACAAGAGATAATTGCCAAGGGATATCCTTCTTACACAACATCTGCTGGGTGGCTCGGCTACACAGACACTCAGCTGCGTGAACTGTGCCAAAAAGTATCTTAAAACTGGCTGGACAAGGTTAGTCCTTAACTGTTCTAGTTTTCCCCCTGACTCTATGGCTTCCAAACAATTCTATTGGACGTGAAGCTTTCAGCCAATTAGTAGATCACAGGACCATCATCAGCGCAAACTGTACACTCAAACAGTCGTTCGCTTTAAGTAACGAAAATTATTGTCACCCATTCCAAAAGTACATGTAGGCCATATGACCAAAAATACCTCTTGTCGTGGGTGAGTATCTAGAATTGACTACAGCTTGTCATTGCTGACAGCAGTCCTGTGATGGGACAAGTATGTAGAACTCTTTACAGTTTAGACTCTAAAAAAATCTAAATCTCCAGACATGTATAATGTTTTAAAAAATGACACTTCCGGAGACTTCAGGGTAATATCCTTCTTTTGATATTCTGTTTATTTATTTATTATTTTTATTTATTTCTAACCATTTTTTCTGCCAATACTACTCATTGCCCCTGTCAGACATCAGGATCAATAGCAGACATATTATTGTCTCTGTTTAATTACCTACAGGTTTAAGATGAAAGTTGGTTCTGATCTGAGCGATGACATCAGGAGGGCGGCTATATTCAGAGATGAGATCGGATGGGATAACTTCCTGGTAAATAGAGGTCTTAGCTATGCATATGCATGTTTCATCGCATGTTTCATACTGTTGTTGACCCCTTTCTGATCCCCGAGAGTAATTCATTTACTACTTGCTGATTATAATAATTGATGCCTAATTTCTCCTCACAATGTGTGGTTCCAGAAAATATCCATACCCCCATGGACAGTTTTATTGGTGAGACCCCCCTCCCCCTCAGAATTTCCAATGACCTTCCTTGGGGTGGGTATGGACATTTTCTGAATATCTATAGGTGATAAGAATTTAATCAAGAAATTCAACAGCAAGAGTTCTATATTGTCTTGATGTAACCCGGCCTCCAAACCATGGCAATCAGAAGAAAATTAAGCTTGGACCTGATTACAGTGAAGATGACGCTACCATTGCCACTCAACAAAGTTTTTGATTCATTTTTGACAACTTTTTGACGACTTTTGGATGGGTTCCGTTTGACTTGACCAATCAAAATCCAAGGAGTGTTGGAGGCGGAGTCGTGAAATTGGAATGGTTTTTAGTCTAGTATGTGGCGCCACAAAACGGAACCCATCAAAGTTGTCAAAAAGATGTCAAAAATTAATCAAAAACTATGTTGAGTGGCAACGGTAGCGTCATCTTCACTGTAATGCACTTCAATTAAATTACATATTAATATGTCCCTATATAGGTGCTTGATCTGATGATTCAGCAACATACTCCTTTTTGTAGGCAATGGATGCGAACCAACGTTGGGATGTCGATGAAGCTGTTAGTTACATGAAGGAATTGGCCAAATTTAAACCAATCTGGATTGAGGAACCCACCTCACCTGATGACGTGTTAGGTAAACTTGCAATAAATAATCAGTCTGGTACTGCATTGTAGAGACATTTTAAAAAATAAAATAATATTAAGTATGTACAGGGGCAAAACCATCATCGGAGACCCAGTGGCAGTTAGTCATGGCGAAACAAAGTCAACTGAGCAAAAATCGACACAAGGAAAGTTGTAAACTATCAGCGCACCACCTTTTTGCCCAGTATACTTTGTCCCACCCAGTCTAGAGTTGCCCCGGCTGGCCGCCTACAAGTCAACATGTATTAAGTTTAATCAGAATCAAGGATATTCATGATCCAATATCAAGGAGTTTGGGTATCTCTGTGTGGGGAAGCTAAGGGATCTTGTTTTGGGTTTCACCAATCAGATAAATTAAATTGTGCTATTGATCTAGCTGGGGTAAAGATTCTAAACATTAAAAATCATACTGTTGATAAAAATTTCTAAACAAGGGCTTGTTCCAGATTAGGCCCAAAAATGACATATTTGCTCTGAGTGGTTAGAACGTTTTGCAGTGCCGTGATCTTTTGAAACAGTTACTCAACACAAAACCAGAGCAAACAATATTGCTAAATCTCCTGTGAACACCAATGTTACCATTTAACAGGGCATGCTGCCATCGCCAAAGCACTGGAAACCTTATGGAATAGGCGTGGCCACCGGGGAACACTGCCAGAACCGAGTCATCTTCAAACAGTTTTTCCAGGCCAAAGGTTTCCAGTTCTGCCAGATTGACAGCTGTCGTATGGGTGGACTCAATGAAGTCCTTGCCGTCTTACTAATGGCTGCTAAGTTTGGAGGTAACATAATCTGCTTGCACTCACAGTAGTCCATGCATCATTACAAAGCATCCAATAATGGTTCCAATTGGGCTTCATAATTATTATAATACAGTCGAAGCTCTCTGAGCAGACACACTCGTAAGTGGACAGCTCTATTTACGGCTGCCTTGAGAAAACCCTGTTTGAACTCTCTTGCAAACTCTGTATTATAAACACATTCCCATAATTGGCCATTAGTGGCAGTGGACACTTTTGAGGGGTCCGATTTGGATTTTTCTGTTGTTTCTAAGCTCGGCTGTAAGCGGACATCCCAAAGGAACAATCCTATTATAAACCTGACTTAGGGCCATTCCTAGCATATACAGTTTTTTTGCCACGATCGGCATTGCACAAGATAATAAAACAAACATTCATTTCATACAATGGTCAGGGGTTTTTGGTATTAATAAGGTTGCACCAGTACAAACTCCCGTAAGCGACCACCTATTATCCCTTATACTTCTAGTGGCCACTTACAAGAATCATTCCTGTAAGCAGCCAGCTCCAGTTGCGGACAGTTTTTCAGCTTCCCGAGGGCGTCCGCTTGCAGGAGCTTCGACTATAATATAATTGATTATCTATCACATCATAGGGATGCAATGCGTGCAGAGGGCTTGTAGCTGTAGCTCATTCCACATTATTACATTCCTATGATCCTACAGTACTGTATATAATAACTGAATTTATTTTTGTGATATTTTCTTTTCAGTTCCTGTGTGTCCTCATGGTGGTGGTGTTGGTCTGTGTGAATACATTCAACATATTTCCATATTTGACTTCATCTGTGTCTCAGCAACTTTAGAAAACAGGTTAGAATTAAATCAATATTATCTAGCATCATAGGCACGCATCGCATGTATTGCTTGCCCATGATGATAGATACCCTAATTAATGAAGACAAGAATAAAAAACAGCTTGATGTCATGAAGAGCGCAAGTTTTTAAAACTAAAAAAAGGTACTCAGGCAATATTTTAAGACCTTTTTGGACCTGATATGTAACAAGGCTGACCTAAACTGATCTTGCAAAACATTTTAGATGTGAAAACAATCGCAGGGACCAACTACCGGTATTCCAAAATGGTACTGACAATTATTGTTACATTTTCTACGTGAACCAATGGAATGTCTTTTAGCATAGTTTCCATTTTGCATTCCTTTACTCAAATCTGTATAAATCTTCTCAAGAAAAGTATTGAAAAAAGAATTCCAAGGAACCAGTTTGTCAAAATGAAAAAACAATTTGTTTTTTTCTCGGACTGCTGGTCCAATCAAAATAATAGAATGATGTGTTTATTCAGTTGGGGGAACAAGTGCCATTTTAGGCAAATCTTTGTTGAAGCAGTCAGAGAGTTTCTGATTCTTATATTTATCCACTCAAGAAACAGAGCGAGCACTCACGAGTAATGAAGATACGTCATGTTGCTTAGCAACTTCGGGACGAAAATCACGGGCTTAGTCCCTTCTCGGAGGCGGGATTTCGCTCTCATCTGGCACTTATTCCCCTGAATGTATCATGTCATTTGACCAGGTGGACCTTGTAGCAGTGATTAATCCCAATTTTCCTCCTTACCCTTTCATAACAAATTCAATTAGACAGGTCATGAGAATTAAGAACCCGATCATCTGATAGAAAGCACATCTTGATCTATATTCAAGTTCTTCCAAGGAAAATTATAGACAGTATAAAAACAGCTAGGAGAACATCGATGTTGACCAAGGGATGTAATGTCTTATTCCTGAGGTTTTTCTCCACAGGGTCACTGAGTTTGCTGATCATCTTCACGAGCATTTTGTTCATCCTTCTGTGGCGGAAAATGGAGCTTACAAAGTTCCAATGGTGAGTTCTTTTGTGAAGGGAATTTTTTTTTAAAGTAGCCAATGCAGTACAGACAGGTTTACCAGTTCTCCCATAAATTTCTGGTCCTACATTGACCTGGTTTTACAGTGTAATAGCTTGCTACAGTCCCTCTAAAATGATGAACCTTGGTTGATGTACAGTGAACTCTCTCTAAGACGGACACCATCGGGACTGGCACAAACTGTCTGTCTTAGAGAGGTGTCCGCTTATAGAGAATTTAGATACAGTAACATGACTGAAAAATGGTGCGTAGGGACCAACACCAAGTGTCCATCTTACAGAGGTGTCCGTCTTATAGAGGTGTCCGTTAAGAGAGAGTTGACTGTAGTTCTAAAACTATAACAATATACAAGGTGTGCCAATATTTACTGCAGCTGGAAAATGTGTCTGACACTGATGCAGAGTGATGCAACTAAGTAAGAGGCTTATAAAATGAAAATTTAATGAAATAAAAATAAATTTAAATCAACTGTAGTTTCTTTGATGAGGGTGACACTTGACAGTCCTAGAACTGACAAACCTGTGGCCCTCGGATCCCAGATTGAATTGGAATTTAGAAGTGTTGTTTATGTGGAGAGAACCAATAACAAACAAAGGGGGTATGGATTATTAGAAGAGGAGGGTAGCTGCATAGGGGAATTATGAATTGCCTAGTAACTGAACACCATTTTCTTTTCTCCCAGAGCGTGGGCTACAGTGCAGAAATGAAGAAGGAATCTTTAGACGCTTATGAGTTTCCCAATGGTTCTAAGTGGCAAAAGCTCATAAATGATGGGCTTTTCAAGATTTAATGACAATTTAATTTATAGATCTCTTTAGTTGAGAAACGTAATGGTGTACATACAGCTTGATGGCTGGACGTAAGTTGTTGTCCTTTAAATTATACAACACTCGGACTGTACACCCTAAATACTATATTTCTGGCTACTAGTTGACTAGTTCTGCACATACACCAAGATTATTATAATTTATAACTAGGCTAATTTATAAATAATAATAACAATAGCCAAAAGTATCCTAATGTATCTGTTGCAGCCATCTTTCAGGTTGCCATGCAACACTTCTACCAGCTTTTGTGACAAGAACTGTTGCATGGCAACCAAAAATACAGTTACTAAGGGAAAAAACTTACAATAAGCCTCGCTGGCTAACAATCCTTGCTGTTATAGTGCATTAAGTCATTGAGAATTTTAAAAACCTGTCTGCATATAATGTGAATACAACGTAATGGTGTACATACAGCTTGATAATGTGAATACGATTACATCAAATATGACAGTGGGGGGGATATTCTCAGTTATATTGTATACAGATTGGGGTTTTTTCAATGGTGAATAAATGGTGGTGTTTTGTACATTGATTTGAGCTTCCTCTATTAACATTAATTTTATACACTTTGTAAAGCGCCTTAGAATATTATAGATTTTGGCGCTATATAAATTAAATTATTATTATTATTATTATTATTATTATCAGGCATCAACAGCAGTGTGCACAGCATGATAGAAATGATAGAACATTTCTTCAGTTTCAAAATAATTACAGTCTGTAACTTGGGTAATGTATAGTAAGAAATTTAAAGTTGTGCCAGCATAAAGTAAGACTCGTATCAGAGCAGTCAACTGAGTCAATGAGAACCGGAGTGTGAGGAGGGGGGAGGGAGGGAACTTTCATGTTAGAACCATAGGGGTTTGTGCCACTGAATTCAGTCGGTTGTTTTCCCCTGTTATTCTGAGACAGGCTCATCTTCAGTTCAACCAATTAAGGGTCCTGAAGGTTTGGGGCTGCGGGGCTCAGGCCTAAAAAAATAGAGGGCACTAGGGCTCAGAGATCCAAAGAACAAGAATCAGCATTTTTCCCCAGTCCCAAGAAGAGAAGGTGCTACAAAGCCTGCCTAGTACCCAGGTGTGTTCCCTTCCCACTTGCTCGATTTGGCGCGAAATTTCATGACGTCATAACCTCCTACGCAGACGCTCTTTGGGCTCGTCACGCAAATAAGGAGTGCGTGACGAGCCCAAAGAATGTTTGCGTAGGAGGCTAATGACGTCACTGAATGACTAGAAAACCCGGTCCCAGCTCCTTACGTGTACTTCACGCTCGCTCGAGAGAGGACGAGAACGCCTAGGAACTAGGAAACTAGTCTGCTCCAAGGGCTCCAGACTACACCCATTCAGTTTGAGAAAAGTTAATAATTTTCAATACTTTTTTTCAAGTCTTTCAAACCACATCTTCAGGGGACTGTGAGATGGGGTGGAAATGTTTACTGAGATCTGAGAGGCCCATCTCCGCGCCAAAAATTCAGTTGAGTGACAAGCGACAAAAATTCGCTGAAAATGAAGATTTCGTGGGAGATTTATTTTTCTTTCTCTAGCTTCCCATTTTCGATCTCAATCCATTTTTTTCTTCAAGGTTTTCAGGAGTCCATGCGGTTTTAAATAAACTTTTTCATTCCAGGAGTCTAATGCAAATTTTGCAATCCGTTTTTTTTTTTTTTTGTAAAGAGAAGAATAAGGGCTAGTGGAAACGAAAATAAAGTAAGTAACTCTGTTATAAACACAAGTTATAGCAGACATTTGTTTCAAGTTTAACTTTTTTATTACTTGTTCCAGATGAACAGTAAAATACAGTTTACTGTGAAACTCATAAAAGTTAAACTGTTCAAGCTTCACAGCTTTTTGAAGATCTGGAAACCAGTGAGGGTGTTTACAGCTGCGCATGATGCTTTATTGTAGTTGCTGCAGCTTTGGGAATAAAAATAGCTGCTGGAGCGTTTCAACCAGGCCATGTGGCCACCAAACGGGAATTTGAGACCCACTACGTCACCATATTGCACAGGGGTACCATCAACACCGTTTCTGGAGTAGATCTGGAAAGTGGTATAGGAGTGGTACAACCAGTTGTTTCCTGTCATTGAGCTAGTTGACCTAAAAAAGAATTAGTCTTATTGGAAACCAGATTTAGAAATGGAGTAAATTATTGTTTTCATGTGTTATTTTATTTGATAGTGGGGTAAGGAGCAGGGGGTCTAAACTTCCTGTATACCTTGTACTCCCGGTCCCCACCCCTTCAGTGTGGTTCCCGCCTCTTGTACTTTTTTCTATTGCAAAATATAACACACTGAATGTTCAGAAATGTTTCTATTTCTCCCGGCTCCCGCCACCATGGAATTCTGCTTCCCGCCCTCTCTTCTTTATCTTTATAATCCAACACTTACGACTGCATCTGACATTTGTAGTCCGTAGATACGGAACATCTCAGATGATAAGAAGAAGTGAAGCCATAGCCTTTGTTGGTAAGCGTCACAGTATCACCACTGTTGATAGGCTGTCCGTCCATCTTTTCCCATGGCAGAGATCTTAAAGATCATGTGGCCTGAGCAGGAGGACCATGATGATGACAAACATAGTAGTACCTTGGCAGGTAGTATAGGTGCAGGCAGAGCTAGTACATTGCAACCCACTGCTTAGAGTAGCTGCCTGAATCGTACGCCAACCGCAAAGCAATCTCGTCACCACTGTTGATGATGGGAAAACGGTGGCCTTGAGGAATGAAAATATACCTGAAAATTAGTTATTTCAAGAAAATTTGTCTTTCGTAGTCTTTCCAGCTCTTAAAATGTAGAAACTGACGGCAAGTTATGTTTTTCTCAGCAACTCGTTTGTGACTGAAATTTGAAGAAGCTTCAAATCAATCAATAAAATAAGTCAAAAAATGGTTATGCGTTTGTCCTCTTCTATGCTGTGGATTCACGAGGCGCTTCACCCAGCGTTATTTTTATGCTTCTTTCCTGACGGGGGAACAACACTGAAATGGCACGCGTGTGTTACGCGTGGCGTGTCACGTGTGCCGTGTTGCGCTTTTCGAACATCGGACTCGCGCTCTACTTGTAACCCAACAAAATCCTCCACTGAGACTATTTTTTACTTAGCTACAATCATGGATCCGACATAAGTTTCGAAAATCAAAGAACTGAATCATTGGAATTTTTACCGTTAGACAAACCAGCCCAAATCACTTCTCTAGGCCCCAAAAACTGAATGCGAGCGTTACCACTGAGCGTCAATTGGCTGCTGGAAAGGCTAACGGATGCTGAATCCACGCTAACCGCCAAAAACAACGCCACGAAAACGACCGCAACGACAGACTTCATGTTCTGAATCTCGAGGAGGAAGAAGGTTTCTGTTCCTGTTGGAGCTCTGTACGCTTTGAAAGTTGAATACCAACTGATCACAACGGATGTGCAACGTTACTTTCAAGATGATTGTTTGTTAACATGCTTGAAGGGAAACAGGTTCAGAGCTCTAGAACATGTTACGCGCTTTTCAGATCTTTTCAGCAATGTGAACTGAACAATTGAGCTGTCAGTGAAATACTTAAAAAAATGTTTAGCCTTAATTCAGATGCATTCGTTGAACTCTCGGAAAATGACTGACGAGTTCATAAATCCACTCTTCGTTATAGTACAGTACAGTAAATTTTTCCTGATCTTTAGATTCCGATTTTAAAACGAGATCATAGCTTTTTGATCAGCTGAAAGTTTCGTCGCTTATTTTTGTTTCGTTCTGTCTATTCAACTGTGATGTACACGGCCTTATTTGCGGTCAATGTCATTGCTGACAGCAAGTCAGCCAATTTGGAAAAAATAGCATATAGATTTTTTTTAGTAAAATTTAGACAAACAAAGAAGACTATTTTTCATGTTTGGAAACCTACATTCTTTAAAATTGGAAAAATATGCGAATTCTAGAAAATTCAAATGTCCGACACTTTATGCGAATAGGAAATTAAACAGTGATGCCCGCACTGATCACGGTGACCGTCAGTAAGGCTAACAAATTTTGAGAGATTCACGCTATGGCGTCGTTTTGAATCAGAATCGGCTAGCTGTTGGTCAAAAAAATTATTCCGCTTTTACTTCCCGTGGAATGCCAATCCGCGTAACCAATTTGTAAGGTTCTATCCAGCTATTAAATTAAGGCGGTTTTTACCATTGTTAGTAGAAATCATACGCCAGTACTATTTTTAAATCTGTTCATTTTCTGGGAACCAAGCCTTATTTCCGAATACCGCATGGCACTAATTCAGTTTTTGCGGAAGTTTAATTTTGCGGAAGTTTAATTTTGCGGAAGTTAATTTGCCGATTAATCAGGGTTTAATTATAAAATTAACTGTTTATTGCTCTTTTCATGAAGCAACGCGGACGAAAATGTCTAATATCAAGAGAAAATAAAAAGAATATTTTATAATTCCAAAAGTGGAGCACGATATTTTTCGGCGGAATAATTTTTTTGCGGGAACTTTTTGGCGGATCTTGGAAAAGCCATAAAAAGATCGCAAAAGTAGAACTCGCAAATATTTTATAGTGTCTAATTAACAGTTATTCTTCGAGGACGCGCCGAATATATGAGCTGATATATAACCGACGAGGCGCTTTAGTAAATTTTCAAACACTCAAATAACCGGAAGATGCAAAAAAAAAATTATTTCCGCTCCAAGAAAAATACATGTCTACAAATGTACAACAAATGCAACTGAACGAGCACTGAAGGAAGCCTGAAACAACTTTGCGGCTTACGGGAAGTCCCGAACTGAAACCAATACAAATCTGCACAAATTTAAACTGAAACCCTGTTTAAACTGAAACCCTGTTTACACTACAATTTTTATTCCTTAGTATTGCATTGCGCATCCTTACTGCGCATAATTTCACACGTAATTAGCGCGCGCGAGCGCGCGCGCATTAAGAAAATGGCGGCTTTTCCTTTACGGCTAAGCTCACCAGAGAGATTTTTTCTCTTATTTTGAATCTAGCAATAACCTTTCTTTCTATAAAATGAATATCTAGACTAATTTCTATTGCAGAAGAATAAATAATCACCGGAAACGCGAACTTAGCCAGTACTCGTGAAAATATAATTGTGGCCTCGAGAACATTGCATGCTAGGAACAAGTTGAATCAGTGTCGATTAAAAATGTGTGCCTTTATCATAAAACATACATTAAATTGTTCCTTGAAGTCGATGCAGTATATTTATTGTTATATTTCACGTTTTGCTTTCTCCCTATTTTTTCTGCTCCCACGAATCGTAAAGTGAAGGGTTAAAATAAAACCGTTTCTGGAAGCTGTTATTGTACGGAATTATGGGGTATACAAATGATCTCCGGTACGCAGTATAGGAGGTAATGATTTTCTACGCGTTAATTCCGTGGGCATGTTTGGCTTTTATAGCCATTTGTTGCTAGTTAATTATCCATTGTGTTCTGCAGTATATATAGCGGTTAATGTATTTTGTTAGTCACTCTCGCTCCAGTACTCGCTCTAGTTCATTACTTTTTTATATAATGAAAAAAAAAATAGCTCTTTTCTCTAAAGCAATTGTGTAGCTGGAAGCATAGACGCGCGCGTACGCGTGGAGTGCGAAGGAGTGAAACACGGAAGTACGCGCGCGACGCGAGTTCCCCCCTTTCCCAATCCCACTCCACGCAATCACAGAGATGACGTGTTCGTACGCCAAACTCGCACGAAAAGAGAAATCAGCCAAGAAAGCGACATCTGAAAGGCATCCATAAGTAAAACACCTCTGGGATTAGTGGCATTGTATTAACTTAACTAAAGTTCCGGCACACTGGGCGATTTTATACGCTCGTCGCACCGAAATTCGCCAGCGAATTTCGTCGCTGCGTGCTGCGGCACACTTGGCAATTTTTCCGGCGATTTTTCTGACGATTCGGTACCAAGGCATTCTCGGAAATCGCGAAATCTGCTTGGTTGGATAGTTGGCGATTGACCATTTCAAATTGCGAGAGCGGGCACTGACTTGGCGATTGCTGGCGAATTTTATCGCCGATATCTCAGGGGTACCCAACGACAAAATTTGTGTCGGAACGTCGTTTTACGTTGTAATTGTGGCTTTTTGTGCAGTTTAATGGCTTATTTTTAAACGCTAAGAAAAATGTATCTTTTCGGATACGTTAGCTGAACTTTCAAACTTCAGAAAGTTTTAGGGATTAAAATCTTATTATCCGAATTTATGAGCTGAATTTGCCTTTCCGAAAATCCTAGCTGACCTGTTTTTGTACCAAAACGACATTTTTTATCTCTCCGAAAACAAAAGGCATTAATTTTCCCATATTAAGAAAGTTCGAGATGACATTTTCCTAACCGAATATCTGAGGCGATTATAGGCCTTCCGAACAGATATTCCACCGAAACGATCCGTTGGGTGCCCCTGATATCTGACATGCCAGATATCGGCGATTTTGATCGCAGGTCGCGGCGATCAAAATCGCTGGCGAATTCGCCGTCGCAGAAGCGGGCACACTTGACGATTTTCACCGATCGCCGCGACGAGCTTATAAAATCGCCTAGTGTGTCGGGAGCTTAACGTTCTGGAATTACCTTCGCTTAAAATTTCACTGTCGTGTCGATAACTGAAGTAGATTTTCGCTGGAATACATTTCGAGTGATCGGTAGCCCTGCAAACATCACGAATCAAATATATCTTGTTTAATGAAACCCTTCTATTGGTTTTAATTTGAAATCATATTGAAATGTACCTTGAAATACAGGCGTTTCTGGCGTGATTTTCCTGAATCTTCCTTCAGTCAAACGCAAATTAGCGAGGAGAATTGGGGCGAGACAAACATAGGCTCGTCCCCAGAGCGATTCGAGTCTCTTAGCCGGCAGAGCCTCGGCACGAGACGTACCAAGGCCCCGCCACCACGGACCACGGCTACGAGAATCAAATGGCTCTGGGGACGAGAAGGTTTCAAAATTGAAGCGCGAAAGGTCGGGCGAATTAAATTTCCTCTCGCACCAGTTCTCCTCGACAAATCCAAACACAGGGACAAATTCAGCTATTACCTAGGCCTGGGACTGTGCTGATTCTTAAATCCACAATATTTTTATAGTAATAAAAGTATTCTCTTGGTATATTTCATTAGATTGATTTTATGAAAAGTGCGGAAAAGTTCAATAACCATATGCATATTTAAAAAAATAAATAAAACATGTATACTTATCAGTGTTAAGCGTCAAATCATTATTCGTGAAATGTGAAATGAACAAGTACAAAATCATCATTATCAACATCACTATCATCAAAAACAACAACAAGACGAACAAATATAAATATAAATATGAAAAAAAGAACATGGACAAGAACTGAAGTACTAGAGCTTGAAGAACAAGCTCAACAAGAACAAGAATAAGAACAACAAGTACAAGAATAACATGGATAAGAACAGCAAGAAGAACGAGTACAAGAACAAGAACAAGAAGACAAAAAACAAGAGCAAGTACTAGAAGAACAGGACGAACAAGTACAATAACAAGAAGAGCAAAAACAAGAAGAACAAGCTCGACAAGTACAAGAATAACATGGACAAGAACAGCATGAAGAACAAGTACAAGTACAAGAACAAGAAGACAAAAAACAAGAGCAAGTACTAGAAGAACAGGACGAACAAGTACAATAACAAGAAGGGCAAAAAAAGAAGAACAAGCTCGACAAGTACAAGAATAACATGGACAAGAACAGCAAGAAGAACAAGTGCAAGAACAAGAACAAGAAGACAAAAAACAAGAGCAAATACTAGAAGAACAGGTCCGAATAAGTACAAGAACAAGAAGGGCAAAAACAAGAAGAACAAGTAAAAGAACAGTAACAAAAAATAGGTTAAAATACATAGATTTTCACCTCCCGCAAATTAGCAGGGCTATTCGAGGTGGGAGGTGAAGAAAAAAAAAAATATAGTAAGGGTAGCTAACAGTAGTGTTTTAGTAAGTAATAAAGTAAGTAAGTAAGTAAGTAATAAAAATCTAATAAGGGTAGCTAACAGTAGTGTTTTTAGTAAGTAATAACAATAAGACAATTTCGGTATATAAATGGCGTAGTTACAGTACTGCTACTGTTACCGGGCCACTTAAACTAAACTAACCAATCAGATTACAGGAAACGAACAATGCATTCCAACTAAAATCGTTTGAGCCAATCAACAGCGTTATGAACATTGATTGGCTCAAACGATTTTAGTTGGAATGCATTGTTCGTTTCCTGTAATCTGATTGGTTAGTTTAGTTTAAGTGTGGCCCGGTAACAGTAGCAGCACTGTAAAGTGGTAATTTCGTTTCTGTATAAAGTAGAAAAGAAAAAGGAAAACAAACTAACAAACTAACAAAACAAACTAAAGAAGAGAAGAAGAAGAAATTATTCAAGAACAAGAAGAACAAGTTCAAGAACAAGAAGAACAAACACACTGAAGTACAATAAAAAAGAAGAACAAGTACCAGTACAACAACAAAAACAACAACAGCAAGACAAGTACAAGAACAAGAAGAAAAAGTACAGGAAAAAGAACAAGAATAACCAGAAGGACAACAGCAAGAAGAACAAGTGAGTCTATCATGACTGAACCCTGCCATCTTTTGCTTTAATTGGTGAGGAATTTTGATGTTGTCGCTTCCTGTAGCGTATTTTATACCATCATACATCTTTGTGATGTTACCAGCGTTTGCTGCATCTTGGATTTCTTAGCTTAGATTTTTACATTACTTGTTTGCAGCCTGTCTTGCTTTCTTTTGAAAGTTGCTTCTTGCTTTTCTTAATTTTCCTAAGTTTCTCTTAGTTTGTGTTTCTTTATACTGCAGAAGAGCTTTCTCTTCTTTTCTCTGATGACGTTGAGATCTTTGGCAGACTCTTCGTACCAGTCCGGCTTTGGTCTTTGGCCATTGTTTTCCAAATGCTGTAAAAACTGCACGTTAAATGGCTGTTTTGATGTTATCCCATCTCTCTTCTACATTGTCTGCATTTGATGGTTGTTGCAGTTTCTTCTGAAACTCGGACTGAAAGTTGTCTTTCTTTTCTTGGTTTTTTGTGTTGGTGGTGTTGATATTCAGTGTTGCTTTTGGCTTGGCATGATGGATCTTCTTTGGCCTTAGCTTGACGGTACTGCAGAGTAGAGCATAGTCAGTGTCACAATTAGCACTCACTCAATCAATCAATCAATCAATCAATCAATCAATCAATCAATCAATCAATCAATCAATCAATCAATCAATCAATCAATTGACACGTTGAAAAATGTGTTTGAGTTATGCACAGGTTGAAGTATACACAAAGCTCTAAAAGCCTGCGTCCATTGCTTTTTATCCTGCCTAATCCAAACTTGCCAAGATGTGGGTGCCATGAAGTATAGTCACAGCCAACACGTGCATTGAAGTCTCCAAGGATGAAGAGCTCTTCACTTGTTGATATTGTCATTTTCTTTTTTGCACTAGTTTTTCATACAATTTGTCAATTCCTTCAGGAGGCGTCTGCATCGTTGGAGCATACACATTTATAAGATTGACCAGGCCGTTGTTAGTATTAACCTTTGAGTTATATAATGCGTTCACTTCCAGTAGATGGTAGTTGCACATATGGTAGTAAGGGTTTTCTTACAGCAAAAGCAACTCCATGCTCTCGCTTTTCTCCATCTTCTTTACCAAACCAGAAGAAAGTGTAGTTCTCCTCTGATATGGACCCTTGACCAAGCAGTCTTGCCTCTGACCCTATTGGCTAAGAGCTGCTTAACTTAAGGCATGCAGGCAGTTACTAATCAATGGAGCTAAATAGCCCCTTCTACCGTCAGAAGTAACCCGTAGCGTCCTTCCTTATGCCAATCTGGAATGAACTTGTCACTCGTAACTGCTACTTCCCGATTTTGTTTCATCTGTGCCCAGATGCCAGAGTTGTCCTCTCCGGTGTGCGCTTTCCTGGGTAAGTGTTAAGGACTTGAGTGTTATCGGCCATGCTTCTCAGATCCTCTCTCGGCCTTCCATGTCGGTTCTGAAGGAGAGCACAGTAATACATTCAGGACAAGGTCAGCTGCAGCATCTTTGAGATGATTTTGGAGATGTTACACCAAGTGAAAAGATGCGTACCCTCTCGCCGCTGGCTCTGTTTAAGCCACAGATCGGGGCTTTAGATTCGGAGGTTCCGTCTCCTAGGTGAGCTACCTACTAAGGCTAAAGAGTCTCACCTACCCTATAAGATAATGTTGTAACCCAAACGGGGGTGGCTATGGGGTTACTGACACTTGCCAAAGGTGCTACCCCAGACTCTGGAGGGCGGCAGCGTCTAACTTCCCCTAGTAGGCTAAAGCAAAGGCTTCTCCTACCCCATAATTTAATGACAATTTAATAAAAGAGTGAATTGATAGATATTTTTAGTAGAGAAAAGTAATGGTGTACATACAGATTGATGGCTGCAGCATGGACGTAAGTTGTTGTCCTTCTAATATTAATTATACAATACTCTGTCTGACTATACACCCTAAATACTATATTTCTAGCCATATTTTATAACTAGCCTAATTCATAAATAATAATTACACGTAATGTTCCCCTTGCAGCTATTTTTCAGGTTGCCATGCAACACTTATACCACCTTTTGTGACAAGAACTGTTGCATGGCAACCACAAATTCTGTTACTATGGAAACAAAAACTTAAACCTCACTAGCTAACAATCCATGCTGTTATTCAAATTAAATACAGTGCATCAAGTCATTGAGAATTTTAAACTGGCCTGTCTGCATATAACGGCGTACGCAATATGTGTGACCATTGCGTAGCAATGTGAATACAAATTGTGAACATCAAAGATGACAGTGGGGGATATTCTCAGTTATATTTTATACAGATTTTTTTAATAGATCTTTGTGATTGATATTTCTTCCAATATTGGTTCTGCCTACCTGATGGTCTACTGATCTTGTAAGGAGAAATTAGGTGTTAAGAATGTTATTATAGAGAATTAATGGTTTAATTAATAATGTTTTCTAAATATGAAGGAAACTATAAATAAGATGAGAATTTTTATTTCAATATATGATGAATAAATGGTGGTATTTTTGTACATTGAGCTTCCTCTGTTAACATCAGGCATCGACAGCAGTGTGCACAGCATGATAGAAATGATAGAACATTTCTTCAGCTTCAAAATAATTAACTTTAACCCTCTTACTTTAATGACAGTCTGTAACTTGGGTAATGTATAGTAAGAAATTGAAATTTGTGCCAGCATAAAGTAAGACTCGTATCAGAGCAGTCAACTGAGTCAATGAGAGCTGGAGGGAAGTGGGGAGGGAGGGAACTGTCATGTTAGAATCGTAGGGGTATGTGCCACTGGTTTCCCCTGTTATTCTGAGACAGGCTCATCTTCAGTTCAACCAAGGGTCCCGAAGACGGTTTGGGGTTCTGGGGTCTGGCTAAAAAAAGTACGGAGAACTAGGGCTCAGAGATACAAAGAACAAGAATCAACATTTTGCCCCAGCCCCAAGAAGAGAAGGGGCTACAAAGCCTGCCTAGTACCCGGGTGTTCCCTTCCCACTTACTCGATTTGGCGCGAAAATTTCATGACGTCACTGAATGACTAGAAAAACCCGTTCCCAGCTCCTTATGTGTACTTGGCGCTCGTTCGAGAGGGGACGAGAACTCCAAGGGACTAAGTTGCTCCAAGGGCCTCCAGATTCCACCCATTCAGTTTGAGGAAAGTTTATAACTTTCAATACTTTTTTTCAAGTCTTTCAAACCACATCTTCAGGGGACTGAGATGAGGTGGAAATGTTTAGATCTGAGAGGCCCATCCCCGCGCCAAAAAATTTAGTTGAGTGACAAGCGACAAAAATGCGATGAAAATGAAGATTTCGTGGGAGATTTTTTTTTCTCTCTAGCTTCCCATTTTCGTTTTTATCTCAATCCATTTTTTAATCTCGATTTTTAGGAGTCCATGCGGTTTTAAATAAACGTTTCCATTCCAGGGGTCTAATGCAAATTTTGTAATCCGTTTTTTTTTTTTTTTTTGTAAAGAGAAGAATAAGGGCTAGTGAAAACGAAAATAAGTTATAGCAGACATTTGTTTCAAGTTTAACTTTTTTTATTACATGTTCCAGATGAACAGTAAAATACAGTTTACTGTGAAACTCATAAAAGTTAAACTGCTTCACAGCTTTTGAAGATCTGGAAGCCAGTGGGAGCGTTTGTCTTTGCGCACGATGATTTACTGGTGGCGCTGCAGCTACGGGCATAATAGTAGCTGCTATAGTAGTACAACCAGGTGCTGTAGGTACTGTACGGGTATTTGAAGCCCACTATGTCACCATACTGCACAGGGGTACTATCAACAGCGTCCCTTGCGAAGATCTGGAAAGTGACGTATGTATAGTACAACCACTTGTTTCCTGTCATCGAGCTGGTTGTCCTGTAAACGCAATATTATTTGCTTTAGTCTGGCGCATATACTCTTGTTTTTGAAACAGAGAACACTGAGTTAACTCAAAATGTCTTTTAAGACTGATCACGACTTGCTACAACGGTAAAATAGATTTTACGTGAATTCGAGGTTGCTATGTGGATTTTAGACTTAGATCTCAGTTAGAGCTTCTTAGCGGTGAAGGGAGTGACACAGTAACCGAGGTTTACGCTAGTTCTATTTTATCTTGATAACTGGGGAAGAGTTACTTAATGCAACACTTACGATGTCATGTAACATTTCTGGCTGGAAGATCTGGCACAGTACAAGCGGTAACTGGTACTGCTAGAATAGCTTAAGGACACTATATCACCGCTGTGATTGGCTGCCCGTTCGTCTTCCCCATGGCATGGATGTAAAACTTCATGTGGTTTGAGCAGGACGACCATTTTGAAGGAGTCATAGTAGTACCCGGACAGGTATACTTCTGACAGGTCCAAGAACAGTACAGCCATACTGTGATTGACTGCCTGAACTGTATGCCAGCCGCAAAGCAACCATGTCACCACTGTTGATGATGGGATAAACGGTGGCCTTAAAGAGTGAAAATAGAACAACTCACAATTAATTCAATCAGGTAATGTTTTCTTTTATAGTGTTTTCAGCTCTTAATTTCTCTTAGTTTCGCCAATTTTGATCAGGATAGCAAAGAAACAAAGCTGAAACGCATTTGCAAATTTACTGCGTTCTGTTCAAGGAGCGTCTCGATATATCAAGGAACTCAATTATTACAAAGTTTTTACCGTTAGACAAACCAGCCCAAAATCGCTTCTCTAGGCCGTAAAACTGAATTTGAGCGTTACCATTGAGCGTCAGTTGGTTGCTGGGAAAGGCTAACGGACGCTGAATCCACGCTAACCGCCACAAAGAACGCCACGAAAACGACCGCAACGACAGACTTCATGTTCTCTGAAATCTCGATGTTCAAGAAGAAGGTTTCTGTTCCTGTTGGAGCTCTGTACGCTTTGAAAGTTGAATACCAACTGATCACAAGGGATGTGCAACGTTACTTTCAAGATGATTGTTTGTTAACATGCTTGGAGTGAAACAGGTTCAGAGGCTCGCGAACATGTTTTGCGCTTTTCAGCAATGTAAACTGAACTATTGAGCTGTCAGTGAAATACTTAAATGTTTAACAGACCGACGTGGAAATAAATAAATATATCTTTCAGCCTTCAGATGCAGTCGTTGAACTCTCGGAAAATGACAGACGAGTTCATAAATCCGCTCTTCGTTTAATACAATCAGGCAGTAAATTATTTTCCTGATCTTTAGATTCCGATTTTAAAACGAGATCATAACCTTTTGATCAGCTGAAAGATTCGTCGTTTATTACATTTTTTTTTCGTTCTGTTTATTCAACTGAGATGTACACAGCCTTATTTGCGGTCAATGTCATTGATGACAGCAAGTCAGTCAATTTGGCAAAAATAGTTTCAGTCATATAGGCTTTTTTTTAATTTAGACTCAAAGAAAGACAATTTTTCATGTTTGGAAACGGCGACATTCTTTAAAATAAACCTTTCTCCAAAATGGCCGCCCTAAATTCATATTAAACTGAGCGGATAATCAATACCAGCACCTGAAAGACCACCTCTTGTTTGGTAATCGTACAAAGTTTCGTTAGGTTAGGTTCTACCTGAGTCGAGAAAACGGAAGTTGAAAACTGGAAAATTTAGAGACGTTTGTATGACTGGGGGTATGGCGTATACAGTCATACAAACGTTTCTAAATGTTCCAGTTTTCAACTTCCGTTTTTTCAACTCAGGTAGAACCTAACATAAACCAAACTTCGTACGATTACCAAACAAGAGGTGGTCTTTCAGGTGCTGGTATTGATTATCCACTCAGTTTAATTTTAATTCTAATTCTAGAAAATTCAAATGTCCGACACTTTATGTGAATATAGGAAATTAACTGATTCCCGCACTGATCACGGTGACCGTCAGTAAGGCTAACAAATTTTGAGCGATTCACGCTATGTGTAACGACTAAATGAAAGGACTGGGTTCTGAGCGAGAGACGGGGTCTGAGAGAGACCACATGGAAGAAGATGGTCGAAGGACATGGACGATAGTTTGTAGTTTTTAAGCGAGCTCAAAGTAGCGACCAAGAGTTGTGTTCTGTGAATATCCTTCGGGTGTTACATATGGCGTCGTTTTAAATCAATCGGCTAGCTGTTGGACAAAAAACTATTCCGCTTTACTTCCCGTGGAATGCCAATCCGCGTAACCGATTTGTAAGGTTCTATCCAGCTATTAAATTAAGGCGGTTTTACATGGTTAGAAGAAATCATACGCCAGTACTATTTTAAATCTGTTCATTTTCTGGGAACCAAGTATTTCCGAATACCGCATGACACTAATTTTTTGCGGAAGTTTATTTTGCGGAAGTTAATTTGCCGATTAATCAGGGTTTAATTATAAAATTAACTGTTTATTGCTCTTCAGAGAAAATAAAAATAATATTTTATAATTCCAAAAGTGGAGCACAATATTTTTCGGCGGAATAATTTTTTTGCGGGAATTTTTTTGCGGATCTTGAAAAGCCGTAAAAGATTGCAAAAGTAGAACCCGCAAATATTTAGTGATACACGGTATCGTGTAAGAAAAAACATGTTTCGACTGTATAAACAACTCAGTATTAGTAAAAAAACATAGACAGGGGAGCAAACAGAGAAAACGCGTGCAAACATTAATCATTGAAAATTTACTTTGGACAGTCTTCATATCTTTTTGTTTAGTGGATTAAATCGCTCAGAACTGAAACGAAAACTCCACAATTTATTCCTATTCAACAACTGGAGAGGATACGAGTTATTTTAATTGCAAGCGGAGGAGAATAAAAAAAAATGTTACCTTTCCTTTATCACTGAAAAAAAAAATGAAATACAGTACATTCAATTCAATTGTTTACTCTACATCGTTTCCTTTCCAAGTGACTAACAGTAGTTTTTCAACGGAAAACACACCATGAAGTTCGCTTCACTTCGGCCTCACCTTTCTCTCGTTTCTCGCGCGTCGAGATGGAGAGTGTGATGTTGAGTTTAATAGTTTGCTATCTTTATTTTCAGACAGGAACACATTAATTCGTATAAGTACGACTGTCAAGGGAAACGAAAATTTATTCGCGAAAGTGGGAGTTTGAAAATAGCCCGCTGCAGTAAACGACTACACGCAACGGTATTCAAGGTTCTAGTCATTAAAGTTCGAGCCCGAGATATAACCGCGCGCGCGCGTGTCCGCAAGATTGTGTGAAATAATGTGACAGTGTTTGAGAAATACATAACCCTTAACGGCCGGCATAAACACAAAAGGTATCAGCACCAGCGAAATGTTGTGCCAGTTTTTTGACAATAAAAAATAAATGTTACATTTCGGCACTGTATTAGCACAAAACTATTCCGAAAATTTTAGTCTCAAAGTCAAATTGTTGTAATCGTCGCTTGTTAAAACGTTTGATGAATACTGAATTACCGGACTGATTTTTCAGATCTTTTCATGTGTGAGAAAATATTTGTTTTAGCAGACCTAAAACTTGAATTATTCCATTGTGATATGTGACAGGTAGCAATAAATTGTATTAATCGAGTCAATTTATCAAACCCCTGTATCAAACAACTTCCTTTTCTGTTCAACAATTAATTCATCATGATGTTATTGTTTCCGCACTCTAAGTTTATACAAAAAAATCAACGGTGTTAAACTGTCAGAGGAAGAAGGGTTGTGACAGCTAAATTTTGTGACGGACTGAACAAAATGGATTTACATATAGCGATAATTCCGACTCTCATTCTGTGACATTGTTTTATATCGCTTAATAGTTTCATAATGACCATTTCTTGTTGATCATCTCAGTGAATTTATATTTACATTTTCGATTACGATTCCAGGCTCGGATCCAATAAACAAAACTTGACCGGTTTCCTTGCGAAGGCGTTCCTTTTAAATAATTTTTAGATTTTCACTCTCTAAAATGCTCGAAAATGCCATTTCCCGCGTGATTTGGGTCATTCGGAAAATCTGACCGATTTCCGTAAAACAGTGCAAACCGGTCTTGATTAATCTACGCTTGATTTCGCCATCGAGATTCGAAGGTGCTGGCATGCCAGTTTTTAGTGAAGGTAGTTTTTTGCAAAGTGCTGCGTTGCTCGCAAGGCTAACATGTGCTCGCTGTGCTCACACATGCTCGCAAATTCGCCATTCGATTCGCGCGGGAAGGTCTTCCCATTCGTCCTTATCTCTTTGCGACAAGGGAGTGTCTCAGTTATTCTTCAAGATGAGTTCATAGTTTACTCGGTAGAATTTTCCTTATGCGTATCAAACTACAGTAGCCTATTTCAGGTTCTCATGCACAGAAGCTTATCCGGCAGCTCATCACAAACGCGAAGGAAAGGTGGCGTGCGTCAACAAATTTGTGAGTTTCTTCGCTTCTTTCAGTATTTAATTCTCTCATCGCGGGCCGTTAGTTCGCGCCGGCAGTTCCACCAAAAGATTCTCGGAGAGTCTGCCGGCAACCCTCATAGAATCTGAACCTGCTCAAATTTTGACTGATAAGGGTCGACGGGATTTTTCTAGACTGCAACGCACAATATCTCGAGAAAAAGAGAGACTGTTTTGCAGTCTAGGATTTTTCGCTCGTTTCAGACAGGCAAATTATTGACCCCGCACTGATGCCAGTGATGAAAGTTGAAAGATTTGATCCGTCTTTATAGCTACATCTCAGTGCATGACACCAGTTGTAATAACTACATTTTACCAGTTTTCAGTGCCTTACTAATACTTCTGATCAGTCCTACCTTATTTTCGTCATGCCAGTGTCTTGCCGAGGCGGTAGATCCGCGCTATCATCACTCAGTCACTTCAGTAGGGCCGGTAAAGATCATTGTTCCCTAAGTCAAGTCGCGTTTTCAGTCGAACCTTGCAGGTTTTCTATTCCGCGGAATTAAAATTTTTACACGTTTCAGCTCGCTCCAGTATATACGTCGACTTTAAAATCGAAACCTCGTTTACCCGCTTTCAAATCGTGACTTGCAAACACGAATGTCTAGTAGCCTGCGAGCAAGCTGGCTAAATGTCCAGTTGCTGTTTTGACACTGCTCATATAAACTCCGGTTTTCCCTTCACCGGATCAGTGTACTGTTCTGAGAAACGTTTACTCTTCCATGTTCTCGATCTTTCCAATACTTGTTTCGCGCTTCAAGCTCTTTCCTCGATAATTTCTTATCCAGTTGACTTTTTTGATTTTGTCAATAAACCGCTAACGAGAAAAAATCCCATAATTTCAATGGGAGGCTAATTCTACTTCCTGATTCAAGACAAACAGCGAAGCACGTTTTTGGACATTCGCCGGCTCCTTTGACTGATTTCGCTTTATGCAGCGATTCTACACTGAATGGTCGCTTTTCCTCTTTTCGTTTGGCGTTACAGACGATCTCGCTTTCTGAATGATTGTCTCATATTCAGCCTCGTTCAGTATATCTGCCTTGAGACAAATATAAAATTATATATTAAAATTAGTAATTCGTCTCACTGCGTATTTTTATTGACTTTTTTCTTCTTATTAATGGATGCCAATGTCTCTAAGTCAACCGTGTTAGCAGTCCCGTCGAAAATTTCCCAAACCGTTTATACTTTTTTCAGTTTTTTTGGTAGACTGCGAGCAGTCTCTATTTTTCGCTAAAGTCCGCGAGGCGAACGCGCGATTTTAATACGAGTGGCGATTCGCGCGCGGACACAATGTACTAGTACTTAACGAAATCGGGTTCGTATATTGAAAATCTATTCGGTAAAAGTATTGTCATCTCGAATTGTCGCCATTCACTGCTATGTCAAGCCACCTAGAGATTTCGTAACATGCGACAAAAACTCAGCTGAAATGAATTTTATTTTACAGTATTGATCAGTATTATGTTTGGTTTCTTAACCTGGCGACCTATATTTTTCAGGAACACAAAATTTCCAAGCCTGAATTCAACTAATTGTCTTGGAAAACCTGCTCATTAACTATGTTTTAACCGAAAACTGCCTTTTACAGGAGTTTAACTGTTCAAAGAAAACTAGGCTGACTAAAAGAAATATTTAATTTTAATAGCTATACTGAAAATCCTTCCCTCTCTATGTCAATGTCCCTAATTTTTCTCAGATCGAGCGGGCGAGCGCGCGCATGGAAATTTCCTCGCGCGACAAGCCTCTTCGTCGCGTCGCGTCTTCTCGCGCGAGGAAATTTCCACGCGCTTCGCGCGCGCGCTCGCCCGCTTGATCTGAGAAAAATTAGGGACTACTCGTAGTCTAATCGCAACTGTTTATTTTCGCGAACATTAAATTTCACGCAAAGCTCGCAAAGCAAAATTTCACGGCGAAACATGTAAGCGCTGCATATATGTCGGACAGATAAGTATTTCTCACCGTAAACAATGCAGAGCACAACCTTTCTCGAACTTAATTGGGTTGAAACATTTTTGTAGATGACAAACTAACTTAATTTCTTCTCTTCAATCTTCGCGCTGTTAATTTTCGCGATCCTAATCATATTAACTTCGACTCTCAAAATCTGCGAAAATTAGTAATCTAGTAATCTTGTAATGATACAGCTTGATACCTACAGCTCAGTTACTGTTTTTATAGGATACAAGTTCTTTCAAAAATTACGGGTCTCGCAAAATTTTAGTCGAATTTTACAGGTCTCGCAGTCTCGGTTTTTGAGCGATTCTGTACGTCTCGCAGTCTCGATATTTTTTTTCGCGAAGCGTTTTTTGAGTCTCAATTCGGTGTCGCAATTTAAAAATGTCACAAAGTCTCGGGCCCGCAGAGAGAAACGCTAGTCTCGCCGTCTCGTAGCCTGTTCGGGGCGTTTGGATAGTGGAGCGGAACGACGCGAAAAGACCGCAGCCGCGAGTGGAGCGTGAAGCAGTGATACACGAAGTACGCGCGCGTCGCGAAGTCCCCCTCTCTACCCAATCCCACTCCACGCAATCACAGCGATGACGTGTACGTACGCCAAACTCGCGCGAAAAGGGGAATACATATATACAGCCAAGAATCAGCCAAGAAATTCGTTGGAATACATTTTGAGTGATTGGTAGCTCTGCAGATATCACGAATATAGAATATCTCTTGTTAATTAAACCCTTCTCTTGGTTTTTAAAATTTGAATGACGCGAAATCATATCGAAATGTAGCTTGAAAATCAGGCGTTTCTTGCAAGAGATCCCTGAATCGCTCCGGGGATATTAGCTTCCCTTTCTACGCCTGCCACGCAGGCTACAGGGATATTGGATAACGGGTCTCTCAAAATTAAACTCCGAACTCGCACACCCACCAGCTGCTTTTCTAGGACGAGCGCGAAGCTGGAAACGAGCGCGAAGCGCGAGCGGGGCTTCCGACGGGCTGCCTCGTCCCCAGGCGTCGCTTCTTGTTTGAGCGCGGTGCGCGTGGGGTTGTGGTACTGTTGCATCGCCTCGTAACCATCAAGCCCCGCGCTCCCTGTTTTCCCGCTCGCAACGGCGCCTGGGGACGAGGCAGCGAGCGGGGGGTGACGGGAAGGAGCAAAGTTTTTGGAGCTAATACTACTTCAAGTAAGCGTACATGTTGTGTCCCAGGGCATAATATTGTGCTTACTTGAAGTACTATCTGCCATTTAACTTCAGCTTACTTGCTTAAAGTAGTGTGAAGTCTTCAAAAGAGCTATGATTTTTAGTTGGGAGAGAACTTCGATCGTTTGACACATTTGACGTTAAATATTCATACTACAG
Source organism: Desmophyllum pertusum (assembly GCA_029204205.1). Lineage (NCBI taxonomy): Eukaryota > Metazoa > Cnidaria > Anthozoa > Scleractinia > Caryophylliidae > Desmophyllum > Desmophyllum pertusum. Next base: position 769,233 of record MU825873.1, on the reverse strand, counting down.
GTGGTAATCGCGTGAAATGAGGTGAGTGAATCACTTTCCGATCAGCATGATTGCCTCACAAATGTACGGAAACACTAACGGAAAGAATGATGTTTCTTTCCACCTTTCCAACGAATTTCACCGAAGTCCTTGTATAAACGAGAAACTTTCTCTCTATTGCATGGGTTTACATGTAATCTTAATTAAGCTTATGTATAAAATGTACAAAGGAACATACAGTCACAATATTATTCACATTTTGTCATCAGTGTGATCGATGAAATCCACAGAAATCATGACTTTATATTTTTATAATGCAACAACAAATTTTAAACTAGTTCTTATATTTCTTTAATAGTGAAATTACTGGGTAATATTCAAGATAGCGGATGAGGAGGAAGTAAACGTGAATTCAAACGAGTTTCTCCATGAAGAAGTGAGGAAGTACATGTATCTAGAAGAAGTGATATCAGGTGGAGATCAGGACTCCCCAATGAGTGATCAGGAATTAAATGCAAAAGTTAGAGCTATGGAAGAACAAAGACAAGCATCTGATAACAAGCAGTTCAGGTCAATGGAAAAGCATCCTCGCTGTGCCATTCTCTCATCACCTGAGAAGCTGGACGAATCCATAGGCTCTCCAGGTTCAGATGAGACAGATACCTTAAGAGACTTTCAACTAATTAAAGACTGGGTAACAATGGAAAAATTGCTGAACACTGAGTTTTATGACACCACTGCTGAAAACCAACAGGGCCAGCTTGAAAACTGTATTTTTGGTACCCATATCGAATTTGCATTCAGTAAAGCTTTTGATGCAATGCGTAACACAGCAAATCCTGAACTTGAAGAGTTGGTATTTTGGTACTACGCAGGCCACGGACTTGGCAAGGACAAAGCCAAGACACTGCTATACTCCTCAACTCCTTGCCTTAAGTTAGATCCTAATTATAATGCTGCTGCAAATGATTTTGTGAAGGAAGGAAGGAGAGTACAAGGAGGAGAGCTCTGTCTACACAAGGTTGGTTTCTGTGATCTTTATGGCCTGTTAAAACCTTGGATTGCAGCTGTCAAGTCAGATTCAATAAATGCTAGAGGCATGAAGAAGAAGAATAAGCACCTTGTCATCATCCTTGATAGCTGCTATTCAGGAATAATTGCACAGCAGTTGAATGACTTTAAAGAGCTTGCACAAGAGAAAGATGCAACTCTTTTGGGTGAAAACACTGTAACAATACAAGCTGCCTGTGGCCGTAATGAGCGTGCACTAGGTGGCTATTTCACTCCTTGCTTTGTCTACCTGAATGATCCAAAGAATGTGGACCTGTTGAATCAGTTGAAGACAGAGTGGGAAAACATGACAGAAGAAACAAGAAATGAGTACAAACCGATTGACTTCCAATCTCCAATGGTAGTGACCACAAGGCCTCAATCCACTGCTCAGTCTCAGGATGCTACAATGGAACTGACAGTTCAGAATTTCAAGTTGACACTCTTTCAAGATCCTGGGTTCTTCAAGTTCTGTTCCATGAAGGTCTACCAAGACCAGGATAAGGGAGAATATAGAGTACTAAATCAACCCTCAGCAAAGGCATTCATGAACTCCATGAATTTTATTGTTCTTGACTACAAGCTCAAGACATACCAGGGTACTGGGCCACATGCTGGGACTCCGATGGGCCTGTTCCTGCTGGACGACCCCAACAAGAAAGGCTTTGCTGTGTGTGCCCACATTCATTTTGCAAAAGGAGACACGAGCAAGCCTCAAAGAATCAATCTTGTTCACCACAAGAAACCACCCATGGGAAGTACACTCTATATAGAGGATCATGATGGGCTGTCTCAAGCTCAGATAAACAGAAATCAGCACAAGATTCCGGTTACTACTCACCGAAATGCCTCCAAATTGGTACAAGCCTGTTATAACTATGTAAACACCAGGGAACCTCAGAGGTGGGCAGATGTCTCACAGTGGAACATGACAGGAATGTACACGCTTGGTGTCAATGGAATGTTCAGACAGCAAGAGCGTTCTGCATGGGAAGAGAGCTATTTGAAGCACATTGAAAAGTACAACCTTCCAAAGGTTGCTAATACTTAAGCTTTGATATTTTTTGGTGCTGGATGTCAAAAGCAGACATTGTTTTTTGGGGGCTGAACAGTAGGGCTCACATAACATGCCTAATTCTGCTTACTGCATGAATGTGTGATGATTTTAGATGGGATGTCGAATATAAAACTATTGCCATGAACTAGAATGCACGGGGTTGCTAATACCTAGTAATTAGATTTGATTTTTTTGTGGTGCAGGATGTCAAAATCTCAGGCTAGCTAACTCATTTCGGGCATTGTGTTTTATGGTTTAACAGCAGGGCTCACAAAATTAATAATAATATTATTTAAAATTTATATAGCATAAATTTCATATTTAAATGATCAATTTATGCGCTTTACATGGATATAAATTGAAAATTAGCTAGACGTATAATGTCCTAGGCATAGAGGACCAGAACTGTAGGGGTTAGGCCCGGTGCTGGGAAGCTGGGAAATCCCCCTGTAAAAACTGAGGGGGTAGCCCGTCTTAGACATAGAGAACTAGAGCTCCAGGGTTAGGCTCCGCCCAGAGGTACCGTGGGGAAAGTACACAAGCAGCCTTGCCTAGGGTAGCTCCGGGAAAATGCATGACTGAAAAATTAGGGTTAACCTCACCCCTGGTGGGGTTTAAAAATATCTCTAGGGTCAGCTTTTGTTTTGGGGCAGGGAAAGTGTGTGATTAGTTTGAAGTGTCAGCCGTCTCCTCGCACCACCCCTCCTCCCCCCAAGAGGCCAGGTGAGAGCTAGAGATCTCTCACTTGGCCCCTCAGCAAGGGGGTAGGGGGTGAGGAGACGGATGACACTCCAGCCTAGTGTACAATTAGAAAATTAGAGTTTACCCTGGTGAGGGTTCTTTCTTAAGTTCTTTGTTTTGGGGTGGGGGTTATAAAATATAGGATTAGCCTGAGTGGGGGTTAAAAATCTCCATAGGGTTAGAGTTTTGTTTTGGGGCAGGGAAAAGGTATGATTAGAAAATATTAATGTTAGCTCAGATTGAGGGTTAATTTTTAGTTTTGGGGCGGGGAAAGTGAAGCCCAGTTTTGGGTAAAAATTTTCCCTCTAGTTATGTTTTGGTTTTGAGAAAGTGCATGATTAGAAAATTAGGGTTAGCCTGGGTTGGGGTGAAAAATTTCCTAGGGTTAGTTTTTGCATTGGAACAGGGAAAGTGTATGATTAAAAAATAGGGTTAGATGACTACAGCTAGTTACCGTTTCTCTTGGTGATATGAAATAGTAACTTGAAAATTCTAGGCTAGAATGAGTAGTTTCTTCCAGTTCTTTCCATGAAGATTAAGAGTAATTTGATAGGTTCTTGTCATAAAGTTATTTATTACATATTACGTGTGGATATCTGTGTGATAAAGCCGTGAATAAAATCCATACCATCAGTGAAGTGTTACGATATCACTTCACTAGTGAATGATACGATATCACTTCACCGGTTGTATAGCCGAAGATCATTCGAAGCCTTCTGAAGACTGTCGAACATCACCCGAGATATTCAAATGATTGCCGAAGCTTGACCGAAGGCTTCTAAAGATTACAGAGGATCAGCTAAGATTTTTGCACGTTATCGCTCGTTCGCGATATGGGATTAAAAACTCGTGAATAAAAACGATATCAAGCTCTTACCATGTAATAATCTATATATATTAGTATGACAGGAATATAGTAATATCATGAGTTCTAGTGATCTGTCAGATTCAGATTAAATTTCAGTGAGTATAAAGTAAGGAACATATACCTTTTCACCATATAAATTTCTAGCTTTAATATGTGCGTTTTCTGGATATATTCAATATATATATACCAAATAGAAAACGTTTTCTGTGTTTCCATAGAGTTAGGGTAACACAAGTGAAGTTTGGAGAACAAGAAATGCTGTGGAAACACGAGCCACAGCAGGTGTGGATCCAGGAAAAAACTTGACCGGTTTACTAGAGTCTGAGCTGCTAATCTATGGAAGTCCGGAAGCATGTTCCCCCGCAAAAGTTTTTAGATTTTCACTCTAAAATTATAATAATTTCCCTCGATTTTGAGTCATTTGGAAAATTTGACTGATTTCCGTAAAACGGTGTAAGCCGGTCTGGATTCGTGCCTGCACAGGCAACTGAGTGTTTCCACAGCAATTTCGAGTTCTCCAAACTTTCACAAGTTTTCTATTGTTTTTATGAAATAAAAGCAGGAAACAATAATAATATTTTCTATGTTTCCATAGAGTTATGGTAAATGGTTTAAAAAAAATCAGAGCATGCGTAGTATCTTGTTTATTTTATAAATGTTCGTAGGGCTAGGCAGTATCACTAGCTGGACAGTTTTTAATTTTAATTTTGCTTCAGTATTAAAAATGCTCACACCAGTGTGAAAACAGTATTGAAAGTTTTATCTATACAGGGGGGGGAGGGGGGGGGGGGGGGTCATGGCATTTTTAGCCAAGCCCAAGGGGAGGGTGAGGATATTTAATTCCCATCGCTAAGGAGGGTCACATCATTTTCAACGCTCAACTTCAAATCTCCCCCCCCCCCCCTGCTAATTTATGACCAGACCCTGAGTACTTTCCAGTATTAAAAACTTGAATTGCAAATATAAAAGAGCTTTTTAAAATTGCTCTTGTAACTACTTAGTAAACACCTGCCCTTTGTTCTTTCATGGAAAGTTCAAGACGGATTTCTTCTATAATCGCTACAAGTTTTAGTTTTTGAGTTTAATCAACTTTTATCCTTGTGTACTGAAGTTTTGTAGGGTTCTTTCCTTTTAGGGGAAATAATTTCTAAAAGATTGATCTCTAACAGAGTCATTTCCTGACAGTGAAAAGTACACTTTGTGTTCCACACTTGATGATTGAATCAGTTCAAACTCGATCCAAAGGCTGAAGAAACTGATCGCATTTTCTACATTTAGCTTGATTTCGATTGGCTCATCGCGCTGAAGTCACTAAATGGCTTCCAAAGCATGACCTTGGTCACTTTTAGTCCAGTTCTGGGCTTCTGGCCCCTCTCTGTCACGTGACAGAGAGGTCTAGACTAGACTGGACTAGGTCACTTTCGGCGAAAAAAATCAAAACATAAAATACCTTTATTATCACTGGCTTGGAAATAGGGAAAATTCGCTGTCCATGTAATAATTCAACTTGAAAAAGAAATGATTTATTTTATTGCTTCTGCAGTTTAGGGAATTTTCGCCCATACAAACTTTGCATTTGCCACTTGTATTAAACGGTCACATCTGTTAAGCGGTCGCGGACACCTTTTAATTTAGCAGTCCCTACCTGTATTTCCAAATTCCCGAGGGAATTGACTGTCATGAATCAGAATAGTGTACTTCTAAAATTGACGTCATGTCAATCAATGTTAGACTAACATTGATTCGTTGATTGACATGACGTCAATTTTAGAAGTACACTATTCTGATTAAAGACGGCGAAATTGTCCTTCCAGGCCCCGGTTGTTCCATCCTCGGAGACCCAGGGGCAGTTAGTGGGGCGAGCGAAAAAAATCGGCAAAGAAAAGTAGGAGAGAGCTCCAGGGGGCGGGAAGAAGAGAGACCCTGGGAACGAGGTTGCCGGGCTGAGGGCTTTGACTAGGCAGTTAGACCCAATGTCATATGGGGCCTGTTGGAGGCTTATCGGGTTGTCGAAAAATAAAAACAAAAATAAAAACAAGAAAAACAAGAGCAAGTACTAGAATAGACTCGATTACCAGCCGCTGTTCGGGAAAATGAGCCCAGGACTCGAGGAGAGCGGCCGAAATCGAGCCTAGTACAAGAACAACAGGAAGAACAAGAACAAGTAGAGCAAGAAGAACAAGAAAAAGAAGAACAAAAATAACAAGAACAAGAAGAACAGGTACAAGAAGAACAAAATGAACCAAATGAGAACAAGGACAGCAAGTACAAGAACTGACAAGAAGGACAACAACAAGGACAAGAACAAGAAGAACTAAAACAAGAAGAGCAAGTACAAGAACAAAGCGAACAAAAACAAAAAAGAACAAGCAAGAAGAACGACAAGAATATCATGGAGAAGATTTTATAGTGCCATATTCACGGTTTTTGTGTTAACGTTCTGAAACTTGCAATACGTTTTTTAGTAAAACTAAAAATAAGTACCTAATATCACCACGAGGCTTTTAAACAACAGAAACATCAATTTTTATTCTTATCTTAATTTTTACATATATATGACAAAGAGTCAAAGAAAGACAGTTACATGAATCAGGGATATTGGTTGCATTACGTATTGAGAGATTTTGAAATGACTGTCTTAAAACAAAACCATAATAATCATTCTGGCAAATCGCAACAAACTCAAAGAATGCAATAAGCCAATCAGAGCTCGAGGATAGCAAAAACACGCAACCGGTGCCAAGAGCGGGAAAATGCGCGTTAGCCAAGGCGGGAAAATGCGCGTTAACCAGGGATGATTGGATTTAGTTTTTCTTCTAATTGGCCGGTTGAAAAACAAAAAACGTACAGCGTGCTTACTTATATGATTGATTGGAGCAGACAGTGGTTAGAGCAGTAACACAGTAAATTAAACCAACGAAAACATCAATTACTGTCGACAGTCAAATAAATCCACCAGTGCTCAAAAGGACGTTTTGTTATCATTTCCGTTCTTGACATCATGTTTATTAACCTTGTTTGTTGTTGATGACTTCATCTCTCTTCTTCTTCTTTCTCTCTATCGCTTCAATGACATCCTCTACTTTGAATCCCAGTTTGTTATCCTGGGCATTTAACTTCGCGTTTTTTAGACAAGACTTGCTTGGGTTCGAGGCTCTGCATTTCCTGGTTCGCTTTGTCCTTTGCTCTCTTCTTTTCTTCGCCATGAACAAATCAAACTCGAGACTACTGAGTCGCGTGAACTTTTGCCTGGGAATAGCATCGATCTCTGCTATGCTCAAACTAGCCAGCTTTGTATGACAAAGTTTGTAGTTCTCATGAGGAGGGTCGTCGTACGTCACACAAACCCCCCCGGGCTGTCTGCTCAGATCCATCAGGTTCTGAGGCCTGAGCCGGGGGATACTCCGTAGAGGTAGATAATCCCTGGGAAGTAGGCGTTCTTGTATCTGGTTTCCTTCTTCTGCCAGTCGGACCAGAGTTTATCGGTGAACGCGTGGTGCAAAAGGAACTCTGGGGCATTAGCCGATTGCTTGCTGCACATGGTTCCGCCTTTCCCGCCAATTCTACAGTGCATGTTGTTGTGTAAGGTGTCACGGAGTGTCGACTCGAATTTGGTGAACTTGTGTGCCAAGGTGCGAAGGGATTTGTGAACCGCTATGCAGTCTGGAGGATTACCTGTATAATAAAAGAAGGATCATTAACATCGAAAGCTGGAAAAATTTAACTTACCGTGCAACTCCTTAGTCTGAGATCGGGTAGCAAATTACTAGACCCCAGCAGAGCACCCACCACCCAAACGTTTTTAAGCTCCCCTATCCCGGAGTGCAACCTTTACAGACTGTGAGCAGTTCCATTTTCATTTTCGATTCAGAGCTCTTTTCTTTGCGCATGTTCGACGGAGAGAAGAGCTCTGGGCCGGGTGGATTTCAGAGCGCATGCTCGAGTTTCCAAAATGGCAGATAACTTGTGTTCAAAGCGGCTTTGAATTTTTCCTTTAAAAAGCAGGAAAAGACGATAATTTTCGCTTGAAATCCGAACATAACCATTGTTAGTCAGTTGTTGTGCCTGCAAACGGGACGGATAAAGCCATATCCTCCCATTTACACAAGATTGTTTTGGGTTTTTCACGCATGGCTGGAAACTTTTCTTTTCCTAGGCTACTCGCGCCATGAGTAAATTTGGCGGTAAAAAGTGTTGCTATAGAATGGCTTAATAAGTCGAATGCGACCTTTATTGTTTTGCGCTACCCAATCAAATCGCTCGAGATTTCAGACTTCCCCAGAGCTCTTCTCTACGTCAGCTTTCGTCTCGCGCCATAAAAAAAGTTTGCTTCTCTTTATATCTGTCAATGCCAGTACCTTCACTTTGGCAGATCACAGTGAAGATTCACCTACAACCAATCAGCGCACGGCATTTTTCAAAGACAACCAATCTAATAGTGTGCCTTCGCATGCCGCCTTGTGGCCTCCTTTGCTGCCATTGTTTGGGTCGTCACGCAACTTTCCTCCTAAGTGTTGCGTGACAATCAAATAGTGGCTACGATTACGAAAGTATAAAATAGAGGTTTCTAATAAGTCAGAAAACATACCATTAAAATTTCTCTTAAGGCATCCACCATTAGTTAACGACCACTTGTCTTTCCCAAACTCTCCGCTGTACACACAGCCGTCTCTTCCACCATTACTTCCAAAGCCCCATGGTGCATCGCTCCAAAAGCTCATGATCTAAAAAGAGTTGATTACGTCATCAGAGAGGCAAAGAGAAATGGCGGTTCTTACACGTTTTTAGGATATCAAGGATGCTCAATCATGTGTATTAGCCAGAGGAAGTTATACTTATAGAAAGGACTGCTTTGAAAAGTGGGAACATTGTATATCTTTTTTACATGGCTTCGCCGTGTTTCCAAAACAGGGCACACATAGCTTTTCCGACTTCCTTCTGCCTCTGTTTGATGCACAACCTTTCATATGAAAAGACCATAAAAGTCCTGGGAACGAGGTCGAAAAGACATACTTACAAGTTGATTTTTATAAAAATCAAACTCATTTTAAACTTGTAAATGCAAAAGCAATGAACGAGTTATAGCATTTGGTGGACAAATGTCACTCGCTCGGTCGATGGGCTGTAAACTTTAATTTCATCGCGCTATTAATTTATGCATATTAATTCAATCATTCATTCATTCACAAGATATCCATAGGAATCTTTGATCATTTGAATGGTTTCGCACCAGGACTCGTTTTGAAACAGAGGCAAAAGGTACATTAGTTACCTGATCCAACCAGGGTGCACCAGACCATAAACTCCAGTCCCAATAGGGCACCGTGACAATTGGGTCCACTTTGCGCAGAATGTTCTCGATCTGCAGTAGGTACCAGCGGTGCCACGCCAGGAACTGCCTGCTGTTATGAATGCTGTCGAACTGCTTGGTGTGCTTGGTGACCAGGCTTTTGTAATCTTGTTGGGCGGATGCCTTCTTCAGTGCGCTGACGAAACGGAACCTGATGAACAGGAGAGAATCATACTGCGTTCACACTAGGCCGAAACATGCTTAGTCTAACCAAGAATGAAACATGTTTGACTATCAGGCGGTGCATTGCGCGAATCATGATCGAAACATCTTTATTCTGAGCATAATTGAAACTACCTCACGAAGTAGTTTCGATGTAAACCAGACGAAACATGTTAAATATGGCGGCCGAGAGCGGAGAGGAAACGAGTGCCTGAAGGCTCTTGACAAGTGAGATTAAACCACAGAATGAAAGCAACAGCAAATTCGGACTCAATTTTTCGGTTTAAGTGTAATTATTAACATTTGATGCGAGTACCGTAAAACCAGGCATAAAACGTGTTTGAAACCGGCGGACATCTAATGTGAACAATGCAATTACAAACCTGTTTAGAGGAAACGTGTTTTCTTCAGTTAAACATGTTTACTCTAAACGTGTTTCGGCCTAGTGTAAACGCAGTATTAGACTCAAATGAGCCGGAGATTTGTAAAATACATCTTCTCTATTTTCTCGACTCTAAAAAAGTGAGCGCAAACACGGAGCGCGAGGGGATGGGGATGGGGTGGCGAAGAGTCTAGCACTCTCACATGACAAGAGAGAGCCGAGAAAGTCTTTATTAAGAAATTAAAGAGTCGCCCACAACCTCTCAGAACGATGCGCGCAATTGGTTCTTAAAACAATATACAACAGGTCACACCAAGGCCCCTAGCTCTGAAAATCAATAGAGGTAGTATTTATAACGTACAAATGAAGACTGAGGTTCCAGAAGAGGTAGTGGCTCTCAGAAGTCGAGCGTATATTCCGCAATGTTGGCTAGTGAAAGTCGTGAAAGGATCGCGGACGGGCTACAACATAAAGAAGGAGCGAAAGGTGCTTACGCATGACGTTCGACTATACCCACCTCTCTCCGGGAAGCATTCCGTTCCACTCCTTCCGCACGCGACAAGGGACACTCAATTTCCCGCCACGGCATACACGCCGCTGACCAAGGTGATCATTTACTACTGAGCCTTCCTTGCAACTTTGTGATAGCGTTTCTGGGTAAAAACAATAAGAAAATAGCAAAGATGAAAAGAATGAAGGCGGGAATTAAAATGAGAAAAGTCGCCTCAAACTGTGACATATAAAGACCATCTAGTCTTTAGTTTTTTCTTTCTTTTTCCTTAAAATTCTGCCAGAGAAGTTTCTAAGGAACGTAATGTATTTTAATGGCGCCTTGCAAAAGTGACTTTTGGAGTGTTCGCAAAGAAATGTTTCCCTGTTTTCCCGCGCAGGCGCAAAAAATTAATATTTCTGAATTTATTTCAATAAAATTTTGCTTCCGCAACAAATGTTTCTCCGTTTGCTCGTCAAGGGAACAATGTTGACTAGATTTCAGGGCTTGTTTTGCTTCTTCGGCACTTCAAGTTTACCACTCTTTATTGGGTGATTACTTCAACACGTTGTCAACAATCTGAGAGTGTGAAACAGCTAGGCTACACTAATGCCAAATGGGGAATGCTTTTGTTGTTAATTGTTGTTGTTGTTGTTTTTGTTGTTGCGGTTGTTGTTGTTATTGCTATTGTTGTTGTTGTTGTTGCTGCTGTTGCTGTTATTGTTGTTGTTGTTAATTGTTGTCGCTGTTGTTGCTGTTGTTGCTGCTGTTGCTGTTACTGCTGCTGTTATTGCTATTGTTGTTGTTGTTGTTGTTGCTGCTGCTGTTGTTGTTGTTAATTGTTGCTGCTGTTGTTGTTATTGCTATTGTTGCTGTTGTTGCTGCTGCTGTTGTTAATTGTTGTTGTTAATTGTTGTTGTTGGTGTTGTTGTTGTTGTTTTTTGAGAGAAATCATGATTATTTCCTCTAAATCAGAGCCTGTTTGTACTCAGTTAGTCCGACAAAAAAGAATTACATATTCATGGTCATTTAAATAAACTCTATGTTCGTGATATTTATACTTGCCTGTTATTGCCAGAAGTATAATTAAAACCTTCATCGTTTTTTCCTATAGAAGAGAAAAAGGCTATTATCTACAAGCTGAAAACGGAAAAACAAGAAAAAAATTCATTTTCTCTCAGTTTCCATACCCTGGGAAGCTTGCATTGCCAGAACCCTAAGGTATCTTAGAAAGCGAAGGCGATAACCGGCTCGAACCGAGTTCATTCATTAGCAGTTGCTTGCAAAGTTTATTGCAACTCAAGTTAAATCGGAAGAGTGGTTCAAAGTCTATAGTCGCTTAACACGTTTTTGTCGAAGGAATGTGCTTCGTAATGCAAATAAAATAACTTAAAAAGCCTTAGCTACATGCAAATCAAAGTTTCAGATACTATTTACTTGTACTGCTTATGAGCACTGAAAAATCTTGAGCCATTTTCATATAGCTTCATATATAACACTACTGGCTGATGCTTCTGACCACACTGATAGATCTAAAAGCCGGCCTGGTTTTTCGGCTTGAGTGTTAAATGTTCACCATTGTTTGCTTATTTAAAAAACTTTCAATTCGTAAACCACAAAATTGCTGCCCCCATCAAACTCACGAAATTGTCACGGTATATACCCCCTGTTTATAGCAAAACGCTATACTTCTAGATCTATACTGACAGGAAACCGATATACGAAGATACCTACACTCACTGCTACGTCTAGCTCTCCTTCGCCGCAGCTGAAAATCGATCGAGTTCAACTCCCTACCAAGGAATTTATGAATGCTTTTTCTTGTTCTTGATGATTCCGGATATTTAAATTCCCAGCCGCTATTTGCAATTATATTAGCAATGAGCTTTAACCCCATGCATTATAAGTTGGATGACTATGTCAACATTTTTTGTGACGAATTCAAGTTTGGTGTCTTACAAAAATGCTTTCCGTCAATCATCTAGTGGTTCAATTTTCGCTCGGTGTAGGCGGGTAGATAGTCATACATATTTTTCATTTCCAGTTTGTCCAGTACAAGGCCATATAATGTTCAACAAGAGTTAATAACACTGGCTTTTTCAATTCATCAGTGTCAGATTCGGATGTGTTCAAGGCGGGGGAGGGGGAGAGGGGAGGAGGGAGATGGGCAAATTAAAAATTAAGATGTGACTTTTATATTGATTAAAAAAGGACGGGAAACGAAACGTTTTCGGGCGCTTCAGGCCTTACATTCTTTCAACAACAACGTAACAACAGGAGGAGCGTCTTAGTTACATGGTTCTTTTGTGTATCCGTCGCTTGTCTGAAAACGGTTGAGATTTCATAAGCTAAGTTGGAATAAAGATCCCTGCAGTAGACACCACAGTCTTTCTTCACAATGCTCTGCTTATGAAGCAGCCTCAAATATCTCTTCGAGTACAACGTACTTGGGGAAGGTATACTCGGGCGTATACTGCTTGCGCGCTCCAGCGATTTTCGCCTTCCGTATCATTGTGGCAAACACCGCATACAATATCGATGGGTTCTTCTGGTTCCTATAGCTTAGCGTCCTATAAAGGGAGCTCCCCAGCCATCTCAATCCAGCCTCTTTCTCAATTTAGAAACATAAGAGCTGCCTGGTTGTGTTCTTCACTTCAGTGCCCGTCTTCAGTGTTTTTACTTTTTTTAAACAACTCATTTTTATCACTTCTCTGATCTTCCAGGTACATGTTAGTGGCGGATCTAGGGGAGGGTCCGGGGGCCCCGCCCCCTCCCCTTATGAGCGAAAATATTTCAGGCCCTCACCTTAACTTTTAGTACTATTTACCTGTTATATGGTGGCATGTAGTGCACAAAATTCGATGTAAATCCCCAAGCGCTTTGAATAATTGGAAATATAGTCGAAGCTCTCTGAGCGGACACTCTCGTATACGTAAACGGACAGCTCTACTTACGGCCGCCTTGACAAAACCCCGTTTGAACTCTAGCTCCGTCATACAAACTCTGTAGTTATTTTAATAAAAAGTTGCGGACACTTTTTTCTGCTTCCTGGGTCAGACTATGACCATACTTCGTTTAGCAGGAAAAATAATTATAGGGTCAGATAACCTGCGACCAGGCCCTCCTCTAACTACTTGGGTCGATGAGAGGAGGGCCTGATACAATTACTTACCGGATCGCATGTACAACATTCAGATTCTGAATGTTTTCCTGATTGGTCGAAAAACAATACTTCCGTCAATCATGCGTACCTAATATGGCTTTTGTCAATCCGGCGTGCACGCTCGATTAAAGTACAAGAAAGGCCTTCTACTTTCCCACTCCGCTACCGCCTTTTGCGAAGGGAAGGACTCTTCTGAATCATTACAAGGCCAATATAAAGATCTTACATTTAAAATGGCTGAAGCTTTCCGCTTAAAAAATGGTTATTTGATTCAAATTTCTAAACGGAATCATGGAATCATTCAACCATAACGACTGACTAGACATGTCTAGGATCCACGTTATTATGCAAATTTGTGTCGTGTAACGCAATCGTAGTCAGTGCTGTTTTCGGAATGAAATTGATGGCAAAAACACAGTCGAAGGCTCTATTCTACTTCAAAATGCTCCTCATAATACAACATATCTTGCCCGTTAGAAATGCACTTGAAGCAAAGAAGGTCAGAAGACCGAATTCAAGAGAACGGCAAGTGTACAAATGTCACGAACTGTGACGTAGATTTTGAAAATTGACAGCTTGACAGATCATTGACAAGTGGGTGGAAAGCGAATCGGCAAATAATTGTATCAGGCGTTCCTTTTCCTCTCTCTCTCCGCGCTCCCAGAAAGAAAGGAAAGAACGCCTGATCGCAGGTTAAGGGTCAGACTGAAAGGTAAATTTTATGAATAAATTCGACATGTGATTATTTAAAACGAAATCAAGGCGAGTCATTCCACATTCTCGTCCCCACAGCCCTTTCGCATCTCTTAGCCGGCGCATTCCAGAGACACCACTTGGGCGGGAAGAAGAGAGACCCTGGGAACGAGGTTGACTCTCCCACTGAAACCACGAACTTGAAAGCCAGCGGCATTCTAAAAATAACAAACGCACGCGCATTGACAAGCGTCGTTCACGCGCGCAACTTTTGTCTTCAGCGTCTGTAGTAACGAGAATCGGTTAGCTTTTATTTTGAACTAATCACCATAATTCTACTTTCCTCGAGGCTAAATCTCGGACCGAAAGATCTTCAGGGAAAAATCTGTTATCTGGAGAAGTGAGAGGGAATTTTGGAGCGCGTAGTCAAACCTTGGCGAAGGTTTTGTATTTGTTACGATCACGACGCGATTTCCCGTGCGCTCGATCAGCGATTCGATCGAATCGAATTTTGATTGAAAATCGAACGTTTTTCATCGATCAATGGAGCGATTTGGTGGATCGCTTCCCGTAAAAGGATACAGTGGTGAAATGGCTGGAAAAAGCGAGTTCAACTTGCAGCAGACCTCGGAAAAGGTAGATGTGTGTTGTGTTTTTGTATATAATTAAAATTATCGAACTCCAGGGGTAACTTGTATGGTTTATAAACAACTGTACATGTTTCAAAATATGAACTTCACTGGAGCATCAAATTGAACTTTCTAATGAATTCTTAGTCGTTAAGAAACTTGGTTTTCAATGAAGTGTCTTTTTTATAAAGTGTACGTTCGTAACTTATATACAGTAGCTAATTAACAAACCAAGCTGTTTGCCAAACCGACCGAGGCTACAAATACTTGACAATATTCAATTAAGTACAGAAACTTACACTGTAATTGATTGAAGTCGATAACAATCTGTAACATCAGTTATTAACAATTCATGTCAAATTATTCAATATAGAGACGTTTTGGTGTTCAGTTTATAAATTATCATTATACAGTAAATTGCTATACTGTGTAATTAAATACAGTCTGGCTTTTTATAGTTCCTGCAATTTTAACAGGTCTATGAAGATGTTTTTTCAAGACTTGCAATATTTAATTGATCAATGATATAATTACAGTCGAACCTGCACTAACGGCCACCTCTCCACTAGCAGCCACCTCTCCACAACGGCCAGGATTTTTCGTCCCAATCTTACGTCTATCCATACTTTTCACACTTATTGAAACCTCCCTGCAACGACCACCTCTCTGCAATAGCCAGTTAATTCCGCCCCAGGGTGGCCGTTGTGGAGAGGTTCAACTGTACTAGAAATTGATGAACAATCACTGGCGTATAATTATTTCTTTGAACTTTGATCAATAATTGGTCGATTGAGTATCAAACTACAGTGTATTTACTGCTAGCGCAAATGTTCCTTTTTATTTGCCTCACTTATTTGCTGGCTGGATTTAAGGCCAAGGTGATGTAACTACATGTACAAAATTATGTATGTAAATGTACTATAAATACATGTAGACTACACAGTATACATGTACATATTTATATCCTCAAGGTTGGACTGGAACTAGCTTACAATGAAGGCTCATGCGGGCAGCGGGGAATCTTTTCAAATGCAAATATTTTCAATGATATTTCCCAGTATGAGCCTTGATTGCAAGCTTGTTTCAATTCAACTGTGTCAAATAACCCATTCCATGGTCTTCAGCTACATTGTATATATATATATTATTTGCCGGCCGGGAGGTCCGTATTGAGAAAAACTGTGCCAGAGGTCTTGAGTATGCAAAATCTGTATTTCACGCGCGCGCGTATTCCTTTAGCTGATCACAAGGTCACTAATAAAACTACCAAAAAAATAAAACTTACGTAACCCAAATAACAAGAAACTCAGACGATTAATTTTTACACCAGAATTACAGAAAGGTAGATGTGAAGAACAGACGATGGAGACTCGGAATTTCACCGCTAAAAGCACCTGAAACGAGAAGCTATAATTTCAAATTTAGCATAAAAACCATTCAAAGTCCGGCGCAACCGGCAAAATTTTAGAACAATCTTCCATTCTCTTGCGTAGTATCATGAACGCATTTTCCGAGCAAACTGTTTCCTCAGTTTTCTACAATTTCATTGCCATGTTAATCTATTAATTCTTGCCATTCGGTGGCCATTTACAATTTTCATTTTATACGAAACCTTGACAAACTGTATTCATGCATTCAGTTTCAACGTACCAACACAACTGATTTATACGAGCCGAGAATTATATTCTGGGCCAGTGCCGGTAATCACTAAGTTCTTTCTTGAATGAAAGTTATTGAAGGGCTGTTTCGGAAAAAAGAGAAACGAAAAGCAAATGACTAAAACTAAGGAACTGAGTCTAAACACGGACGCAAGTCTAGAGAGCATGAAAGTGATTTCCAAACAACAACAAACTCAAGTTATGTTGGTTAAAATCAAATGAACACTTGCCTTTTGAAGAAATGCAAGCTCTTTAATTCCAATGCGTAGTTCTCCATTCACTTGACAACGATAAGAGAGCAATATCATGTGAAAAATTTGGTTAAAGCTTCTTCACATCGACCTTCGCTGGCTTCGCATGCTGCTGAAATTAAAACGTCCTCGCTTGGGCAGCGCATGCCTGGCGGCAAAGTCATTTGATATTTTTGACCGTGGGCAAGATAGGAAAATCTTGCCCGCTCTCGGAACCAATCAGATTGTAGGATTCGAGAGTTCCACCCGCTCGCGCTCTCAGAAAAAAATAAAGTACTGTATGTTTAATTCATTTTCCCAATCCTTCCATCTTTCCCAAATTTTATCTGAAAAAGGGTCCTTGAATGAGTTGAATGAGGCCTATAAAGTCTAGATAATCGATAGATAATACAGGTGTACTGATGTTGAAGTATTTTTCTATAGTATCAAACACAAGGGTCAGTGTTTCATCGGGATGTCCAAACACCAAGAAGAGAGTTGAAAATATGACGCGCAGAGGAGTATTTTGACGAAATTTGAGGTGTTTGGAAATGTGATGAAACACTGTCTTGAGTGTTTGACATTATATCTTCTTAATCGAAACTAAAACTAAGGAGTAAACAGAGAAATAAAATCATAAAAATATATGCTAATTAAGACCGGGTATCCAAACCGTCTGACACAGTTAATGATTTCCTTTATGAATTATTAATGAGTTTGAGAAGAGAATTCTAAAAAGACCACCCAATGTGCTGCATGTAAGTAATCATATCATTCAGTTACATTGTATGAATTGACCTGTGAATAGGTAGGGTCTCCCATATAAGGGTTTACAAGTGCTCCAGCCTCCAGTCCAGTATTAATTTTCGCGATGTAGCAAAAAACGTGAAAATAAAGACGATATTTTTGTAAAATTTTAAAGCCTTGCGAAAAACGGATCTGTTGATTTTGCGAAATTAAGGTACATGTCTGCATAATCTGCATGGTTGTACTTTTGATTACTTGAGTAAACAGATGCCACTGTTGATGCACTCATCTGCCGCGCAAGAGATGTCTGGTCTGAACTTTTACCAGAAAAATACGATGTACTGATGAATATGTAGTTCTACAGACATCCATCAAGTGTCTCTATTTGGTTGTTACTCATACATTGTACATGTACATGAAAATTCATTGTGTGGTTCCAGAAAATATCCATCCCCCCCTCCTCCCCCCACAGAAGGTGTTTCTGGTTTGAACCCCCACCCCCTGGAAATTCCAGTTTAGCTTCATACAGTGTACTTTCCTTCAAAGTGTTGGCTTTTGAGATCCCCTCCCCCTCGGAATTTCCAATGACCCTCCTTGACCTTCCTTGGAGTGGGTATGGATATTTTCTGGAACTGCACATTGCCAAGTACATGTACATGTAACATTGAACCAATCAATCAGAGACACTATGCGGATCTCCGTCGAGATACATGTACATGTAAAAAATACATGTAAATTGACTTTCTTTAACAAGGGTATCACTTATAACAGTCTTGCGACTGACAAACCTGTGGCCCTCGGATCACAGATCGAATTGGAATTTAGTAGTGTTGGGTTTTTTGGAGGGAGGAAAACCAGAGTACCCGGCGATAAACCCTCGGAGCAAGGACGAGAACCAACGACAAACTCAACCCACATATAACGCCGGGTCCAGGATTCAAACCCGGCCACATTGGTGGGAGGCGAGCGCTCTCACCATTGCGCCATCCCTGCTCCCCTATGTACGTGTATGTACAGCACTGTATTCATCAATCTGGTATTTTTTGGGTCAAATCTTGCATGTGTGTCTCTCGATCTCTTTGGGTTACTATGGATGGAGCACATGAAGAGAGATTGTTTACTCTGTGCTTTTGACAGAATACTAATGTCAGTATGTTCTCTTCACCCAAAGGTTATAGCTCTTACGATTCCAGTAATTTATTTCACAGCACCCCCAAAACAAAGGTAAATTTTCCTTTTATACATGTATTATGGACAATGATCTATTTCTCAGTATACTGTACATGTATAAGGAATCACTTGAAAGTATTACTGTACATGTACATGTAGCTGGTTTTGAACTGATTTTAACTGGATGTGGCACCAGTGTATTATACATTTGTTGCTGTTGGGAAACCAGGCCAATATTATATTTGCAGAGGGGGGGGGGGGGGGGGGGGGGCTACCTATAGCTATTAGTAAAAATCTACTAGACGTATTAATATGCTTAGATATGATGCTTCATGCTACAGAAACTAAACATTGTTCACTGGCTATACAAGCCAGAAGACTTCACTTAATACTATACAATGTACAGTTGACCCTCGATAACTTGAATCTCCCACTAACTCAAAGTAAATCTGTTTTGCCTTCAGGTCATTTTCTTACTAATTTTACCTTGATATCTCAAACTCCCGATAACTCATGACAAATGTTTTTCAATTTCCTTGAAGCTTAAGGTTCTAGTTATTGGAGTCAACTGTATACAGTCTGTCATGTACATGTATACTGTTCAATCAGTAATTTAATTCACACACTGTGATGTTTAGCCCATAGCTTCATCTTTTTCAACAACATCGCCAAGTTACAAACCAAGACAAGTAACACAAGCTATCAGACAGGTGTAAGTCCATCTCGAGCGCAGCGAAGCAAGTCTCCATTACGTAGCACAAGTCCTGTCCGCCGACCAGTCAGTCCAAGCATCCATAGAGCAACAAGTCCAAGACTGCATAACAGCTCATTCTCTCCCACAAATAAACAGGTAATTGAGATCCTCAAAGATCTTTGTAAATCCTTGAGGATTTTTTATAAAGATCCTCAAAGATCTACACCAGGATCTTCATGCAGATCTTCAAGGATCTTCAAAGATCTTTAAAAGATTTTCACCAGGGCGGTTACTTGCAGGAGGTCTGTAGGCTAATGGTTAGCACATTGTTACTGTAATTGGACTCTGGATTGAGTGGTCTGGGTTAGGGGTCATTGTGTTGTGTTCTTAGGCAATACACTTCACTCTCACAGTGCCTCTCCACCCAGGAGTACAATATTCAGGGCTGCAAATAATTTTTTTTTTCTTGAAAGGACATGTGTCCGACTAATTAAGTCACCATTTTGGTCGGACAAAACAAAAATTAGGTCGGACATCATATTACAGTACAGCTTGATAAGCGAACCTGCTAATTTAACGCGTTGTCATCACAGAGTTAACTACATGTAGTTTTGCGTTTAGAATAAAACTCGTTAGCGTTTGCGTTGGAAGGCAAAAAAAAAATGTGCGGACATTTTGTCCGGCCACAGTTGGGATTTCATCGGACATTGGCCAATTTTGGTCGGCCATTGTCCGATGACCTACTGTTATTTGCAGCCCTGATATTGTATATTAATTGGATTCCCGTCAGTAAATTGTTGGGGCATCCTGACAAGCGTGCCATAGAGAGGAGGGGGGGGGGGGGGGGGGGGGGGGGGGCAAGTACCTGCGATAGACTAGCATCCCAGGGGAGTACAGGTGTAGCACAGGTATTGCAATACTCTACATGACAGCTGTAGCACTGGCACCGATGAGCACCTGACATAGTATTATTTGTTACGTTAATATAGAGAGGTTATTCAGCGAAAAGTTGTTAATACGGCTGGTATTTTTACGAGTCAGTTTTTATTTTTTCGAGCCTTTGTATTACACAACTTTCGCCTGAATAAATTGTTTATTAACGACATAATTATCTTTCCTAAAATATAGGCTTTCAACAGTGTTTTCCGTAGCACGCGGTCAGGTGGACTGAGACCGTGTAATACGGTCTCATATCTGCTCTCGTCTTTGTGCGTATTCGCACTCTAAATGCTATGTCGTATAATAAATATATTTATCATATGTTTCAGCTCTCTGATGTTGACAGTGACACAATCCAAAGACAAAGGCGTGAACTTCAGTTACTTATAGGAGAACTCAAAGATAGAGACAGGTATTTGCCATAATGGACTATTTTCATTAATACTCAATCCTTTTTATTTATTTAAGAAATTATGTTATTTACTATTATCCGTCTATTCAATACTAGAGAATGAATGATATGGTTCAAGCTCATCAAAAACAGATTGTAGCCTGGGAAGAGGACAGACAGAGGGTGAGGATGTTAAACAACACTTCATGCTACCAGTAATAGTGCACTCGTCTGTAAACTACATGTAGCCACTGGGCTACAAATAACAGTCGGCATCGGACAATGGCCGACCAAAATTTGCCAATGTCCGATGAAATCCCAACTGTGGTCGGACACAATGTCCAGACAATTTTTTTGCCTTCTAACGCTAATGCTAACGCGTTATACCGCATTTTGTTCTAAACACAAACTAAAGTCTACTCTGTATTGACAACGTATTATATAGCAGGTTCACTTATCAAGCAGTGCTGTATGATGACCGACCTCCGTTTTTGTTTTGTCCGACCAAAATGGTGACTTTGTTGGACACATGTCCTTTCAAGAAAACAAAATTATTTGCAGCCCTGTGTAGCGGTGCCTGTACTGATCAATGAGTCATTAGACTGCTCCCATTCTCAATTACATTGTAAGTGTGGAACAGACTTTGAATTTGATGTTAAAATTGCACGAGAGTAATTCGTCTTCATCATCGTCACAATTCTTTTTGCGCCAGTATATGGGTACAAGGAGCCCAAAAGTGTGACCACTTTTAAGTAATTCACATTCTTTCACACGTACAGACTATCCAATCAGAGGCAGAGGTAGCTATATCTTCGGCTTCTGATTGGATAGTCTGCGCACACAAAAGAATGTGAATTAAGTGGTCACACTTTTGGGCTTCTTGCTGTAAGGCCTCTGAGAGTTCATAACTTTTACTGAGAGTTTAATTTAAATTTCCTTTGATGCAGGTATTTGCTCTTGAGAAAAGATCTTCCAGGCTCGAAAGTAAGTCAGGTTTTATCCTACATACATGCATGTATATTAATAAATAATAACTTGTCTATATTGGATAATAATAAATGATATTGTGGAATACAAAAGAGATAGGATTATAATAATAATAATAAAATGTTATATTAATAATAAATTTATAGTCAATTAACCCAGCTCCCTGTGTAGACCACGAGTAGTTCCTCATTTTTCTCAAGGTTTTCGAGCAGACGAGCACGATACAAAACATACAGCATACATATACATACAGCATTTCGGGTTTATAGCACATTTCCAATGAAAGCTCAAGTGTGCTTACATGTAATTTTTACAATTCAACTCAGGGGTGAGATCGGACATCAGCTTGTAAAGAGCCTATGGCAGCCATTATCAGTCCATTCATTATCTCACCCCACCCACCCAACTCATGAATACATGTGAACAGGTGGACCATAACACCAGGGACTAAATTATCCCCTAGTCTTTTGAACATACATGTGACTATAGTGGAGAAGAAAATAAAAATCAAGAGATTAATTAAGCCTCTGAAACTGCTACAGTCTGATTTAATTTAAAGTTCTACATGTTTTTACAACAGGTGAACTTAAAAGTAGAAATGAACAAATGAAGGCAATGCAAAGCAAGGTAACTTATTAAATAAAATGTATTATTATACGGCATATGGTAGCATTTTAGAGTGCGAATACCCACCAAAACATGCAAATATGAGACCGTATTACATGGGTCTTAGTCCTCCTTACCGAGCGCTACAGAAAACAATTTTGAAAGCCTATAATATTTTAGGAAAGAATTATGTCGTATAATAAACAATTTATTCAGTGGAAAGTTGTGTAATACGGCTGAGCATTTTACTCGCCTTGAAAGGCTCGAAAAAATAAAAACTTACTCGTAAAAATACCCAGCCGTATTACACAACTTTCCGCTGAATAACCTCTATATATCTGACAATTACGCCATTTATTATACCGTCATAAAAACACGTAATCAACCCCTTGTTCCCAGGGTCTCTCTTCCCCGCCTCCAAGAGAGAGATCAGAGACCCTGGTCTGGTCTGGTCACGTGTCTAATTGACATTTTTAAACCCTAGGGAGGGCACCTATAACAATTTTATTATGGCAAGACAGTAAATGGAAAATAAAATCTTGATAATGTTGGATCAACTTGTTTCTTATCAGCTCATTCTGAAACATTTTTCTTTTTATACCACTTACAGTGTATAAGCCCCCACCCCCAAGCACCGTTTATACATGTAAGCCCACCCAAAACCTGTTACAAAGTTTTATAAACCCTGAAAGCTTATGACCAAGATTTTACAGTATACAGCAACTAAACCTCTCTAAATACGAGAATATATGGGCATTTTGCGGGACCAAGGGGATTGTCCGTAATAGAGAGGTGTCTGTATCAATTAGAGAGGTGTCCATAAGGAGAGGTTCGACTGTAAATTTACTTTTTTTTACTATAAGTTCATTTTTGTCTACACGTGTGTTTAATACTGATCAATATGAAACTCATACTTTTCAATTCCTATTTTTTTTTAAGGCTAAAAGTGTCTGAAAAAGTAGAAAAGAATAAAGGCAAAGCACTTGAAGATACTCAGGTACATGTACATACATGCATAAAACAAGAAGATAAAAATCAGTCCATTTAAAAGTATTTTGCTCACTGACACAAAATACAATAATTAAATGTAAATTCCATTTACCTGGTGCCATTCTCTCCATGTCTGTAGCTACAACTTCAACAAGTTTCTGAACATGCGAATACTTCGCTTCACCAAGTGCAGGAACTTGAGGTAAGTAACCTTTTTTTCTGTTTGCTCGTTTCACAAATTATTCTAAGGGCCTGTTTACATATGGAGGGAGGGTGACCCGGGTACCAGGGTCACCCTCCCAGCCGGGCTAAAACATAGCCCGCCTTTACATGGGCGGGCTATTAGGGCGGGCTATCATATAGGCGAGCTATCTTTTTTTGGCGAGCTCTTGTTTTGGCGGGCTCATGTTTTGGCGGATTTTTTTTATTGCAACAGCGCGATTTATTTAGCACTCCATAACAAACATGGAAGCAAGAAGAAAGGCTATAGCGGCGAGTTTGCTGTTTTTATCGCTTTTCCGCCATTTTTGCGGGTTTCAAGTCAACAGAGATAGCCCGCTTAGGAGGGTGATCCTGGGGTGACCATTTACATGCAGAAAAGATAGCCCGCCTAGGAGGGTGACCCTGGCAAGCAGACAGGGTGACCCGGGTAGGTGGTGACTCTGTCTATCATGTAAACACTTCAGTGTGCTTTGTAAAGAAATGTATGAAAAGTTGGCCCTCCCAGGGTAGCCCGGCTAGGAGGGTGACCCTGGTACCCGGGTCACCCTCCCTCCATGTAAACAGCCCTTGGTTGCACCCTTATTATTGTATTATACAATTTAGCATCCTACTACAATATTAATGCAATGTTGTTGATTTTTGCTTCATGGTATTCTTAGGAGAAGAATAGTGCTTTAACGTCATCCATGAGAGAGTTATCGAACACAATAGGACACCTTCAAGCCAGAGAACAGGAGCTTTTAACAAAACATAAACTTAAGGTATGTCAGTTATTTTACCAAAGACTGTCATAAGGGTGAAGGACCTGAGTTTACATGCATATACATGTATGTACATGTACTGTAGTACCTTATTTAGAATTAACTTCTCATGCAGTGTATCAGGAGTGTGTATAAAGTGTGACAGCCATGCGAGCCAGAAATCCCTAACCCCAATATAAAGGCTAACCACTGACAATCTAAGCTAACTTAGGATAACCAGAGTGCTGTTTAGGCTAACCGCCATGGCTCGCTGGCTCGCACTTTGTTAAGGCCTGTAGTGTATGGTGTAAGAGATTTGATGTCAAGATTGCCTAATACATGTACTGTACATGTACACTGTACTGCCTGGTCACTAACAAAAGTAGTAGTGAAGAAAATTTTGATGAAAATACATGCACCATTATAATCTTTTTAAAACTGTGTCACTGACGTACCAATCAGTGAGTTTAAAATCACAGCTGCGGAGATTTCTTGTCAGTACAAAGTGATCATAACGATTGAGATATTTTTTGCTTTTTAAGGATAATGACATTATGGAAGCAAATGTAAGCTTAGGGGAATTGCAACAGAAGATAAAACGACTTGAAGGTTTATGTCAGGTTAGTGTCAGTAGTCAGTACAGTAAATTAGTCTTTGTGATTATTTAGCTTTCAAAAATAAAGTAATTGAGGGTATTGCTCTGCAGCAACAGTCACATCTGCAGATAGTAAGTATCTTCAGAAGACAGATTTCTCTCGTCGCACACTCAATACCCCTGCAAGAGAATCGTCAGAGATTCAAGCCAAAAAAATTCCATGCAGTACTACAGAGATCCGTGTAGTGTCTCTGACTGGTTGCTACCAGGGCGTAACTAGCCTATAAACCCGTATGCATCCACAGTGCCTACAAATTTTTCTGACCATGCGCCTTGTTTTTTAACATGTTAAAATGATAATTAAAACAATTTTAGCTAATGACTTGTTAGGATTTGGATGCTATCAAAATGACATAAAATCACTAGAAAGGGAAGGAGAAAGCATTTTCGAGGGTCTCTATTAAAAAACATTTCCAGGGGAGCATTACCCCCGGACCCCAAGAAGCGACTCTTTTGCACCAGTTATCAGGCCTACAAAACAACTATTCAAAAAGATGGCTATGCCCTACATTACTGTGGCAAATCAAAAAGCATGAACACTTTGATTTAACTTTGACATAATCAAACTGCAAGCAAATAGTCAGGAAACTAAAATTTACACTTTGTTTTTGCAGAAACGTTTTGCGAAAATGGCAATAAAATAAATACAGGAAAAAAAAATAGACCAAAGCGTTCACGCTTTTCTAATTCGCACAGTAACTTGTACATGTACATTGTACTTGACTTGTGCCTGCAAATTATCCTGGACTCTCCCTTCTCCTGCCTGGATTCAGATCCCTTGTGCAACAGACTGTAGCTGTAGGGTAGGATTTGGATGCTATCAGGGTAGTTCAGGAACTCGACCATCATCCCACATGGTTAATTCAGCTGATGAACAAACAGAAATGCATGATCTATTGCTATTGTTGTATGCAGGAACTAAGAAAAACTGAAAGCTCGTTGAGGACAGAAAGAGACCAGTGGAGAGACCAGGCGACGGCAAACAAACATGAAGTAGAAAAACTAAGAGGTATTTTTAATCAGGTGGAGCTTCTTGGCATTTTGAAAAATTTGATTTTTTTCACATTACATTGTACATGACGGTTTTGTCGTTTCTTTGTGCTGTTGCCTAGGTGATATTAGTAAACAGTTTAGTGATGCAGATGATGTTCAAGCAGAGTTAGCGAAGGTAAAACTCCCTTTATAAACCCTCAATAATGCAATCTTGATTGCAGTGTGGCAAGCACAGAAAGAATAAGCGGAAACTACTCTTATGGCTATTGGCTTATAATGCTACATGTATAGGTACATGTAACATGTTTCAGAGGCCCTGGCGGTGCAGATAATCACAGTGGGAGAAGTTAAACATTTAACTTAGTGGTCGAAAAATGGCATAAAATTAAAACATGTGCATGTCAATGCTTGGCTTCACATTTTCCGAATGTTATATTTTATTAAACATTCTCTGCCTCTGGGTCTACAAGGATACAATATAACAAGTCGTTCAAACAAATAGAAGTACCGATTTCAATAGGGGTACAGAATAAAGAGGCCAATATACTTTAGGAACACTACAAATGTATTAAGGTGCCAGTGAAATAGAGGTTCAGAATTAAGGGGCAGAGGGGTACACTATTTTAATCTTTGGTTTTCAATTTCCTTTCAGACCAAACAGGAGACTTTAGTCTTGCAAAAAGAACTTTTCTTAGCAGGTAAAAAGAACAACTCCCACTTCATAAAATCATTGAAGTATATAATCACATATTAGGGAAAAGATGCTATGAAGCTGATTTCTTGCAATTTTGTTGTTAATTTTATTTATTTAGGGGAGAGAGAAAAGAGGAAAGATCAACTACTTGATTTACAAAAGTCGAAACAAGAGAGAACGGACTCAGAACTTCAAAACCTTCGACAGGTATGTTCAGTCTTCTTAGAGTATGTTTACAATGTAGTCTTTACAGTTTATACTGTAGTTGGGAAATTACATGTATGCTGAGAGAAATTGTTGTAAAACGTACAATCAACTCGCTCGGGCACCTGCTTTCTCAGAGTAGCAATCAACTGACAACTTTTAACGTAGTCACGGATGGTGCATCTTGGAAATGTAGCCCATCCGCGGAAAAAGCTCTTCGTTCGTACAGGAACACTTGCTATGCAAGCTAGCTATGATTTAAATACAATTGTAACAACGCCTTGTCTGATCGTTTATACTTCTCTTGACAGATCTGTGAAAGACAACAACGCGACATTTCGTACATGCAGCTGCAGCTACAAAGCTCTCATGATATGCTGTCTAAACATGTCATAGAGCCTGAGTAAGTGTTGACTTCCAATCGGTTTGCCTTATAATCTTACAAAAGTGACGGGGGTGATCGTCGTCGTCGTTTTAGGAGTTAAAATTAGTGGTTTGTTACCGCTTAGTGTCTTAGGGCCTGTTTACATGGAGGGAGGGTGACCCGGGTACCTGGGTCACCCTCCCAGCCGGGCTAAAACATAGCCCGCCTTTACATGGGCGGGCTATTAGGGCGGGCTATCATATAGGCAAGCTATCTTTTTTGGCGGGCTCTTGTTTTGGCGGACTCTTGTTTTGGCGGGCTCATGTTTTGGCGGACTTTTTTTATTGCAACGGCGCGATTTATTAAGCACTACATAACAAACATGGCAGCAAGAAGAAAGGCTACAGCGGCGATTTTGCTGTTTTTATCGCTTGTTCCGCCATTTTCGCGGGTTTTCCAAGTCAACAGAGATAGCCCGCCTAGGAGGGTGACCCGGGTTTGACCGTTTACATGCAGAAAAGATAGCCCGCCTAGCCGGGTGACCCGGGTTTGACCGTTTACATGCAGAAAAGATAGCCCGCCTAGCCGGGTGACCCGGGTTTGACCGTTTACATGCAGAAAAGATAGCCCGCCTAGCCGGGTGACCCTGGCAAGCAGACAGGGTGACCCGGGTAGGCGGGTGACCCTGTCTGTCATGTAAACACTTCAGTGTGCTTTGTAAAGAAATGTATGAAAAGTTGGTCCTCCCAGGGTAGCCCGGCTAGGAGGGTGACCCGGGTACCCAGGTCACCCTCCCTCCATGTAAACAGCCCTTAATCTAAAATGACCACTGTTACATGTAGGACTTTATCCTCGGCTGGTACTTTTTAGGGTGTTTTAAAGCTGGATATAAAATAGAATAGGAACTACTGGAATTACAGTGGGGTTTTTTTCATGGAATAAATTGGTAACCCGTAGGGGTGAAAATGAATTTGAGCCACACCCCAAAAACGAGATTCTTGTATCTTGTCGTGGGTGGACATGAATGAGTCAGCTCCAATGATTCTCGAAATTCACTGTTATCATCAACTTGAGTTTTAATAACATGCGACAACAATAAAGTACTATACTCTTGACAACAACATACATCATACATGCATACATACCTACATACATCATGTTTATTTACCCTGCAGTGTAGCTGAATGTAGCTAATATCTCCGAGCAACAGACGGACAACACACTCATAGTTTGACCACGACACCGGGAAGTTGGTGTACCCACTCTTTTCGAACAGTGTCGTGGGTTATTTTATGTCCCCTTCGAATTGACATGTAGGATCAAGGAGACTCGGCCAACGGCTTAAGTGGTCCGATCAGGATTCGAACCCGCGACCTTCCGCTCTGCCGTCTGGCGCCCAACCAACTGAGCTAATCAGGTGGCGGTAAACACAATGTAGGCGGCGAAAACTGAATGTTAAAATTCAACTATGATTTTAAAAAGAGAAAATGGTTTATTCTTGTTTTCTATTTTACTAAATTCGTTGAAACATTTTCTGCCGTTTAACAAGACAAAAATACGTCATGAAGTCACTGTTGAGTGCGGCGTCCCCCTGTTCCTATGGCAAGGACCGCTTTCTTCAATTCATTTCTATTATAGATTGCTTCAAGTCCCTCATTTCTCTTTTAAAGATCTGACAAGCGTTTATCCCCGTGAGGGTGAGGGTGAGGGTGATATGGACGAAAGGGTTTGGGGCTGCACCCTCTTCTCGCCCCAAACCCTTCTCGTCCCAACCCTCGCCCCATGCTCCTTTCGTGATTTCAAGAGAGAAACAGACTGCAAGCAGTTTAATGATAATAATTATAATTTTCTTTATACTGAATACATTGTTCTGAATACATTGTGCAGTAAGATGTCAGAGCTGGAGTCCAATCCCCCGGACGAGGAGAAGAAAGCTATAAACAGCTTTTACGATGCGACAAGTTATAACCTTAATGGAGACTACTTTGATAATCAGGTGATTAACCAATATTTTTGACGATAAGTGTACCTTTTAGGTCCTTAACTTTGTAATAGCGATCAAGATTTAGTTTCTCCTTAAAATACCAATATTAATACAGTGGGACCCCCGTTAATTCGACCACCTGACGGGCCACCGAAATTGGTTCGTATAAGAGCGGTTTGCAGTTGAGTGTCGATAGCAATCCGGAGTTGTTTTGGTTTTACTACATTTTGTGATTGGTTTAAAAATATCGCGCCACGTACCTACATGTACTCAACCAATCAGATGCAAAACCAAAACCAAACGCGACTTGGTCACACGCATTTTCCCACGCTTGGTGCCTGTTACGTATATTTGCTTTGAGTTCTCATTGGTTCATTGTGTTTACGTTTGTTGTGATTGGCTATTGTACATGTAACTGCTTTAGTTTTGGTTTTACGACACTCAATTGAAAACGCTCTAACGGGGTGGAGTTCTACTGTATATTGCCTAGGAAAGAGGTAATGTGTCCTTCGTAGGCGTTCTTTGTTTCGTCGCGCTACAGCAGAAATATTCATTTGGCTATATCTACACTGCGTTTTGCGCACAAAGAGAATCTTATGGCTCGGTCATGCATTATTAACTTGTGCCCTTAAATGCTTGATTTGTTTTCTTTCCCCAATAATAACTTGAGTAAACAGACGCCTCTCTTCACCCGCTCAATCTTTCTCCTGCTCGAGAGACGTTAGAGGTTCGACTTGAAAAAATCCATTCCTATCATCTCTATGGATTATTTCAGGTGACATAACTCTACAGAGATCCGTGTAGTGTCTCTGATTGGTTGTTACTTGCGCGCGAAAAATCAAAACCGAGCAACAGCCAATCAGATAAACTATATGGACTATAGAGTACTAAAGTTGTGACGTCCCAAAAATTAAATTTGCGAAATGATTAAATTTGATCAGTTATTCGGAGAAAGCATGCCTAAAACGTCCACTGGCCAAACATTAGCTCTCCATTGCAATTTGCGGCCGAGATATGGGCATTTCAGGTTTTAATTTCTCCATACAAACCCTTCTAATTTTACGTCTGTTCCTTCAATTAAGAACAGGCGCAAAATTAGAGAGGTTTGTATGGGACGGTACCAAACTTTGAACCTCTATATCTTCTGTTCTATTCGTGCTAACAAATTGAAATTTTGTGGCTGATCATACAGCAGCAATCTTTATCTAATGATGGGATTTTGAGGCTTGATAAAAATAGTTGTAGATCAGTCTGTAGAGCTACGTCATCAGTATGGAATTTTTCGGCTCGTACATCACTTGAGTTGGGAAGAATTTATTGCGCGAAGAGAGACGTCCGTTGACTGAGGCTACTCCAGTAACTGTACGAACTCTGACTTATGGATACTTGTATTTCTCTTAGGACGAAGCGTCAACAAGATCGATGGATTTTGATGGTATGTCGAATCGTCACTGTTTGTGGTGTTTTGTTGTTCGAAATGCAGTGAAAATACATGAGAATATACACCTTATTCGATGGTTTAACATATAATACGCGCGGATTTTTTGCGAGTTGCGTAGTATTTTTCGAGCCCCGTAGGGGCGAGGAAAAATGCGAGCAATGAGCAAAATGTCCGCTCGTATTATGTTTAAATCATCGAATAAGGGATTTATTATTCTACTGCAAAATTTCCCGACTATTATGCTATTTTCCGTATTCGCTCTGTTCAAGTAGTCAATACCGTGTCATATTTTACGTGTTCTCTTGACCTTATATGGTGAAATGACGTAATAGTAGAATAATAAATGAAAATAAGGCGTTATTGTTACTGCTTTAAAGTTGCTTTCTTTCTTATAAATTCATGCGACTTAATATTCTTGGTTTTCACGTGACGTCATCAAATTCTAAAATTCAAACCGCGAGGCCTTCAGAATTTTTTACCTTCATTCGACGAAAGATTACCTAAATATATATCTTTTCACAATTTATTAGCTCGATACCATGTTTCCTTTTGAAAATAGAACAGTTTAAATTTCCGAGTCTTCATCGTACGTGACATCAGCCGTGACAGAGCTGTTCCGTATCTAAAAAGTCACTCTTCGGGTGATTTTCAGCATTCTAAACAATTTAAGTTTAAGGAGAAATATTTATCTAAATATTCGGAAGTTCACAAGAGAAAACAAACCTCCTTTCTGGCAAAAGTGAACTCCAGATGTTTTTTCCTATTTCCGCAATGTTGGTGCCCCTCAGAGGGTCACCAACATGGCGGCTCCATACTGAGCTCTATACATTTGTGTGGAACATTTTGACAAATAACTCGAGTACGGAATACCGCACCGACCTGAGACTTGGACTGATTCCTTATTTAATTATTATCTATGACATGTCAATTCCTTGACTTCATTCATTGAACGGTTTCGATTTTTTTTATTTATGGCGTGACAGTGAAAACCGAGAATACATTACAACAAAGTTTGGAATATGTAGTATGCGGGAAGTTTCTCACATTTGAACCTACTGTACATGTAGTTATACGGCCTAGCTACGACAAGTCTTCTGTAGCTCAGTGGTAGAGCGTCCGACCGGTGTGCGGAAGGTCATAGGTTCGACTCCTGTTGGTAGAAGTCGGAAATGTTTTCCGAGTAGCTTGTGTCACTGACTGATTTGACAAATTTGGAAGAGCTCAAAAACCAAACGAGACTACTGTCATTGTAGCATAAATTGTACGCCAGCACACAGGCTGAAAATTATGTGAAACGCGCAATACAAGTTGGTGTTCCGCTTGTTTAGCTATTTAAAACGGTAACCATGACGTACATGTACAATTGTTTGTTCTGATTCAGTCGGGGAACAAGTACCAGTTGATAGCGAATCTGAGCCCGCGGTTTTCGTCCCGAAGTTGCTTAGCAACATGACGTATCTTGTTTGCGCCTTGATGGCGTGACAACTTTTGGAGTACTCTTGAGTGCTCGCTGTATCCTTTGATTGGATAATAAAGAACGGAAACTTGACAAGCGACGATTCACCAAAAACGGTACTCGTTTCCCCGACTTGATTGAGTGGAAACGGTATCATCACGCATGTGCTGTTTTTCTCGCAGGTCCAGTAGTTTCAAAAGGCATTGAGGATGATCTGTCGGCTTATATTCCTGGTAAGAACTGAGCAACATATAAATATGGACCTAGTAACTTACTGTAATGGTATGAATCGAAATCTGGATAACATTATAACGAGAAAAATCACGACACGTGATTTACATACGAAACTTGTTTGAAGTTAGGTGTCAGTAAGTGAAACGCGCTAGCCTATACCGTTACAATTTGACTGATAAAGTTGACATCTTTTGACGTCTTTCTGTTGGCTTTCCAAACTTCTCAGCCAATCAAAGATCCATCAAACCCGAACGCGCACAAAACATGTCAATAGCCCTTTTCACGGTTAACTTGCGATATTTGCATAACAATACAATTGAACATAGAAGCGAGGCAATTTCGGGCACAAGCTGCAAAACATCGTGTTTTTCTTGAACTCCTTCAACTCTTAGTATAAAAACAGTTTTAAAATGTATAAGAACTACAATTCTTTTAGTTTACGTTGTTTTTAGAAAAAATGTAAAACAACTCGCATAAGCAACAGGGAGATCGGGTTACGATCTTTACGGATATTTAGTTCTTATCCGTTTTAAAACTATTTTTATGCTAACATAGTTGAAGGAGCTCAAGAAAATCACGATGTTTTACTGCTTGTGCCCGAAATTGCCTCGCTTCTATGTTTAACTGTATTGTTATACAAATATTTCAGGTTAACCGTGAAAGGCCTCAATTTACACCGTAATTAGTGGCAACAGTGCAATGAGTTTCACAATGAGTAAAACCTCTCTGTTTCATTATCCTGAGCTCTGAAAGCAAAGCACCATAAACATACAATACTCGACTTAGGAGTGAGACGTGGGGTAATGGTTAGCGGATCGAGCGACACCGGATCGAGGTCTGGGTTCGAGCCCTGGCCGAAATGAGTACCGGCGAACTGTTAGGGAAACCTAACAAAATGCTGGGGGGTAGCCTGGTGTTAGACTAGCATCCCACCCAGGGGAGTAGCAATACTTCTAGCTACGGAAACCGGGATAAGCTCCGGCTTTTAATACCTTACCTTACTCGACTTGGGGACATGTGTTGAGTGCGTCATTGATGATTGGCTCTGTTTTCGCTTTGCTCTTTGTTACAAATTGCTTACAAGAGATATTGTTACTGTTTCATGTCAGGTGGTGGTGGAGTGTCCTCTCTGTCCATGCACGCCACGGCCGGAAGTGACTTGGCTGACGATTTCGACAATCTTTCCCACGATCCATTGCAGACCGTAATGACGTCAGATAGAGGCTTTGCAAGCTCCAATGTAGAAACGTTCCTACCACCAAGGTGAAACAAACGTGCTTTTTCCTAATTTTTTTTCTTTAATTAGCCTGCGGGCCCAGGTTTTTTTTACGAGCTGACTACAGTGTATCGTAGAGAACGAGGGCAAGTAATCTAATTCAGTTTTAGAAGCCACTATATAAAGGATAAAGCCCCTTCCACACGAGCAAGTTTTCCTTGACAAGGGACATAGACAATTTTTATTTGCTCGTGTGGATAAACAACAAATTTAATTTGACAATTTTTTCCTGACAAATTTTATTTGCTCGTGTGAACGATAAACAATATTTCTTTGACAATTTTTCTTTGTAACAACAATAATATTGTACAATAATATTGACAAGTGTCGCCAATTTTTTAACAAGGACCCTTGTCAAGGAAAAAAATTGCCAAATTTCTCTTTCCACACGAGCAAAGAAAAATTGTCAAGTGAAAACTTGTCAAGGAAAACTTGCTCGTGTGGAAGGGGCTTTAACAGTCACAAACCTACACTTTTAGGCGTGCGCAAACGTCTATCAGCGAATATAGTCAACGAGAGAATGAATAGGCGATGAGAGAACCAATCAGATTTAAAATAGCACGCGATGACTTTCTCCTAATTAACAATTAGATTATTCGCTCTCCATTTCTATGATGTGATAGTTGATGAGGCCGTATTGTTTTAGTAAAAATTATAACAATTGTCTTGTTAACTCTAAATTATCTTCCAAAACTTCGGAGAAACAAGAAGAAACCGCAATTTTGTAGACGACCTCCAGTCACTGCACACTAATGGCTGATAGTGTACGAGTAGCTCAGCCAATCAGATTGTCTCATTTGCATTAGTATACTAGTAGATTTTTACTAATACATTTTAGCGCGGGAAAAAGTATTGGTCTAAATGGCCTCTCTATGAAAACTGACTGAGCATCCGTATGACTTTTGTCCTGACAAACTGAGATTGGTAATTGACTGTATTCTGTAATGTAGCTATTGTTGGGAATGGGTTTAAACTTAGTGTTGAAGTTTAAGTGTTGTTTTTTTCCTTTTTCTTCCTCTTTTTTTTGTTTTTTTGTTTTTTTTGTTGTTGTGGTGGTGTTCAGAATTAGGGAATTTAAGCAAACTATGACGGCAACGACAACGAGAACGTCGCTAAACAAAAAGGTTTAATGAGAAGTACAATGTCTCTGCACGTGCGTTTTAATCTTGGTACATTTCTTAGCCGTCCTCTGCAAAACAACAACGTGAAATGAACAAATTCTGGGTTTTTGGAGAACGTGAACCGCAGCGGAGAATTTTTGAAGTTTCTCTTTAGACTAGAACGCTGTCTTTACATATTCAGCTGAGGATAGTTCTGACACCGATAGACAAACTGAATGGAACTAGAGATTCGCGAGATTCTGAAGTCAAATATAAATTCATTTTTCAATCTACATGTACGTTGTCCTTGCCGCCGTAGTTGCTTAAATTCGCTACCTTCAAATCAAAGGAAACCACAAAATAATAGTTAATTAAGGTAGAAAAATACCAAGGATGTAATAACAAACCAAACAGGATTTGAGGCAGATTAAGCCTGGTTTCCATATAATCGCAGCGATTGCAGAAAAAAGTGTTCTGCGATCCTTGCGATCATATGGAAGCCATAAAACGTTGCGATAGATAGAAAAATTTCACCCCACTCCCTCGCGCTCCGCGCTCGAACATCACGATCGCGCTCCGCGCTCATCGAGCGAATTCCAAGGCTAGAAAAATTGATATCTCTGCGATAGTCCTTGCGATCGTGCAGTTTTTATATGGAAACCACTCGCAGCGATCGGGCGATCCTTGTGATCATATGTAAACCTGAGGTCTCAACGATCGCAGCGATCGCGATCGTTGCGATTATATGGAAACCAGGCTTTACGAACGACAAATTTACGTCTATAGCTGTTTCGTTCATGATGCTCCATCCGTTTCCAAGCTCCTGTAAACGCATTTGACTTTGTTATCCTTCAGAAATCCATCCTACTTCAGCACACCTAACACTCGAACAGACATGTACCCGCCGCTTGGCAACTTGTCAATCACGAGCTCCAGGCAAGACGACCACAGTAACTTTTTTACCATTCTCGGCTGGTAGGCCTGTGGATTCAATATCGAGACCCGCAGATACGTATTCTCCTTATTCAGCTGGTGTGTCTGTGGCAAGGACATCACCCCCTAAGGTGAGGGCTGTGTGTGAGAAATTCCATCAAGAGCCTGTTGCTGCGAAAGCAGTCAGTTTTCTCGCCACGGTGTGAATTAACAGACGAAGAACAGGCTGTTTCCGCAGACAACTAGCTTGGAAAATTATCTTGAATTCGTGAGATCAAAGGAAATCTCAAAACGAGAACGCAATCAGGGGAACAAGTAGCTTTGCTCTTTCGTTGGAGATCACGTGTCCGAGAATTGACTGAGCCCACGGTCTTTCGTCAGAGGAGTTGCTAAGCAACGTGACGTATCGAGTGCGCACGATTTTCTTTGATGCGAGGGAAAAAACTGGTTCCATACTTCGAGTGCTCAGTTCTATGAAGATTTTCCAAAATCGCACTTGTTCTCTTGATTGCGTAGACACAGAAGTAAGTTATCCGATTGAAAAACTGGAATGCCCTTGTGTATTTTAAAGTCGATTTTTGGGTCGAAAAGGCTTGTCCTGACAATGTTATTTTAGCAAAATTTTTGCACAACGGTAACATGAACCATATACTTTAGTCACAATGTCAGTGTGTTAAGGCGGGACTTAACCTGAATGCCATTTTTCCGCGACTTAGCATGGGTTAAATGGAAATATCTCGTTCACGTTTCAAGCAATCCAAAAACTCTATGCTCATCACATGAATCTATGTTATGGGGTGTTTTGTAAATTTTGGGTGATTTTGAGGTATGTTTGGGAGGAAATAGTTTTTCTCAAAGGAGTTGTAAAATTTAGGGAAATAAGAAATATTGAAGATTCGATGTAGTTTTTAAAATTAGAATTTGAAGTTTAAAATTAGTAGATTGACACCAACAGACAGTTGATATAAACTACGCAAGAGCACCCGCGTGGGTATCAACTGTCTGTTGGTGTTCCAAAAATCATTTTCTTTCTTCTATCCCTTCTTTAAACGTCTTAAAATGTCATTGAAATTTAGGTTAAGTCCCGCCTTAATTCTCCTTGCTGCTTCTCGGACAAATTGTATGATTGTCATTGGGAGAAGTCAAAACGTTTTTCTTTTTCTATAATGATCAAGGCCTTAATTCTTATAACCCACCTGCTTGAGTTTCCTATCACATAGTTCAGAGAAGATAAGAATTAATCAAAGCTGGGCCGGTTGAAAGGATTAAGTAAAGCACATAACTACTAATGTGACTACTCACAATGCTGTAGATAGGTCTCATAATACACTAACAAAAGTTCCGATAACTTGTCTTGCGTGACAGCTTGGCAAGCAAGTTAAGTGAACTTTTCTCCTCTTTTCGTTCTTACCCCAGGCGGAGGGGGACAGTTCACCGACCAGTAAACTACATCGTCTGCTGGCGGAGTCTCGTCAAATGGTTCAAAACCTCGAACAATCCAACACCTTCTCTCTGACCGGAAGTCCTAAGCAGGTTAGATTTAGTGTCACGCCATATCACCTCAGAAAAAGTGTCACACAATACCCTCTGAAAAAAAGTGTCGCGTAGGAAAACAGTGTCATGAAATATCCCCTAATAAAGCTTTCACGCCATATCGCCTTCGATAAAAAGGGTCACTAAGTTCCCCTTAGAAAAAAGTGTCACGTCATATCACCTTGAAAAATGTGTCATGCGATATCATTCAAAGTGTCACGTAATCTTTTCGCGTCCCCTTCATTCAATTATTGACTCTTTTGAATTTAAAGGGTGACCCAAATTCACACCTTATTTTAAAAATATTTTTTTCAAATGTTTTGTCTGCGTTGTAGATGTTATCGACCTTCCTACACCTTAAAATCCATATCAACAGTCACGGAAAACTTTATAATCTATGGCTTCTGTCACGTAACAGTAACGCAATAATCTTCTCTTTTAACCTCAACCAGTAACCACTTTTTTCCGCCTCTAGTCTCCGTAATTCTCTTTCTAACTAATTAGTCCTTGCGTGTCAGTTACAGTAATTAATACATTGTATAGAATTTAACTTTGGGTGTGAGTTTGGTGTGACGTCAGGACAATATTCCCTAGTTGATGATTTTTGTGATTCTCATCACCTGTCTGCTTTACAATCTATTGGTATTTTAAAGGAGAAATAAAGATATTGATGACTCTTGGGGTATAAGGGGACATTGGACCAGAGCTCCTAATTGGCCAAGTAATGACAGTTAACACTTTCACTCCCATAATTAAACTTAAACATGAAGACGCACTATAAAAGGAGAGGTACCTAAGGTACCTCGAGTTCATTTGTCAATCAACAGCGAACGAGACAGTAGCTGAAAATTAGTCGTCAGTAGAGAATAAATAATGTTTCGTTTTTCTTTCTATAAATCATTCTAAATCCCACGGAATAATGACTAGTTTTTTGAAATATTTCGGTGTGCAAGAAACAGCAAAAGAACATAGAATATTATCATAACTAACGTTCGTGTTTACGCTGACACAACCCGCGAAATTCAAACTCGGTCATGAAAGTTTCATATTTGAAGTACATAATTTTGAATTATCTGTTCTAAAAGTTTTAATTCACATCAAATTCATTTTTTTACATTTTCGTGTACAATATGACTTCCTTACATATCTTGCCAAATTTCAATCCATTACGAACATTAGAAGTCATTGTTTTTGGACTTTTATTTCCGAGAATTTACGGCCGCCATTACTTGACCTTGTTCCAAGGCTTGGTTGCAAATTAGAGAAAATGACGTCAGATGCTCAAAAATACCTCACGGGTTGAAATTATAATAACAATAAGTATATTTTTCTTCGTGCAATTTTCTATACTTGTTGTTATTATAATTTCAACCGTGAAAAAATGTAAAAAAATGAATATCAACAATTTGATCGTAGGGGCACTTTAATGTCTGTGGATGAAACCCTAGTGTGTTTCCATTCAAATGAAAGCTATTGAGCACTACTTTCATATGGTACTGTTTATTATGCTGTACATGGTGGTTCTAACTTTTAAGCCGATCTGCGAAGGAAACCCTCGTGTGTGACCATTTAAATGAAAGCTATTGAGCAGTACTTTCATGTGGTACTGTTTGTTTTTCCATACCT
Organism: Desmophyllum pertusum; assembly: GCA_029204205.1. Lineage (NCBI taxonomy): Eukaryota > Metazoa > Cnidaria > Anthozoa > Scleractinia > Caryophylliidae > Desmophyllum > Desmophyllum pertusum. Next base: position 730,802 of record MU825873.1, on the reverse strand, counting down.
TTCAAAATGAAGTTGGAATTTTTTGTTTTCAATGCAATTTTGAGCTTTGGCACTCTTGGGAGTGAAAGGGTTAACAGCCCAATAATAGGCACAACCTTCATCAAGTCACCGTGAGTCGGTGAGTTTCACTGAACTCCTATCAAATATAACGAACTCGTTTTTTGTGTGTTTAGGACTCTACGGGCCCCACAAGTGAGCAGTACACACCCCCGCAAAGACATCTGGGAAGTCCACTTCATTCACGACCCATGCAGACGTCCGCTGAATGAAAAGTAAGTGCGAGATATTTTCATTTGTACAATGGAGTGCGTTGTCCGAAGAAGGCCCGAATTTGTGAATTTTTTTTTTTAATTTTTAACTACAGGTCTACAGTAGACTCCCGCTATCTCGAACTCGGCGGTCTCGAAAACCCCGCTATCTCGAACTCAAACCCATTCCCCTTGCCCTTGTTTTTCAGTTATTTACTATCGGCTATCTCGAACTCCCCGCTATCTCGAACTGTTTTTCGTTCCCCTTGAGAGTTCGAGATAGCGGGAGTCTACTGTAGTCTAAATGTCTTGTTATTTCTGCCTCGTTTTCATGTGCTTTGGTAACACATTGTAACCTGGCAAACAATAAGTTTGTAACTCGAAAATTTCTAATTTTTATTTGAACACTGAATTGGAAACTTTTTGTCTATCACCGGCACAAACCAATAACAATCGACGCGAAATGTTTCTTCGGAATGTTTTTCGTTTATTTTGCTTTTTGATGACATTTTCGTTTTCTTTTTCGCAGGATAAGTCTTCGCGATGTTTCACTGATCATTGCAGAGTACAGTGTGTTACATGGCGCCACTGCTCCCACAAAAGACTTGTTGACATCGATATTATTAGTTTTTTAGTTGTTAAATGAGAATCACTCTCGATTTCGGACGCCATTTTGTATCAGGTGGTTTCGCTTGTTTTGCCGAATCTTCTCGGAATCCTCCGTGACACATTCGGGTGATCATCGGAAAACCCGAGCGTCCAGTCGGAAGCCGATACTGCTTGATTCAAGATGGCAACGGACAATAATCTGCGTAAATATGAATATTGTTTTTAAATCTAGATAGTTTAGCATGAGTAACGCTTGTGTTTTAAACTGTACATAACAAATGTTGAATTATACACTGGCCCCGTTTTATTTTTGTGTCCACGAAGCATCCCGTTAAAATCCAATGCAATATGTCCGCTTGCTTCGATATTCTGTTTTAATCTTGACTAAGAACAGCGAACGCTCCAATCCTTACTTTTTTCAATAAGAAACGAGTTTGGTTGTTCGTTCAGCTCCTCAAAATTGAAATGTTTGCGTTTAAAAAGGTGTCCTAATTTTTTTTTTTCTAAACGAAGGTGAATGTGCGTGTTGTGAAGAAGGAAAATGTACATAATGCCGGAATGCTTTCCTTTGTTTGTTTCATCGGACGCTGAACTTTGCGTTGAACTTTGCGGCTCGAAAACTGGGCCTCTACTAGTTACTAGACTGAGCAGTCTCTATTGATCTTGCGGAAACTGGGGACGAGACGCCATTTCCCCAAGTCGCTTTTTAAACATGCGTCTACCGCCAAAAATCCCTTTAAATTACGAGTAGCACTCACTCGAACATGAATTTTATTTTAGCGCATCCAAAACAGAATCATTTCATAGGCACTTTAACGACTGTTGGTTCCCTAAATTTTAAAATTCCCCTATGGTGGACTCTATATAGTACTTTTCAAGTCTTTGGATGAACTAATTGCCGTTTTTCGATGAAAGCTAGGCCGCCATGTTTATTTTTGTCTTTCTTTTCTGTCTTTTAAACACTCGCGCCATTTTCGTACCCATAACTCGCGCGCCAAAAACTATATAGAGCCACCTTAAAATGTTTTAACCAAAACTAGTCTTTGGTGTAACACTAAAATGTATCAATAATTCAACCTGGACTGTTATCAATCACCTAGTTTTAATATATAATATTATCTTAATATTAGCGCATTTCATCACAGTAGTTAGCTTACATGATCTTATTCTATCGTTTTATTTTCTTATTGGTTTTATAAAGTACAAATGATTTTAGGTAGATCTTCATATTTAATAGATAGTATTTAAATGATGTGAATCTCAGTGGACTTGTGTATAAGCGATTGATTTATTTAATTCAGAATCCTCTGATCTGAGCGAGTGAAGTTGAATGGCAGAAAATGGGAAATAAACTTGTAAGAATTCCAAAAATTGCGTTACATTTCATTGCGTTGCGTCACCTTGCATGTACAGTCGAACCCCTATTAAGCGGCCAACCCCTATCAAACGGCCAACCCCTATTAAACGGCCAGCTATCAAAGTCCCAATATCTTTATCAGGGGGGGCAGGCAGCGCCTTTTGATCTTGCCGCTTTTCCGCTATACATGATCGCACAAGTAAAGAAATCTGTCAATCATTCGAGAAACGTACCTCTACGGGAGTTTGCTGTGGAATTTTCATCCATGGTGTCCCACAATGACCAAAGTACAGTTAAACAGCGACCGAATCGTTCCCATAGATGTTTGGACGTGGAATCGCCAAAATATTTCTGAACGAACACAAACGCACGTCATGTCAGCCATCGTCCGCCATGTTTATTTTAAACAAACCAGTACTTAGTCTCGCTCGGCCAAATTTCTAAAATGTGCAATCATATATACTAGGTCCCAGGCCTCGCTGCTAGCCCCCCTGATCTTTATAATACTGCATAAAACCCTTATTAAGCGCCATGGGTTCGACTGTAGTCATTCTGTTCAACCTCGTTTCCAGGACCCTGGGAACAAGGTTGATCTTATCTCATCTTCAATATTTGTGTTGTCACGCAACAATCTCGTTCCCAGAGGCCGCGATGCTTTTGGTCAACGCGCTGGCTCTGGGGACGAGATTGGTCACGCAAGGGAATGTTCGTTGCGTGACAACCCAAATAGCGGCGGCCCTACATCTAAAAAATACATAACAAATGTATTAAGAAGGGGGCTCGCAAACAGTTTCTTTTATTCTTGGAGTGAAGCAACAAAAGTTCCCATGATAATTAATAGGAAAAAAAGAAAATGGCGTTTGAAAATAATACCGAATTGAGGCAAAGTTTCGGTCGCAATTTACCTTTGGACGCAGGTCTGTTGCCGGTTTACGTACTCTCACGTGGGATTAATATTTACACGCACCACCACGTGATGATTCATAATTCGTATTAGTAAAAATCTACTAGTATACTAATGCAAATGAGACAATCTGATTGGCTGAGCTACTCGTACACTATCAGCCATTATAGTTTACCACTAAATTTTCTTTGATTCTGATTGGCTTAAATCGAACACGTGACGTGATAGTGTTCATCCGCGGAGAGACACTGTCAGGTAATAGTGCCCGTCGGGCAAAAACCCCGGATCGATAGTGCCCGCCTGAGCGAAAAACAACCGTTTTGTGCAGTTTGAGCTAAACAGTTGAAAGAATAAATTAAAAATAGCGAGAATTTACTCTCTATCAATTCTTTCATAACATATGGGCATGCACGAAGTTTGGAACGAAATATTTAATGGCAAATTCCTGTAAGTGTACAACAAATGCGAATGAAAGAGCACTAAACAATTTACGGAAAGATCGGTAAACCGACACAAATTCGTCCAAAAAATAACAGCCTGTTTACACCACAAGTTTAAGCTTAGCCTATTCGGTATTGTTACCTTGTATTTCCAAGAGGCTTGTCAATTCCAGCTTGAATCAGCACAATAAATATCGGTTACGAAGCTTTATAAATACGGCAGTTCGTCAAGCGTTTGCCCGCAGTGAAACCTTCGACTCCGTTCAGTTGTCCGTTTGACTTGTAAAATGAATATAATGTTCAGCTCCACAATTATTTCAGATCTTCCCATTTTGTGCTAAATCATTTGCACAATTTTCCAGAATATATGAATCATTAGAAGATTGAGCGAAGAAATAATCCGAAGAAACTTTTTGTCCTGCTTTCTTTTCATTCAACTGACTTGGCGGAACCCGCGCCAGGTTTTGCCGCCGTTTTTCATACAAATCATACTTCATTTAGATGGAACTGAAAAATCACTCAGCCGATTTATAACTTTTGAAAAAGTAATACCGAAGTTTAACCTAAGTTTTGTACGTATTTACGAGACAAAAGTTGAATGCAAAACTATTTTTGAAGCTCCAAGCGTGTTAGAAATCGAAATGAATAAATTAATGAGGTTTTCAGTTTTAGGCCGCCGCACGGAAAATTTAGTGGTGAACAATAATGACAATAGAGTGTTTTTGTCTCGGAACTATCGGTCTGATAGTTGCCCTTGGAAATTTTATGTTCTAAAAAACTAGCATATTAGCCCTCGAACTTCGTTCTCGGGCTAATATTTGTTTTTTAGAACATAAAATTTCCGCGGGCAACTGTCAGCCGATAGTTCCTCGACAGAAACACTCTATTGTTATATTAGTGTGCAGTGACTGGAGGTCGTGTAAAAAATTGCGGTTTCTTCTCGTTTCTCCGAAGTTTTGGAAGATAATTTAGAGTTAATACAAGACAATTGTTATAATTTTTACTAAAACAATTAGATTATTCGCTCTCAATTTCTATGATGTGATAGTTGATTCGGCTACGGCCTCATCAACTATTATAACAATAGAGTGTTTCTGTCGAGGAACTATCGGCTGATAGTTGCCCGCGGAAATTTTATGTTCTAAAAACAAATATTAGCCCGAGAACGAAGTTCGAGGGCTTATATGCTAGTTTTTTAGAACATAAAATTTCCAAGGGCAACTATCAGACCGATAGTTCCGAGACAAAAGCACTCTATTGTCGTTATTGTTCACCACTAAATTTTCCGCGCGGCGGCCTAAAACTGAAAACGACATGAATTTATTTATTTCGATTTCTAACACACTGCGACGCTTGGAGCTTCAAAAATAGTTTTGCATTTCAACTTTTGTCTCGTAAATACTTACAAAACTTTAGGTTAAACTTCAGTATTACTTTTTCAAAAGTTATAAATCGACTGAGTGATTTTTCAGTTCCATCTAAATGAAGTATGATTTGTATGAAAAACGGCGGCAAAACCTGGCGCGGGTTCCCCCAAGTCAGTTGAATCAAAAGAAAGAAGGACAAAAAGTTTTCTTCGGATTATTTCTTCGCTCAATCTCTCTAAAGTTTCATATATTCTGGAAAATTGTGCAAATGATTTAGCACAAATGGGAAGATCTGAAATAATTGTGGAGCTGAACGTTATATTCATTTTACAAGTCAAACGGACAACTGAACGGAGTCGAAGGTTTCACTGCGGGCAAACGCTTGACGAACTGCCGTATTTAAGCTTCGTAACCGATATTTATTGTGCTGATTCAAGCTGGAATTGACAAGCCTCTTGGAAATACAAGGTAACAATGCCGAATAGGCTAAGCTTAAACTTGTGGTGTAAACAGGCTGTCATTTTTTGGACGAATTTGTGTTGGTTTACCGATCTTTAGTGCTCTTTCATTCGCATTTGTTGTACATTTACAGGAATTTGCCATTAAATATTTCGTTCCAAACTTCGTGCATGCTCATATGTTATGAAAGAATGATAGAGAGTAAATTCTCGCTATTTTTTAATTTATTCTTTCAACTGTTTAGCTCAAAACTGCACAAAACGGTTGTTTTTCGCTCGGGCGGGCACTATCGATCCGGGGTTTTTTTGCCCGACGGGCACTATCACCTGACAGTGTCTCTCCGCGGATGAACACTATCACGTCACGTGTTCGATTTAAGCCAATCAGAATCAAGAAAATTTAGTGGTGAACTATAACACATCATAGAAATCTCGAGCTCATAATCTAATTGTTAATTATTATACATTCAACTCACTATCTCTTTTCTGATTGGCCGAAAGCGTACAGTGAATTTTCGAAATCAGCGCCTTTGAAAGCATCCACGTCATCTACCTACAGATTAGCGAGAGGATCACGGGTAATAACCTGCAGATTATACAATAATCATGTCAAGGACACTTAGGTCACGGGTAATCATGTCATCTATGACCGCGGTGCAAGTTCGCGCGCTTTGCGTTGCTTGCCGCTAAGTAACATCGGTGGCAGAAGCGTTATTCTTTTTCGTTGAATGTATAATAAAACAATTATTAGATTCGGTTTTTGTGATATCCAGAATAATCAAGGTCTCGGTAAGAGTTATCAGCCTTCGGCTTCGGCTGATAACTCTTACCTCGGCCTTGATTATTCTGGATATCACAAAAACCTCATCCAATAATTGTTAATAATATTTTTGTAAAAAAAACGGACAACGAATATTTTAATTTTTATTATAATTTACGTGCCACTGGGTGCTAGGCTTGGATAAATTCTGCCGACAGAATTTCGAGCAGAATAAGCTATTTTTGACGCGATCATTCTGCCGTCAGAATAACACTAATGATATGCATAACAGTTGAAAGAAAAATTGAAAACTAAATAAAAACAAATGGAAAATACCAAGAGAAAATAAAGCCTGGTTTCTTTATGATCGCAACGATCGCAAGAGTGGTTTCCATATGATCGCAACGATCGCGCTGCGATCGTTGCGATCATATGGAAACCAGGCATAAAACGCGCTCACATGATTTCTTTTTTGTAAGATCTCAATAAAAAAAGTCACCGTTTCAACTAGTATGAGTGAGTGAGTGATATTGTATAAAGTAAGATAAATTACAATATATTTCACTGCAATTTTGCAAACAAAACTTACCTTATTATAGGAAATTAATGTTCCATGAAATTAACGCAGTTGTAACTGATTCGCGTTAATTAACAGTTATTCTTCGAGGACGCGAAGCGCCGAGTTGGTTATATATATCAGCTCATATCCGGCGCGTCCTCGAAGAATAACTGTTTTAGTAAATTTTCAAACACTCAAATAAACTGAAGATGCAAAAAAAACAATTCTGCTCCAAGAAAAATACATGCCTACAAATGTACAACAAATGCAACTGAACGAGCACTGCATGCAAGGAAGCCTGAAACAACTTTGTTTACGGAAATCCCGAACTGAAATTAAACCAATACAAATCTGCACAATTTAAACTGAATGAAAACCTGTTTACACTACAATTTTAAGCTTAACCTATTCAGTATTGTTACCTTGTGTTTAGAAGAGGCTTGTCAATTCCAGCTAGAGCAAGCTTTCAAAATCAACACAATAAATATCGGAACGAGAAAGCATAAATATCGCAGTCGATCGATCGTCAAGCGTTGGTGATGGTACAATCGAAGAGGACCACTTCACAGTGAAATTATCTTCGAAGGTCACTCTTTTTCTCTCCATCCATGTAGATATTGACGCTTTCCTTTGCGTTTTACTTCAGTGAACGTGATTTTAACTGGTTCAGTTTCGCTGGTTTCAACACAATTAAGCTTAATTCTGTAGTCGTGCACGATTTGCTCCCGTAAACAACCCGTTCAGCTGTTCATTCAACTTGTAAAATGAATATAATGTTCAGCTCCACAATTCTTTCTGATCTTCCCATTTTAAGCTAAACCATTTGCACAATTTTCCAGAATATACGAAACTTTAGAAGACACAGAATGAAGATTAATTCTGCTTTGCTATCTTTTCATTCACTGTGCTAACTGCACTGGCAGACCGCGCCAGCAGTTTTTGTCGCCGTTTTCATACAAACCATGGTTCATTTAGATTGAACTGAAAAATCACTCAGTCGATTTATAAATTTTTAAAAAGTAATACCGAAGTTTAACATAAAGCTAGTGATGTTTTTAATCAAACAATTATTCCATTCGCCCTTCAAGTTGGATATACAATACATTAGAAATTCATCATTTTTCCATATTTGGTCAACTTAAGAATAATGGCTCAGATCCATAGAGGAGGGAACCAATCAGAAAGCTAGAAAATCATTATCCAGAGGTAAAAATTTACTAATTTTTGTGAGCGTTAATTTCCGCGACATTAATTAAGTGGAGCGTTAATTTCCGCGACCTTAATTTTCATTATTATAACCCTAAATTCTGGATCCAGTACAGACAAATTTGATACCTAGGAAACAATAGCTTTCTCTTTTGTCCACTGTATTTCAATCTTTTACAATGTAAAATTTTCAGTTGACCTCGCTTTCAGAAGAGCAGTTCTCGACATCTGAGTGCTTGGTGTATTTCGGCCAAAATATCGTTGTTTCTTTGTGTTAATCGCGTTAATTTCCTTCATTTTGAAATTTTGCCTCCTCTTTCGCGTTAATTTCCTTTATTCGGAAGTAATTTTCCCTCCAATTTGCGTTAATTTAAGTCGGGTTAATTTCAAATACGTTAATTAACACGAGCGTTAATTTCCTATAATAAGGTATAATACATGTAAATATCTAATTATTGTCAGTTGTACCGAGCAGAATTCGAGCAGAATTTTGGTGTCCGAGCAGAATTTCGCCAGAATAAGCGTTTTTTTACGACCATTACCGGTTGACAGAATAATCCATTTTACGCGAGCAGAATGTATCCAAGCTGGGAGCTCACTAGGCATAATTATGTTCCCGCCTTTTCATAAAATTTGCCGTCGCCACTTCCCGCCCAAAACCCCCGCCAAATTAGTATTTTACATCAAGCTTTTTTGTAATCATCTCTGTACAACAGCGCCGAGCTCTTAACAATGTAAAGGGAAAATAAAACACTCACTAGAAAATACCAAAAGAGCGATAACAAGTGGCTTAAAGTAACCTAAAGTAAAGTATGAAACATGCTATTGGTATAGATTTTGTTGAGTATATTATAACCTAAATGATACCAATTATTTTTCAATATATCGGCATGGTCACGGTTATGACTTTTCCTAGTTTGAACGCTTCAACGAGCACCTATTGTTAATACAGCGTTAATAATTAAAGTTTAATTATAAACTCCTGTAAAGAAAATAAGAGGCTCATTTGCCAAAAAAACGGGCTTCGGGAGTCGCTAATCTCATATTTAGAAAGAAAAACAAGGTACGTTATCTTATTAGGCCCAGTTCAGACGCCGTACCTTCACATGTTCACATGAGCCGAATCGAATTCGAATTAATTTAGACCGCTGAATTGATTGAGACGCCGAGCTTTCAGCCGAACCAGGGCGCTGGAATGGATGGGCGGTGAAACGACCACTGCGCTCTTGTAAAGTAAGTAATTTATTTAACCACATGTCACGGATGAGTTCGAGACTCGTTTAAACGTGAACGTTCAAAATACAGAATAAGACATCTAATAAAATTAGATAAAATCTAAGGCCCAGTTCAGACGCCGTACTTCACATGAGCCGGATCGAATTCGATGAATTAAGTTTCATGTGAGGTACGGCGGTCTGAATCAATTCGGAACGGCTGGATGAATTCGGATCGGCTCAGCCGTTCTTCCCGCCTGGCTCAGCCGGGAATAACGGCTGTGGACCCGGCTTTGATTCAGACGCCGAACTTCACATGAGCCGAAACAAATGCATAAACTATTATAATGTATTTTTCAATAACAGCAATTTTTTCCCATTAAATTAAGTTCGCTGAATTAAGCTCGGCGTCTGAATCAATTCAGCCGATCTAAATTAATTTGGGTCGGCCTAAATTCGAATTTGATTCGGCTCCATGTGAAGTACGGCGTCTGAACTGGGCCTAAGATAAACACGAATGATGAAATAGGCTAAATGAGAAATAAATAACTGACTAATTAGTATATAATAAATATTAAAGTGCACTAGAACTATTAACTTACATAACGTTGACACTCTTAAATAAACTTAATTGTAGATAATTGAAATTGAAATGATTAGTCTCCATAAAGAGAGCAGCAGCATTGGACCCCGGTGGTCAGGTTTACATCATTTAGCATGGCCTTCAAGATGTTGAGGGAAGAAGCCCTCCTGACATAGTCAGGTAAATTGTTCCATAAACTGGAAGTCATATATTGGAACGATCTGTGCAGATACCTTGAAGTATACCTAGGCTGGTTTAGCTTATAAATTCCTCTAAGGTTATGCTTATTGCTACGGAATGAAAATAATTCCTTGATATATTGTGCGATGTTTGATGCGGAGTGAGACTGGGTTTGAGCGCCCTCGAGAGCGCTCGCGTTCAAAACATGTCGGCAAATGAAGTTCAATAGCTGATGCAGAAAAGGGATTGCCACAAGAGAACGGTACGGGATCTCAACTTAGTTTTTGTAGAATGAACATGTCAACATGTTGGTAAAGCTGTAAGCAATAAAGAAAGGGTTCAATATGTAAAATCAACAACGATTTTATTTAAAATAAGTCGAGCTGCTTCGAAACGCGTTGCTCTTTTAGTGTGGGCGCGAAAAGACAGACGTTAATTGCGTGCGATCTAAACCAAACAAAACGGTAATTTTCGGTGTATGCATAGAGCAACCTTCGCTTTTGCATCGGTGTAAATTTCATTTTGAACTTTTTTGAACTTTTCGAGTTAGACGCTCTAGACGTTAGTGCATCGGTTGTTCTCTCGAAATAAGGTGAAATTGGTCATTTGACGTTGTTGTTTTGCAGACCGGCCGGACGGCTACGAAATGTACCAATATGTAAAACACACGCGTGCAAAGCCATTGTACTGCTAATTACACCTATTGTTTTGTGACGTTCTCGTACAATGGCTCTGCACTTGCGTTTTACATATTGGTACATTTCGTAGCCGTCCGGCCGGTCTGCAAAACAACAACGTAAAATGACCAATTAATATTTCACCTTATTTTGAGAGAACAACTGTGCACTGACGTCTAGAGCGTCTAACTCGAAAAGTTCAAAATGAAATTTCGCGCGAGACAAACACGGGGAATATAGCGCGCGCGTATAGACGCGGGGGACTGAATTTATACCGGGGTACGGTATCTCATGCACAGTTATATGGCGTAATGCCACTGATTTACACTTCTATACTTTTTTGCAACCGCGCCTCCTATGAAAATATCTCAGTATAAAAAAGACGCATACTATCGGAGTTTGGTCAGTCCGGTCTTAGAACCTGTACATGTACAGTTCACTTCGAAATGTGGAACAATAGTGATTTCTCCCAACAAGGCTATGGGTACAACGAAGAGAGCGAGGAAAGCGAAAATTCACAAGACAGCTCACAGGAAAGCGAACAGTCCTCTCAAAGTACTCAATCTAGCGTAATGGAATCTTCCCAAGAGGAGGAGTCATCTCACCACGTAAATCCTTGGTTGCGCATTCAAGAGGAAGCTATAGCTCGACACGAGTCACGACGCGAAGCGTTGATTAACGAGTATGAACAAAACGGAGATTCAAATGAAGTCGCTACCGTCAAGGCTAACAATGCGCTGCTTCCCATTTACAGAAAAGAACTGAGAAAAGTGTTTTTAGAAGATCTTCAATGGATACATGCCATAAAGAAAAACTCTACCTTCCGTAAAGTGATGGAGACCAAAAATGAATTGAAAGATACCGAAGGAATTGATTGGTTAGAAGCAACAGAACTGGCCATTAATAAGCGGAAATTTCTGCTTAATAGACTGTTCAATCAACAAGCAGTTCCCGAAGAGTATACTAAAACAGCAGACTGGATTATTTGTTGTTTATTCTTTCTGTTTGAAGCATTTGTTATTATCTATTCAATAAAAGTGGTTTATAAACTATCACTGTTAAACGCGCTTTCTCGTCTTCAAAGAGTTGAAGCAAGTAAATGTTTCCCTCTGTGGATTTTGAGAGCACATATAAAGTACAGAATATATTAGTTAAGAGATCGCACAATACACGCTTAATACAGTCTTTATTTGAACAAACCATCCAAACAAAGCTGAACGGACCGAGTTAATTGCTTCGATCTTAACTCTGACCAAAGGGACATGCAAATTTAGGCCTTCAATTGCAAACAACATTATATATACATGTAAACGATTGAAAAAAAACTTTGCTTGTTTCAGAATAAAGTTTTATTTATTTTAAGAATTACACTCTCGGGTAACTTAAATCAAACGGAATGAAAAATGTTCAGCTCTCCATAGTTCTACAGCGAGTGTTAGATTATAATACTGTTATTTGCTGTCGATACTTTTGAAGGCGCCTCGATATTTCATTTCAAATTCAATATCCTCGTGTCTTGTTGTATTCTTCGAGGTCTTGTTGAAGTTGTTTCGGAGAATCAGGAACCAAATCTCCTGTCCTGGCGAATTGTCTTTGAAGCTTGGATCGAGTCACAGTATAAGTCTTGGGAATCTTGATGGTTAGTTTCGGTAGACTTTTCCGCTTGATCTTAGAGGCTTGGTTCGATTCGGCCCAGCGTGTTCCTTCCATCGCTTCAAGCTTTCTGTGATAGCTTCCACTTTTCGTTCAGGTTCCTGGAACAGGTCGGAACGTTTTTGAGAATCACTTTGTAAATCGTTCCACGCTTTATCGAGGCAGTTCCATGAGCAAGTAATCAGAGCAGCTTCGATAGCGGACACGTTGTTAAAAGCCATCTTGATAAAAACTAGAAGTTTCTAATACGTTTCTTAAAATGAATGCGATCACAAGAAGAAAGGGCGCTTTTATTGAGATAGAAGAATGGATTATTGACTGACCAAGCAAAATTATCTTGAGGAGGGGGCGTGTTTTGAAAAAATACTTGAGAAGGGGGCGTGACTTTATTACGTATGCAGGAAGACACTAATTGTATATCAATGATTTACTAGGCCGCCTATACCTATCCACTTATACATATTAATGATTTACCTAGGCCTTACCTAGGCCTAAAAAAGGCCGAAAACATCCCTATACTACTACTAATGTTTGCGTTTAAAAAGGTGTCCTAATTTTTTTTTCTAAACGAAGGTGAATGTGCGTGTTGTGAAGAAGGAAAATGTACATAATGCCGGAATGCTTTCCTTTGTTTGTTTCATCGGACGCTGAACTTTGCGTTGACCTTTGCGGCTCGAAAACTGGGCCTCTACTAGTTACTAGACTATGAGCAGTCTCTATTGATCGTGCGGAAACTGGGGACGAGACGCCATTTCCCCAAGTCGCTTTTTTCGCATGCGTCTACCGCCAAAAATCCCTTTAAATTACGAGTAGCACTCACTCGAACTTGAATTTTATTTTTGCGCATCCAAAACAGAATCATTTCATAGGCACTTTAACGACTGTTGATTCCCTAAATTTTAAAATTCCCCTATGGTGGCTCTATATAGTACTTATAAGTCTTTGGATGAACTAATTGCCGTTTTTCGATGAAAGCTAGGCCGCCATGTTTATTTTTGTCTTTCTTTTCTGTCTTTTAAACACTCGCGCCATTTTCGTACCCATAACTCGCGCGCCAAAAAACTATATAGAGCCACCTTAAAATGTTTTAACCAAAACTAGTCTTTGGTGTAACACTAAAATATTAATGTATCAATAATTCAACCTGGACTGTTATCAATCACCTAGTTTTAATACATAATATTATCTTAATATTAGCGCATTTCATCACAGTAGTTAGCTTACATGATCATATTCTATCGTTTTCTTTTATTGGTTTTATAAAGTACAAATGATTTTAGATAGATCTTCATATTTAATAGATAGTATTTAAATGATGTGAATCTAGACTTGTGTATAAGCGATTGATTTATTTAATTCAGAATCCTCTGATCTGAGCGAGCGAAGTTGAATGGCAGAAAATGGGAAATAAACTTGTAAGAATTCCAAAAATTGCGTTACATTTCATTGCGTTACATATCATTGTTTGGTCTGTTTTGAAACTCACCTTGCATGTACAGTCGAACCCCTATTAAGCGACCACCTATCAAACGGCCAACCCCTATTAAACGGCCAGCTATCAAAATCCCAATATCAGTATAATACTGCATAAAACCCTTATTAAGCGGCCACGGGTTCGACTGTAGTCATTCTGTTCAACCTCGTTTCCAGGACCCTGGGAACAAGGTTGATCTTAAATCTTTAATCGATATTTGTGTTGTCACGCAACAATCTCGTTCCCAGAGGCCGCGATCCTTTTGGTCAACGCTCTGGGGACGAGATTGGTCACGCAAGGGAAGGTTCGTTGCGTGACAACCCAAATAGCGGCGGCCAAAGGAGGAAGTTTCACCGGCATGCTTTGCGCGCTCAGCTAGTTCAGGGTTTCTGTTAGCAAACTGGCCGCCGCGAAGAGAAGCTCCCGACATTTTTTCCTGTTTTTGAGGTAAGCAGAGCACGAATATTTTCTAAGTGTCGAAAACATCGAGATTTTATAGTATGCCCAAGCTCGAAAAATTCCTCAACTACGAAGCCAAAATAATGTGTGAAATCGCTTGACATTTCTAAACAAAGATAGACTATTCTCAGAAGAATTAAATGATATATTTCGTGTAAATTCTATTAGAATTTCAGACTGCCGGGTATCTAGTTTTTTGAAAACACTTCCGGCTGCCGGGTATCTAGACACAATGAACGACAAAACCCGGTCCCAAAAACATAACAGTTTTTCTTAACACAATTCCACGGCATATATGTGATTCACAATTTATTTTCGCGTTGAGCGAAAACACATCTTTACCCTCGTTGAACATGATGCAATTGACATTGGCTAAAATTAACCACAAGATAATTTCTCCGGCGTCTATCAATATACCACAGCAGGCAGCAAAGGCGTGAAGTGCGGCCATGATATTTCTTTGTGTTCTTCAATTTAGTTCAAGCAAGTGTGGTGAAATGTATCGGTTTTGTGATACACACATTTTGAGTTGTTTTTTTGTAATTCATGTTTGAAACCGGATGAGTTTCGTAAAAAGAGTTGTCATTGATGGCGCACCTTGAGCTTATTTATCTTTTTGTTTGATGTTTTGTTTACAATTTTTGTTTAGAATGGTGATTATGACTGGTGTCGTATTTCCTAGTTTTCAGTCAAAATTGCCGTAGAACGAAACGATGTCTATGGCATTTATTTTCTCTAATACTCGCTTTGTATTGAAAATTATGAGTGATAGAACATTGAACTTTTATTTTTGTCATAAACGAACAAAACGAGTCGTAGAACGACAAAACTGGTCACGGAGTTTTAAGCAAACCATTTTTGAAATTAAATAATTTCAGTAAGCAATAATTGAAGTACGGTGTAACCTCGATATAACGATGTGCCAAGGGACTGACCAAATTAGATCGTTATATCGGGAAATCGTAATAACGAATTCCCGATATAACGATTTTTCGGGAAAAGAGCCAAAAATATCGTTATATCGGGGTATTGTTAATAATTGATTTTTCATGTACTGTATAAATCCCTATCGTAACAAGCTGTTGACAGACACGTTACAATGAGAACTAAATTATAAAGGAAAAGTATTGCCCGGGAGTATTGTCATATCTTTTCAAGTGTTAAGCCTCCTTTTTCATCGCGCGATGATTGATTTTATCGTTATATCGGGGTAAATTTTACGTTTGGGCTACCAGATTGTGATCGTTATATCGGGAATATCGTTATATCGAGTATCGTTATATCGGGAGTTTTCTCCATACATTTACTATTTACTGTAACATTTGCCGGGCTGTCAAATGTTGATCGTTATACCGGGAACATCGTTATATCGAGTATCGTTATATCGAGGTTCCACTGTATATAATAGACAAGTGTTAATAATATGTTCAGCTGTTTGTGACAATTTATTAAGACGAAATAATAGATAAAAAAGCTCCAAGACATCAAATTTGTGGTTAACTGAGATAAAAAGCTCATGCAAACAGCGGACAAAATTAAGGTATTAACTTTGGTTGAGAAAAACTGGCACGTTGTGGACATGGCGCGTCTCGTCGTGGCAAATATCAAAACATTGCCTTCGTGGTTTAAAAAAAGATTTATTTCTGTTAAAAGTCTGTGTTATGATCATCTTGTAGTAAATTTTTATAGCAAACCTTGCATAGTTTTTACGATATTAGGGAAATAAAAACAGATTCCAATTTCCATATCTTGAGTGACAAGCAAGTGTTACCACGCCTTGATTGAAACCGTCTCAGTCGGCCAAGTCCCTTTTGACACGTCATTTTTAAGCACCAGTTAGAACTCAGCATTTTATTGCATCCAATCACACTCTCGTGAGGTCATCACCAACCAATAGTGGCACAACTACATGTCAGTTTCACCCACACCCTAATTCTTTACAAACACCCATTCCCAATTCAAGTTGGGGACATTGCGTTTAGGGAACTTACAGAGTCAACTGGACCAAGACGAGTAAGTTGTCATTTTCAAAAATGTGATATAAGCTGTTTTACCAACTATAATGTTCGTATATTATTTTGTCGTAGAATTTTTGGGAATATTGATCGATTGAAGATAGCACTGGTGCAGCCAACATTTCCAAGGTACGGTAGGTACAAATTTGCCTGTATAAAGATCGTATTACAATTTACCTTTTACTGTCAACATGAAAGTGGATACATGTAGTAACGTGTTATTCTTTTTATTTTCTGCAGCATTTCTCCAGGATTTCTCCGAGTGAAACGACTATAAATTGGTAAGTTCAAATGTCCTTGTATCCAATTTTGTTGTTAGGAGCGTGGGCGCTTTTGTACCATTCATCGAATGTTACTTTAATATACTTTACGAATGAGGAATTACAAATCGTTCACCATTTTAGCCGTCTTTTCAACCGAACTAGAAAAAGAAAAATGTAATCACTCGGTTAATATCAGCGCAATTTTATCAACTGGTAGTGCATGATAAGTCTAGATACATACGTTAATTTAAACAGGCCCAGCGCGCGCATCCAAAGTTTACCGAAATTTCATATTTCGGTAATCGGTATATCAACTTATAAAGGCCAAAATCCGAAGTCACCACTGAGACCAAAACGACAACTTTGTCATAGATGCAAAATTAGTGGCAAAACAGGGACCGCATTTTAATAAACGTAATATGCTATTGTTTTCGCGAGACGACCAATCACAGTTTATCTTACACACGAGCAAGTATATTATTTGATCGCGTGTACGACAAAATGTGTGATTGGTTCATTGGTTTTATTTTAATTAGATTGTGAGTCATGAAAAGAAGTGGATACAAAAAGATCGCCGCTGAAGACAGTCAAGAAAACGTTAGCATTATATCTCTCCTTCTCTTTCGATGGATGAACGAACTCGTCAAGACAGGAAGTGAACGAGCTTTAGAGCAGAGTGATTTTGTACCACTTTCCAAAGAAAACTCGACCTGTTCAGTGACCGAAAAGCTCCAGACCAAATGGAACGAGGAGACAGAAAAATGCAAACAAAGTGGAAAAAAGCCAAAACTCTGGAAAAGCGTTATTAACACGGTGTCTGTTAAAGAAGCTTTAACAATCGCCTTAACGGGAATTTTGGAGTCATCTGCTCGCATTATTCAACCGCTGTTTCTTGGATTTCTTGTTTCCGCACTGATATCAGCAGAGGAGCCACATAAAAATGTTCTTCTCTACGGCTGTGCATTAGCTATGGCTGGTATCTCTGTAATCAAGGCCATCAGCTTTCATCAGTTTTGTTATAAAAATGAATTGTTGGCCATTAAACTTTGCAACGCGTTGAAAGGTATTGTCTACATCAAGGTAAGTTAGACTCCTTTGATGCAACTCGAATTCAATAGCAACATAAATGCTACTACACTATGACAGGTCCCTAACACCAACCAAGTTAGTCCAATGCTATAACTGGAATTAAAAACAGAGTATAAGCTTCAATCAAACACCACTACAATAAACTCTTCAAGATCACAGAAGCTTTTTAAAGCACATGAACATTTCACCATCAAGAATAAAATAGAGTTTATTCAGGAAATACCTAATTTTGCCATGGTATTGTTTGCACAATAGTAGACAATACACTGGAATATTACTTTTATCTGAACATTCATCCAATAATTATTCAATAATTTCACAGCATAAATCTGTATACAGCATCTATTCATATAATCCCGAGATGCCGATCCCGCCCTTTGATTTTATTCGGCTTACTATTTAACAATTAGATTATTCGCTCTCAATTTCTATTATAACAATAGAGTGTTTCTGTCGAGGAACTATCAGCTGATAGTTGCCCGCGGAAATTTTATGTTCTAAAAAACAAATATTAGCCCGAGAACGAAGTTCGAGGGCTTATATGCTAGTTTTTTAGAACATAAAATTTCCAAGGGCAACTATCAGACCGATAGTTCCGAGACAAAAACACTCTATTGTCGTTATTGTTCACCACTAAATTTTCCGTACGGCGGCCTAAAACTGAAAACGACATGAATTTATTTATTTCGATTTCTAACACACTGCGACGCTTGGAGCTTAAAAAATAGTTCTGCATTTCAACTGTTGACTCGTAAATACGTACAAAACTTAATGTTAAACTTCGGTATTACTTTTCAAAAGTTATAAATCGACTGAGTGATTTTTCAGTAACATTAAAAGGAAGAATGATTTGCATGAAAAACGGCGGCAAAACCTGACGCGGGTTCCGCCAAGTTGGATGAAAAGAAAGCAGGACAAAGTTTTCTTCGGATTATTTCTTCGCTCAATCCCTTCTAAAGTTTCATATATTCTGAAAAATTGTGCAAATGATTTAGCACAAAATGGGAAGATCTGAAATAATTGTGGAGCTGAACGTTATA